>JAPDOI010001008.1:0-238932 GCA_029168955.1 Aplectana chamaeleonis | reverse complement strand
ATAATCTCAACTCTCGATCGTTTGTGCCCGTAATTGGCGCTTCTGTTCCGCGGTCTAAATTAATCGACCCAGAGACCACCTTACCAAACCATGTGAAACCATTTGCACTGAGGCTTATAATTTTAAGTGACGCGCAACATTGATAATGTCGAGACACCGCCTTCAGAGGAAGGCACGCAATAGTGGTTTGACTCAGGGACGTCATAGTTGGGTCGTAGGGCTCCACCGGGAACGACCACGCCATTGCAAGCGCCAAAAAGAGTCGAAGTGACCGTATCATCATACATAATAATACAACTACTGCAGTTGACCGTCGACCGTTCGACCAGAGAGTGTGCCGCATAGAGTTAGGAGCGCGCTGAGCGCCGTAGGAGAAGTGTGTGAGACCCGACTGGAAGTGCGCCACGCGCCCTGGAAAGTGGTGAGGGAATCCAACTGGAAGTGCGCTGAGCGCCAGTGGAAGTATGTGGGACCCACGACTGGAAGTGCGCCACGCGCCGTGGGACAATGTCGTGGGTAACCCAACTGGAGGTGCGCCGTGCGCCGTGGAAGGTGTGCGGGACGCGACTGGAAGTGCGTCACGCGCCGTGGAAGAAGATGTAAGTGTGTGGGACTTAACTGGAAGTGCATCACGCGCCGTGGAAAGTGTGCGGGACCCAACTGGCACTACGCGCCTTGAAAGTGTGTGGGACCTTAACTGCAAGGGCGCCACGCGCAGCGAAAGATGTGCGGGACGCGACTGGAAGTTGCGCCACGCGCCGTCAGAATATGTGTGGGACCCAACTGAAATGTGCGCCGTGTTCCGTGGAAAGTGTGCGGGCGAACCCGACTGGAAGTGTTTCACCGCGCCGTGGAAAGTGTAAGTGTGTGGGACCTAACTGGGAAGTGCATCACGCGCCGTGGAAAGTGTGCGGGACCCAACTGGGCGCTACGCGCCTTGGAAAGCGTGTGTGGACCTAACTCCGGGCAAGGCGCCACGCGCAGTTGACAGTGTGCGGGACCCGACTGGAAGTGCGCGACGCGCCGTGGAATGTGTGTGGGACCCAACTGGAAGTGCGCCGTGCTCCGTGGAAAGTGTGCGGGACCCGACTGGAAGTGCGCTGAGCGCCGTGGAAAGTGTGCGGGACCCGACTGGAAGTGCGCCACGCGCCGTGGAATATGTGTGGGAACCCAACCGGAAGTGCGCCGTGCTCCGTGGAAGGTGTGCGGGACCCCGACTGGAAGTGCACGTCAGCGCGCCGTGAAGAGATGTAAGTGTGGACCTAACTGAAGTGTCACGCGCCGAATGTGGGGCTCAATCTGAAGTGCTCCACGCGCCGTGGAGAATGTGTGTGGGACCTAACTGGAAGTGCGCCACGCGCCGTGGAATGTGTGTGGGACCCAACTGGAAGTGCTCCACGCGCCGTGGAATGTGTGTGGGACCCAACTGGAGGTGCGCCGTGCTCCGTGGAAGGTGTGCGGGACCCGACTGGAAGTGCGTCACGCCGCAGCGTGGAAGAGATGTAAGTGTGTGGGACCTAACTGGAAGTGCATCACGCGCCGTGGAAAGTGTGTGGGACCCAACTGGCACTACGCCACGCCTTGAGAAAAGTGTGTGTGGACCTAATCAAAGTGCCCATCGCGCCGAAATGTGTGGACCCAACTGCAAGGGCGCCACGCGCGGTTGAAAGTGTGCGGGACCCCACTGGAAGTGCGCTACGCGCCGTAGAATGTATGTGGGACCCAACTGGAAATGCGCCCACGCTCCGTGGAAAGTGTGCGGGACCCGACTGGAAGTGCGCCACGCGCCGTGGAAGCGTAAGTGTGTGGGACACAACTGGAAGTGCATCACGCGCCGTGGAAAGTGTGCGGGACCCAATCTGTGCGCTACGCGTCGCAGAAAGTGTGTGGACCCAACTGCAAGCGCGCCACGCGCAGCTGACAGTGTGCGGGACCCGACTGGAAGTGCGCGACGCGCCGTGGAATGTGTGTAAGGACCCGACTGGAAGGTGCGCCGGTGCTCCGTGGAAAGTGTGCGGGACCCGACTGGAAGTGCGCTGAGCGCCGTGGAAAGGTGTGCAGGACCCGACTGGATCAGGTGCGCCACGCGCCGTGGAATCATGTGTGGGACCCGACTGGAAGGTGCGGCCACGCGCCGTGGAAAGATGTAAGTGTGTGGGACCCATAACTGGAAGTGCATCACGCGCCACGTGGAAAGTGTGCAAAGGACCCAACTGCAAGCGCTCCACGCGCCTTGAAAAGTGTGTGGGACCCAACTGCAAGTGCGCCACGCGCAGTTGAAAGTGTGCGGACGCGACTGGAAGTGCGCCACGCGCGCGCCGTGGAGATGTGTGTGGGACCCAACTGGAAATGCGCCACGTGCCGAATGGTTGGACCCAACTGGAAGTGCCCATGCCGGAAAGTGGGCGGACCCGGACTGCGCGTTCCACGCCGTGGAAAGTGTGCGGGACCCGGACTGGAAGTGTTCCACGCGCCGTGGAAAGTGTAAGTGTGTGGGACCTAACTGGAAGCGTGCATCACGCGCCGTGGAAAGTGTGCGGGACCAACTGGCCGTTGAAAGTGTGCGGGACCCGACTGAAAGTGCTACGCGCGCCTTGGAAAGCGTGTAAAGGGACCTAACTGCAAGTGCGCCGCACCCGGTTACGACAGTGTGCGGGACCCGACTGGAAGTGCGCGACGCGCCGTGGAATGTGTAAGTGTGTGGGACCTAATCAGCGCCCACGCGCGCCGTGAATGTGGGACCCAACTGGAAGTGCGCCGTGCTCCGTGGAAAGTGTGCGTGGACCCGACTGGAAGTGCGCTGACGCGCCGTGGAAAGTTTTCCAGTGCGGGACCCGACTGGAAGTGCGCCACGCGCCGTGGAGATATATTGTGGAACCCAACTGGAAGGTGCGCCGTGCTCCGTGGAAGGTGTGCGGGACCCTGACTGGAAGTGCGATGCGCGCCGTGGAAAGTGTGGTGTGTCGTGGACCCTAACTGGAGGTGCTCCACGCGCCGTGGAATGTGTGGGACCCAACTGGAAGTGCGCCATCGCGCCGTGGAAAGTGTGCGGGACCCGACTGGAAGTGCGCCACGCGCCGTGGAATGTGTGTGGGACCCAACTGGAAGGTGCTCCACGCGCCGTGGAATGCGGGCGGACCCGATCGTGCGTTCACGCGCCGTGGAATGTGCTGGGACCCAACTGGAGGTGCTCCACGCGCCAGGAAAGTGGGCGGACCCGGATCGCAAGTGCTCCTACGCGCCGTGAATGGGTTGGGACCCACTGAAGTGCCGTGCTCCGTGGAAGGTGTAAGCGTGGACCCGACTGGAAGTGCGTCACGCGCCGTGGAAAGTAAAATCCAACCGGCCGTTGAAAGTGCGGACCCGACCGAAAGTGCTCCACGCGCCGGGGAAAGTGTGTGGACCCAACTGGTCGCTGTAAGTGTGTGGACCTAACTGGAAGTGCGCCACGCCGCCGAAAGTGGAAGGTGTGGGACCCAACTGGGGTGCTCCACGCGCCGTGGAATGGTGTGTGGGACCCAACTGGAGGTGCGCACGTGCTCCCGTGGAAGGTGTGTGTGGACCCGACTGGAAGGTGCGTCACGCGCCGTGGAAAGATGTAAGTGTGTGGGACCTAACTGGAAGTGCATCACGCGCCGTGGAAGATGTGTGCGGGACCCAACGTCCGTAGCACTACGCGCCTTGAAAGTGTGTGGGACCTAACTGCAAGGGCGCGCCACGCGCAGTGTTGAAAGTGTGCGGACGCCGACTGGAAGTGCGCTTAACACGCCGTGGAATGTGGCTACGGACCCAACTGGAAGGTGCGCCGTGCTCCGTGGAAAGTGTGTGGGACCCGACTGGAAGTAAACCGTCACGCGCCGTGGAAAGTGAATAATAAGTGTGTGGGACCTAACTGGAAGGTGCATCACGCGCCGTGGAAAGGGTGTGCGGGACCCAACTGGAAGTGCTACGCGCCTTGGAAAGCGTGTGGGACCTTAACTGCAAGGGCGCCACGCGTCGTGGAATGGTTGACCCAACTGGAAGTGCTCCACGCGCGTCAGGAATGTGTGCAGGACCTGACTGGAAGTGCGCGACGCGCCCGTGGAATGTGTGTGGGACCCAACTGGAAGTGCTCCACGCGCCGTGGAAGATGTGTGGGATACGACTGGAAGGTGCGTCACGCGCCGTGGAAAGTGTGGCGTGTGGGACCTAACTGGAAGTGCATCACGCGCCGTGGAAGGTGTGCGGGATTCAACCGGCACTTACGCGCCTTGAAAAGTGTGTGTGGACCTAACTGCAAGGGCGCCACGCGCAGTTGAAAGTGTGCGGGACACGCGACTGGAAGTGCGCCACGTCGCCGTGGAGATGTGTGTGGACCCAACTGGAAGTTAACGCCGTGCTCCGTGGAAGGTGTGCGGGACCCGACTGGAAGTGCGCTGAGCGCCGTGGAAAGTGTGCGGGACCCGACTGAAGTGCGCCACGCGCCGTGGAATGTGTGTGGGACCCAACTGGAAGTGCGCCGTGCTCCGTGGAAGGTGTGCGGGACCCGACTGGAAGTGCGTCACGCGCCGTGGAAAAGTGTGCGGACCCGACTGGAAGTGCGCCACGCCGAACGTGTGGGACTAACCGAAGTGCGCCGTGCCCGTGGAAAGTGCGGGACCCGATTGGAAGTGCGCTGGAGCGTCAGGAAAGTGTGTGACGCGACTGGAAGTGCGCCACGCCGTGGAATGTGGGACCCAACCGGAAGTGCGCCGTGCCCGTGGAGAAAGTGTGCGGACCCGACTGTATGCGCTGAGCGCCGGAAAGTGTGTGGACCTAACTGGAAGTGCTCCACGCGCCATTAAGTGTGGAACGTGTGTGGGACCCAACTGAAGTGCGCCGTGCCCGTGGAAGGCGTGCGACCCGACTGGAAGTGCGCCATAGCACCGTGGAAAGTGTGCGGACCCGACTGGAGGTGCGCCACGCGCCGTGGAATGTGTGTGGACCCAACTGAAGTGCGCGCACCGTGAAAGTGTGCGGACCCGACTGAAGTGCGCCACGCGCCGTGGAAAGTGTGCGGGACCCGACTTCAGGAAGATGCGCCACGCGCCGTGGAATGTGTGTGGGACCCAACTGGAAGTGCTCCACGCGCCGTGGAGATGTGCGGGACCCAACTGGCGCTCCACGCCGTGGAATGTGTGGACCCAACTGAAGTGCGCCACGCGCCGTGGAATGGGACCCAACTGGAAGTGCGCCGTGCTCCGTGGAAGGTGTGCGGACCCGACTGAAGCGTGCCATGCACCTGTGGAAAGTGTGCGGACCCGACTGAGGTGCGCCACGCGCCGGGAATGTGTGTGGACCCAACTGGAAGTGCGCCATGCACCGTGGAAAGTGTGCGGGACCCGACTGGAAGTGCGCCACGCGCCGTGGAAAGTGTGCGGGACCCGACTGGAAGTGCGCCACGCGCCGTGGAATGTGTGTGGGACCCAACTGGAAGTGCTCCACGCGCCGTGGAATGTGTGTGGGACCCAACTGGAAGTGCTCCACGCGCCGTGGAATGTGTGTGGGACCCAACTGGAAGTGCGCCACGCGCCGTGGAATGTGTGTGGGACCCAACTGGAAGTGCTCCACGCGCCGTGGAATGTGTAACTGACTGGAAGTGCGCCACGCGCCGTGGAATGTGTGTGGGACCCAACTGGAAGTGCTCCACGCGCCGTGGAATGTGGACCTTAACTGGCGCGCTTTGCGCCATGGAAAGTGTGCGGGACCCGACTGGAAGTGCGCCACGCACCGTGGAGACATGTGTGTGCGGACCCAATCTGGAAGTGCTCCACGCGCGCCGTGGAATGGACCCAACTGAAGCGCTCCACGCGCCGTGGAATGTGTGGGACCCAACCCGAAGTGCGCGCTGCTCGTGGAAAGTGTGCGGACCCGACTGGAAGTGCTCCACGCGCCGTGGAAAGTGGGCGTGGACCGAACTGCAAGTGCTCCACGCGTGCCGGAGCGGTGGAATGTGGCGCTACAAGCCTGGAAAGCGGACCCAGCTGGAAGTGCTCCACGCGCCGTGAAATGTGTGTGGGACCCAACTGGAAGTGCTCCACGCGCCGTGGAAAGTGTGCGGGACCCGAATGGAAGTGCGCCACGCGCCGTGGAATGTGTGTCTGGGACCCAACTGGAAGTGCTCCACGCGCCGTGGAAAGTGTAAGTGTGTGGGACCTAACTGGAAGTGCGTCACGCGCCGTGGAAAGTGTGCGGGACCCAACTGGCCGTTGAAAGTGTGCGGGACCCGACTGAAAGTGCTCCACGCGCCGGGGAAAGTGTGCGGGACCCAACTGGCCGTTGAAAGTGTGCGGGACCCGACTGGAAGTGCTCCACGCGCCGTAGAAAGTGTAAGTGTGTGGGACCCAACTGGAAGTGCTCCACGCGCGCGCCGTGGAATGTGTGTGGGACCCAACTGGAAGTGCTCCACGCGCCGTGGAATGTGTGTGGGACCCAACTGGAAGTGCTCCACGCGCCGTGGAATGTGTGCGGGACCCAACTGGAAGTGCGCCACGCGCCGGAATGTGACCCAATCGTGGAAGTGCCCACGCCGTGGAGACCGTGTGTGGACCCGAATGGAAGTGCGCACGCGCCTGTGGAAGATGTAAGTGTGTGGGACCCAACTGGAAATGCATCACGCGCCGTGGAAAGTGTGGTGGACCCGGACTGAAGTGCGCCACGCGCCGTGGAAAGTGTGTGGGACCCAACTGCAAGTGGCGCCGTTCGTGGAAGGTGAAAGCGGCAACCCGATCAAGTGCGCCACGCGCAGTTGAAAGTGTGCAGTGTGTGGACCCGACTGGAAGTGCTCCACGCGCCGTGAAACGTAACCCAAACAGTGCTCCACGCGCCGTGGAATGTGGTTGGGACCCAGCTGGAAGTGCGCCACGCGCCGTGAAATGTGTGTCTGGGACCCGACTGGACAGTGCTCCACGCGCCGTGGAAAGTGTGCGGGACTTCCCGAATGGAAGTGCGCCACGCGCCGTGGGAATGTATGCGGACCCAACTGGAAGTGCTCCACGCGCCGTGGAAGTGTAGATGTGGCGTGGACCCAACTGGAAGTGCGTCACGCGCCGTGGAAAGTGTGCGGGACCCAACTGGAAGTACGCCACGCGCCGTTGAAAGTGTGCGGTACCCGACTGAAGATTCTCCACGCACCGTGGAAAGTGTGCAGGACCCAATCATGCTCCACGCCGTGTGGAATGTGGACCCAACTGGAAGTGCTCCATCGCGCCGTGGAAAGTGTGCGTGACCCGACTGGTAAGTGTCTCCCACGCGCCGTGGGAAAAGTGTGGACCTAACTGGAAGTGCGCCACGCGCCGGAATGTGGGAACCAACTGGAAGTGCGCACACGCGCCGCGGAAAGTGTTATTGTGGGACCCAACTGGAAGTGCTCCACGCGCCGTGGAGATGTGTGTGGGACCCAACTGGAAGTGCTCCACGCGCGCCGTGGAATGTGTGTGGGACCCAACTGGAAGTGCTCCACGCGCCGTGGAAAGTGGCGGACCCGACTGCAAGTGCCCACGCGCCGTGGAATGTGTGTGGGACCCTGAAATGGAAGTGCGCCACGCGCCATGGAATGTGTGTCTGGGACCCAACTGGAAGTGCGTCCACGCGCCGTGGAGAGGGTGAGTGTGTCGGGACCTAACTGGAAAGTGCGTCACGCGCCGTGGAAAGTGTGTGGGACCCAACTGGAAGTGCTCCACGCGCCGTGGGAAAGTGTAAGTGTGGACCTAACTGAAAGTGCGTCCACGCACCGTGGGAAAGTGTGCGGGACTCCAACTGGCCGTTGGTGTGCGGGACCAAACTGGAGGTGCTCACGCGCCGTGGAAAGTGTAGTATTGTGTGACCCAATCTGGAAGTGCGCCACGCGCCGTGGAAAGTGTGCGGGACCCAACTGGAAGTGCATCACGCGCCGTGGAAAGCTTTGTGTGGGACCTAACTGGAAGTGCTCCACGCGCCGTGGAAAGCGCGTGGGACCCAACTGGAAGTGCGCGACGCGCCGTGGAAAGTGTAAGTGTGTGGGACCCAACTGGAAGTGCGCCACGCGCCGTGGAAAGTGTAAGTGTGACCTTAACCGGCACTACGCGCTCCAGCGCGTGGACCCAACTGGAAGTGCGCCACGCGCCGTGGAAAGTGTGCGGGACCCAACTGAAGTGGCGCCGACGCGCCGTGGAAAGCGTGTGGGACCTAATCAGAAGTGCGCTACGCGCCCGTTGAAGTGTGCGTGCGGGACCCGACTGCAAGTGCGCTGACGCGCCGTGGAATGTGTGTGGGACCCAACTGGAAGTGCGCCACGCGCCGTGGAGATGTGTGGGACCCGACTGGAAGTGCCGTTCACGCGCCGTGGAAAGATGCAAGTGTGTGGGACCCGACTGGAAGTGCGTCACGCGCGTGGAAAGTGTAAGTGTGGGACCCAACTGGAGTGCTCCACGCGCCTTGGAAAGTGTGTGGGACCCAACTGCAAGTGCGCCACGCGCCGTGGAAAGTGCGGACCCGACTGGAAGTAGCGCCACGGAAGCTGAGTGTGGGATCGCGAATCTAACTGGAAGTGCGCCACGCGCCGTGGAGATGTTGTACGGGACCCAACTGGAAGTGCGCCGTGCTCCGTGGAAAGTGTGCCAGGACCCGACTGGATCAGTGCGCTGAGCGCCGTGGAAAGTGTGCGGGACCTAACTGGAAGTGCTCCACGCGCCGTGGAATGTGTGTCTGGGACTCAACTGGAAGTGCTCCACGCGCCGTGGAAAGTGTAAGTGTGTGGGACCTAACTGGAAGTGCGTCACGCGCCGTGGAAAGTGTGCGGGACCCAACTGAAGTGCTCCACGCGCCGTTGAAAGTGTGCGGGACCCGACTGAAAGTGCTCACACGCACCGGGGAAAAGTGCGGGACCCAACTGGCCGCGTTGAAAGTGTA
The DNA here is from genome assembly GCA_029168955.1 of Aplectana chamaeleonis. Lineage (NCBI taxonomy): Eukaryota > Metazoa > Nematoda > Chromadorea > Rhabditida > Cosmocercidae > Aplectana > Aplectana chamaeleonis. The sequence goes on along the minus strand of JAPDOI010001008.1, from coordinate 230,025 downwards.
AAACCAAACTGGAAGTGCTCCACGCGCCCTGGAAAGTGTAAGTGTGTGGGACCCAACTGGAAGTGCGCCACGCGCCGCGGAATGTGTGTGGGACCCAACTGGAAGTGCTCCACGCGCCGTGGAATGTGTGTGGGACCCAACTGGAAGTGCTCCACGCGCCGTGGAATGTGTGTGGGACCCAACTGGAAGTGCTCCACGCGCCGTGGAATGTATTGTGCGGGACCCAAGCTGGAAGTGCGCCACGCGCCGTGGAAAGTGTGCAGGGACCCCGACTGGAATTGCGCCACGCGCCGTGGAAAGTGCGCGGACCCACGACTGGAGGTGCGCCACGCGCCGTGGAATGTTGTGTGGGACCCAACTGGAAGTGCCCCACGCGCCGTGGAATGTGTGAGACCAAATTGGAAGTGCTCCACGCGCCGTGGAAAGTGTGCGGAGACCCAACTGGAAGTGCGCCACGCGCCGTGGAAAGTGCGTGCGGGACCCGACTGGAAGCTGCGCCACGCGCCGTGGAAAGTGTGCGGGAACCCGACTGGAAGTGTTGCGCCACGCGCCGTGGAGATGTGTGTGGGACCCAACTGGAAGGTGCTCCACGCGCGCGCCGTAGGAGATTTGTGTGGGACCCAACTCGGAAGTGCTCCACGCGCCGTGGAAAGTGGTTGTGGGGACCTAACTGGAAGTGCTCCACGCGCCGTGGAATGTGTGTGAGGACCCAACTGAAAGTGCGCCACGCGCCGTGGAAAGTGTGTGGAGACCCGACTGGAAGTGCTGCCACGCGCCGTGGAAGAAATGTAAGTGTGTGGACCCAACTGGAAGTGCTCCACGCGCCGTGGAAAGTGTGCGGGACCCAACTGGAAGTGCGCCACGCGCCGTGGAAAGTGTGCGGGACCCGACTGAAAGTGCGCCACAGCGCCGTGGAAAGTGTGCGAGACACGACTGGATCAGTGCGCCACGCGCCGTGGAATATTGTGTGTGGGGACCCAACTGGAAGTGCTCCACGCGCCGTGGAAAGTGGCGTGTGGGACCCAATCTCGGAAGTGTACTCCACGCGCGCGCCGTGGAATGATGTGTGGGACCCAACTGGAAGGTGCTCCCACGCGCCGTTGGAGATGTGTGCGGGACCCGACTGGAAGTGCTCCACGCGCCGTGGAAAGTGTGCAGGACCCGACTGGAAGTGCGCCACGCGCCGTGGAATGTGTGTGGGACCCAACTGGAAGTGCTCCACGCGCCGTGGAATGTGTGTGGGACCCAACTGGAAGTGCTCCACGCGCCGTGGAATGTGTGTGGGACCCAACTGGAAGTGCGCCACGCGCCGTGGAATGTGTGTGGGACCCAACTGGAAGTGCTCCACGCGCCATGGAAAGTGTGCAGGACCCGACTGGAAGTGCGCCACGCGCCGTGGAATGTGTGTGGGACCCAACTGGAAGTGCTCCACGCGCCGTGGAAAGTGGGCGGGACCCGACTGCAAGTGCTCCACGCGCCGTGGAATGTGGTTGGGACCCAACTGGAAGTGCTCCACGCGCCGTGGAAAGTGGGCGGGACCCGACTGCAAGTGCTCCACGCGCCGTGGAATGTGGTTGGGACCCAACTGGAAGTGCTCCACGCGCCGTGGAAAGTGTAAGTGTGTGGGACCTAACTGGAAGTGCGTCACGCGCCGTGGAAAGTGTGCGGGACCCAACTGGCCGTTGAAAGTGTGCGGGACCAAACTGGAAGTGCTCCACGCGCCGTGGAAAGTGTGCGGGACCCAACTGGCCGTTGAAAGTGTGCGGGACCCGACTGGAAGTGCTCCGTTGAAAGTGTGCGGGACCCGACTGGAAGTGCTCCACGCGCCGTAGAAAGTGTAAGTGTGTGGGACCCAACTGGAAGTGCTCCACGCGCCGGAACGTGGTTGGGACCCACTGAATTGCGCACGCGCCGTGGAAAGTGCGGACCCGACTGGAAGTGCGCCACGTGCCGAATGTGTGTGGGACCCAACTGGAAGTGCTCCACGCGCGCCGTGGAATGTAAAATCTAACTGGAAGTAAAGCCCAGCGCGCCGTGGAAAGTGGGCGGGACCCAGACTGTAAGTGCTCCACGCGCCGTGGAATGTGGTTGGGACCCAGCTGAAGTGGTGCCACGCCGTGGAATGTGGGCGGACCCGACCAGGCATGCTCCACGCGCCGAATGTGGTTGGGACCCAGCTGGAAGTGCTCCACGCGCCGTGGAAAGTGTGCGGGACCCAGACTGGAATTGCGCCACGCGCCGTGGAAAGATGTGTGCGGGACCCGGACTGGAAGTGCAGCCACGCGTGCCGTGGAATGTGTGTGTGGGACCCAACTGGAAGTGCGCCACGTCGCCGGGGGTGGAAATGTGTGTGGGACCAAATCTGGAAGTGCTCCACGCGCCGTGGAAAGTGTGCGGGACCCGACTGGAAGTGCTCCAATGCGCGCCGTGAATTGTGGTTGCGGACCCAGCTGGAAGTGCGCCACGCGCCGTGGAGATGTGTGTGCGGACCCGACTGGCGCGCCACGCGCCGCGAAAGTGTGCGGGACCCGACTGGAAGTGCTCCACGCGCCGTGGAATGTGGTTGGGACCCAGCTGGAAGTGCTTCACGCGCCGTGAAATGCGTGTGGGACCCAACTGGAAGTGCTCCACGCGCCGTGGAAAGTGTGCGGGACCCGAATGGAAGTGCGCCACGCGCCGTGGAATGTGTGTCTGGGACCCAACTGGAAGTGCTCCACGCGCCGTGGAAAGTGTAAGTGTGTGGGACCTAACTGGAAGTGCGTCACGCGCCGTGGAATGTGTGTGGGACCCAACTGGCGCTACGCGCCTTGGAAAGTGTGTGGGACCCAACTGGAAGTGCGCCACGCGCCATGGAATGTGTGTGGGACCCAACTGGAAGTGCGCCACGCGCCATGGAATGTGTGTGGGACCCAACTGGAAGTGCTCCTCGCGCCGTGGAATGTGTGTGGGACCCGACTGGAAGTGCGCCACGCGCCATGGAATGTGTGTGGGACCCAACTGGAAGTGCGCCACGCGCCGTGGAATGTGTGTGGGACTCAACTGGAAGTGCTCCTCGCGCCGTGGAATGTGTGTGGGACCCAACTGGAAGTGCTCCTCGCGCCGTGGGAATGACCTTGCGGACCCAACTGGAAGTGCTCCCTTGTGCCGTGGAATGTGTGTAGGACCCAACTGGAAAGTGCTCCACGCGCCGTGGAATGTGTGTGGGACCCTAACTGGAATATGCGCCACGCGCCGTGGAAAGGTGTGTGCGGGACCCGACTGGAAGGTGCTCTGCGCGCCGTGGAATGTGTGTGGGACACTAACTGAAGGTGCGTCACGTGCCGTGGAAAGTTTGCGGGACCCGACTGGAAGTGCGCCGTGCGCCGTGGAAAGTGTGCAGGATTCAACTTTGGAAGTGGACCGTGAGCCGTGGAAAGTGTGCGGACTCAACTGGAACAGCGCCACGCGCCGTGGAGAGAAAATGTGTGTGACGCATCGGTAGAAAGCGCCGCGCGCCGTGGAATGTGTGCGGGACCCGACTGGAAAGTGCTTTGCCGCGCGCCAGTGGAAAATGTAGGGGATCAAATTGTGAGTGCGCCAAGCCGCTGGAGAAGTGTGCGCGTGGCCCATCTGGGAGTGTGCCAAGCGGCGAAAGGGAAAATGTAGCGCGGAACTCAACTGGGAGTGCGCCACGCGTCAGGAAGATGCGTGGGCCTAGCTGGGTTTTTGAGGAACGGTAATAATTAGCTTTTCATTTTGCAATTATTGGATTATCCTATGCGTCACAATATAACACGCCTACAGCAAGTACGCCGCGAAGCAGCGGCGTGGAGTGTGCACCTTGTTCGAGCTATATTGGGCCACACACAAACATCGTTTCTCCTCCGCCCATTTTGCCATACGGCGCCAAACTGCACCCTCAATACAAACACACCTCCAGACTTAATACACTGATACGGTCTCAGGGCGATTCTCGGCCTCGGAGCCCGCCTGGACAGTTCGGCCTGCTGTTCTGCCAAATCTGCGAGTCGGTTTGTTGTTGCTGCCCGGGACACTGCTAGCATCTTTCCGGGCCACTACTGTTTAACTGTCCGGGCTAAGCTCCAGTTCGCCCGAACGGCAAACAGCAGTCTCCCCGGAGATTGGGGAGAACAGTCAGGCGGCTCTGATCGCTGTTCGGTGCGGCTTGGGGCCGAGAATCGCCTGAGGTCATTTATGCCGGTTTTTGATGCTTCCAGCGACGTGAGCTTACAATTGGAAGGCAGCATACCAGGTCTGCTGTCGTCTTCATCTCAAATGAACTTTGATTTGATTTCATTACACGGTAGAACCGTGTCAAGAGACAAACAACGAAAAGAAAACAACAACCTAAACGGCAATTAAAGAGAGACTAAAGATTGTCGTAGACAATAATAAAGCAAATGGATGAACTGGACTATTAGGCATACACCGGCACCATGAGGAATGAGATCCTACCAGACATCGCGTTCTTGGGACAACAGATAACTCAGTCGAGCGCCTTTTGAATTCAGTAAATTTTCCAACCACCAAACCTGACCGAAGTAATTTGTTGAATTCCAGATCCCGCCCTATTTGACAAAAAGAGTGCTGTCTTACGTTCCGCCTGGCCCCAACGAGGGCTCCCAGGCTGTCATCGGCGCTCCCCTCAGTGGCTGATGGTCTCAGGTTGAACAGCCGGCTAGCCTTTGATACCAGCACTCCCATGAATGATCTTATACATCATTATCGTATCAAATCTTCTTATCCTGTGCTCTAAAGTGGTTAGGCCCAATTAAGCGTTCCTGGTGACATGACGTACGTTGCGATTAGTCAAATACCACTTGATGTTCCTGAAGAAAACTCTACGTGGTAAAAAGTATTCTGGACTTTCTCCAGCGCATCAAGTGGATCCCTTTTGTATGGATTAAAGACCACCGTACCACATACTCCATAAGTGGACGTATGTACGTTTTATACACTCTCAGTCAGGACATTTGCATTGGTAGTTGGAAAGTGCCCTGAGCACACGCTTGTGCATCATTCTGTTCGCCATGGACGCGACTTGGAGGCAGTGATCATCGAAATTAAGATCAGCCTTGACAAGAAAACCAAGGTCCTTAATCTCAAGCTGACCTCGCTCAACTGCATACCGTCAATAGTGTAGAAGGTACTAACTCGCCTTTTACCAAGCTTCATCACCTTAGTTTTTTCGCTGGAAAGCGGTAATTTCCTCTTATCATTCGACCATCTGGCTACATCACTTAGGAGCTTTTTGCAAACACTCTGAATCTTCCATTGTCAAAATAGGATTAGTACAATTTAAAGTCATCAGCGAATGCCGAACAGCCAACGTTGTTTAAAGGGCATGGTACACGATGAAAACCAAATTTCAGCTTTTGCGTTCAGTCGGACTAGTGGGCTATAACAATGTCACTGAGTACGTTTGGAGTTTCAAAATCACCTCTGAATGAAGATTCGCTCGCCTCAAAAGGGCTTCCTGGGCTTTGGGGGCCGGTCATTCCGGCCTTGGGGTCGATCCCGTTGTTACAGGCGAAACAAAACTCCGTGGTCGCTGCCGGCCATCGTGCAGTTGACGCGTCGTAGGGCGCAAAGCACACACCACTCGATTTCACGTTCGACATCGATCGAAAGCAGCTGACAGCATTGGGAGCAGGGATGAGAGGGAAGCTCATACGTATAGATATTAAAAGAGAATAGGTGGAAAGCTTTCCACCCTGGGGGAACACCACTAAGGACGCTGCAAAGGGAGAGGAGAACGTACGCATAGTTAAGCCTGACCCTTGAAAAGTTCTACCCGTAAGAAAAGCACGAATCCAAGCCACGCATGAGATACGCGGATGGATACCCACTATTTCTAATTTGTTTATTAATTTACGATGGGAAACTCCTGTCGAACGCTTGGAAAAATCGAGGTAAACAACATCTACACCAATATCCTTGTCCACGCACGTGTGTCCAGTCTTCCTTTCAAGCGACTGGAGCATCGCCGAAATTATTGTGGATTCACCCTTTTGGAAACCATGTTGGTGCTCCGAGATGATGGAGTGCTCCTCAAGATGAGCCATAATCCTTTTCTTCAATACTTTTTTCGAACAGCCTTTGCAAAAGTAAGACGTTGATACTAATAGGCCGGTAATTATTGGCATCAGAGACACGGTTTCTTTTTTGGTATAGGAGTTACAAAGGATGTAACCCATCTACTCGGAACATCTCCACGCATAAAACTTAGAGTTAAAAATGTATGCAAGCGGACTTCAACTAAGGTAGCAATCTTACCTTTTTTATGAAACTTAATGGTATGTGTGATCCGGAGTGTTAGAAAACGAATTAGGTAAACCCATATTTTGCTAGTAGCTCCTGGCAAGTTCACCCGGGTGGAACCATACAGAAGTCAGGCATAACAGGAAAAAGAGAAGGACTAATCCCGCTCATCCCAAGTGAGTATCCTCAAGGAACGCTTTCTTAAACACATTTGCCAGAAGTAGAACTTTGTGGCTGTAATCTCCACTGCACTTGAACCATCCTCTCTCACAAGACATCCAACCTCAGATTTACTCTTTGAGCCTTGAATTAAGTAACCTATATAATGAGTTTTTATTTCTTTAGACTCGATAACTTTCCTTTCCTTATTTTATACTTCATTATACTTTCTTCCAAACGTTTTTCAAATATTGCCGCTTTTTAACTTTTTTGTATTCTGAACCAATCCTCAGCCCTAATTACTACTGTTTGCCCTATTCCAAGCTTTGAGATTTCCTGTGAGAAAGATTTTCCAAGAATGCTCAGGTAGGGTACGCCTTCTTCGTAAGACTACCCAGAAACTTATCGGTTTTCAAATAAATTAATGCTGTGGTCAAGGATGAAAAGAAAGAGTTCTGTATTTTATCTTCTACGGTATCCACAGTACTCAGTGAGCCATACCCAATCCACGCTGTCCAGGTATTCATTTGATACACGCGAAGTTCGCATTACTGTGCAGTATATTCTATTAAAAATTTTACTATCAGATACCTCGATATGCACGCTTAGTTCCGAATACTATAGAAGCATGATCACTGGATTGCCCAATGGGGCCCAGAGTATCCACTTTTACTAATCACACAACCCTATCCTCATTGGACAGTAACAAGATCTAAAATATATACATTACCTCGTGTAGCCATTACAAATTTATTCTGGGTGAAGAGATTATGCAGAAAGCGCACATATCTAGGAACTGTTTACTACTCAGGGTTGGTAGCCGTAGGAACAAGCAGTCCCTAACGATATATCTGATAAATTGAAATCGCCCGCGATGATACAAGACTGACTGCAAGAAAGCAAATCACCTAAGTTTCAAAAGAGTCAGCCAGTACATGAGGGGGCGCCCTGTGGGCAAGCAATAACTAATCTCAGCGCTGTTTCTATAATTACTAACAACAATGTCAGCACAAAGTAGTTCGTAACTTTCAGAACAAGACTCCTCAAACACTAACGCTTTGACAAATAGACTTACTCAACAAAAGAGCCACTCCCTGCCCCTCTTATGCGGTCGGTCACATCTAAGTAAATCAAACTGAGTAAACATAAACCACCAAATAACGAAGCACCAGTGACGCCGTGAGGCGTCAACCACGCGCTTCAGACAGCGCTATAATTCCAAAATCAAATTGTTGAATGTATCCTATAAGACCTGTTTATGTTTTTGCAGGAAGAGAACGTATGTTGGAAGAGAGACGATTTGAGATTGCTATCCGCGGTCCGAAGAGAGATTTACAGAAGTTTAAATTAACACCCGAATGACCGACGGCAACGTTATCACTGACATGCTGACCGGGAATACAATTCCGAACTAGTTACTAGGCTCTTGGGAAGAAACTAGGTTGTTACTACTATTGATACAATTCACCCTAACAGAAGCATTAACGTTTACACCAGGAGTACTGAGCATTAACAGGAGTGTTTACACCAATATTGACAGCCGGAGAACTCACTCAAGACAGGGTTGAGTACCACTAACAGGAGGGACTTAACGTCGGCACGGATCGTGAAGAGACTTCGCGTTCACTGTTGAAGAGTTGGCGCAAACTCGGTGCCGCCATGCTATAGCACATAGGTGCATCGAGTTTGCATGCCAGCCGGCAGGAACGCAGAAGGTCTCTTCACGATCCAATACCGGTGTTACATTCGCCCAAACATGATTCACACTGGCAATGGGAGAACTGCGACGGAAAGCTCTCCGCTCAGCACACGCCGCTCACACGTTCGCTGTCCCCGAGGGAGGGAGGCTCTGATGAGAACAGGCCATTAGTGAACGGGAAACGCTTAAGCTGAGGAGCGCGCCTCGAGTACTGTCCTGGCAATGCACGATGCAGGGAAGATCACTTTGAGCAACCTTTTATGAGAAGAGTCATCGCGGCCCAATGCGATGTATCGATGCTGAGCAAGCAATCAATGGACAGAAAGTTTAATATATCAAAAACCCAGAAATGATCATTAATAGCTCTGTCACGCGGGCACTTGCTACGATTCTCTGGAACTATGATCACGACTGAACGACTACGCTCCAATCTCTCTGAAGTCATTCGACTTCTCTAAACCTACAGAAGGAGATGACGGCACAGCTGAATCCAGGAACAGCACTAGCACAAAGAACATCACTGATACTATCCGGAACATTCTGACTACTAAGGGCTTCCCTCAATGTAGCATTCAACCTGTCGTTCTACCTGGCTTCGCTCCGTATTAGCCTTAGAGGCAGTGTTCACTGAGAAAAAGTTTCCCTTTTTTTGGCTGAAACGTAAGGTTTGGGTCCCTATAAGAAAGATTAAGACCTGAAGTGCGACGAAAAACGGCCGGTAAATGGGTGAAGAAAATCCCGTGGGCCAGCCGACCCATTGAGCCACTCCGCCCGCATCCTATAACAGTTCCCCTGAAGTTGTGGTTAAATGAGCAATGGTATCCGATCAAAAAGCCCGTTCTTCCTTCATTCTCAACGTCTCTCTTTACTCAAGTGGTTAGCTCGGCACACACATCGGCTGCAAAAAACGGGGAGTCACAAGCCTCCGGACAACTCGTCCACAATTTTCCCTTGCTAAATTTTGAGAGGCCATAGAAGTCCGTTTTCAGGGGGTCTTATTGCTATTCCAGGGACATCATTGGAATCAGCATGCAGGGACCCGTTTTCAAGATAGGCGGAAAAACAGAAAAACGACTTTTTATCGTGAACACTGCCTTTAACCATATCTCCGGACACCATCTCGGCTAACTCACTAGTTTTCTTACATAATGATTCAACCTGACTCCTTTCATTCCAGGAGATAAGCGATAATTGTCCGAATATGCATCGGCAGCGAATCGTCGTCCACCAGCGCCTTCGCGGCTTTACCAAGTCCATTGTTGGCGACAAGCTCTTCCACCAGGTTTTGCGGATCTTGCTGCCCTGAAGTGTCGGAGGGCAGACCGGAATTTCGCTCGTCATCCGGGAAAGCACAACCAATTAGAAAAAATAGATCTGATGGGAATTTGGCACAGAAGATAAAAAATTTCACACTCGGCCACAAAGAGTGCTCCGCCTGTTCTTGAAGTGACTTCGGTGTCCAGATCGGTACCAGTTACACCCACAGACGATATAATAACGCAACCAATGTAGATCACACCAGCCATACCAGACGCAGAATTACCACAGAGCGCAGATTACGCCAACGATGCACCGGATTATCATATACCATATAAATACCTCAAACTTGGGTAATTAAACTTTGTTGCTATCTCAGCCATTGCGGTTGTAACTCGTCCACTTCCGAGCCCAAAACACAAAGAGCCGTTATCCCTCATTTTATTCGTTTTCTCGGGCGTTTCCGTCAGATTTCTCGATACTAAAAAGTTCCATGGCTTTGATTCATACCATAAAATTGATATAATTTTGAACGTGTTATTCTGCCTTTAAAAATATCGAATCATGATGAAGCAGTCATAAATTCAGTCTAGATCGGCTATATAGTACAGACCTTAAGTCCCTTTCTACAGTTCATTTTTGCCGTCCGACGTCTGGCAATGCTATCCGACGTCGCGCGCGGCGCCCACTACGCCTGTGGTAGGAGCAACCGATAATATCGACCATCTTACACCATCAACGGAGAAATTCGCACCGACGTCCGAGCGCCGCATTTGCGACGTCAGGTCATCCAACGATCGCACTGCGGCACTCCACGACGCCGCAGTCCTATCTTATAACGCGTGCCGGAAGGCGTCGTCCGGCAGACTGTGAAAGACGTATTAGAGCATGTGATGAAACCACCATCACACCAAGGTCGTAATATCTGTTGGCGGTGTGTGCTGAAAGCCAATGTTTTTTGACAGATAGATGCCAGGATGTTAGGGATACGTAGAGAATCTTGAAAACTAGATGTCTCGTGGTGGACATGAAAATCACCACGGTCTTGGAAGTCATGGCCAAGGACAGGGAAAGAGTGTTTGTTCTGCGAGTTGTGTGATTTTCAACAAAATACTGTGGTTGGTGGTCGTAATGTGTTCAAACCACTGGCGGAGAAACAGGGAGGAGGCCAAGGGATGTGATTGTAGCGGTCCACTGCAGACTAGTGACTAGCTCACTACCTCCCCACCCTCGGACTATTGCCTCTCCCTCTTCTTTGTGTAGCCTTTGTGACCGCCAATTACAGCACTTCGCTCCTCCCCGTCTCCACGCCCTTTTTCGCGATTTGAACACATTACGACCCCCCACCCAAATACATATTACCCCGATGAAAACGAAATTCCGCTCCGAGTTGTAATGGATGACCGCTCTTGCAGCACGTAGCTTGAAGATAATCACGTCCCGCTACGATCAACCATGGTCTAAGCGCGATTATCTCCGGAGGTGTAATGTCTGCAACAGTGGCGCCATACGCTACGGGAGGAATTTCGTTTCGATAAGGACAAGTAGATCTCTCTCTTTCTCTCTGAGCTTCATGATTAAGCTTCGGTGATTTTTGATGTTGAATGAAGACTCGTTCACAAATGGTATCTATTAGTAATGTTCCAGAAGTTCGCATAATAAGGTAAGGTGAAGATAAGCTGTTGTTCGTGATTCTGTCTATTTAATCGGTAATTCCAGATTTGCCTAGAGAGAAGACGAGGAGTTAATCTCGAAACGTTGCCAATAAATATCGTTTTATAAACAAGTTTTCATTGGACCTCAAAACTTACATCACAAATTTTCGCAAAGAGCTGTTGCACGCAATTTAATTTGTCTAGGGGTCGTGTGAGGGGTGTGAATACAAGTCTCTGTTGGTACCTGCTCGTTGGTGCCCCTGCTTTCTACTGGGAACCCAGCAGCAGACGTTTGAGTGTACACAGGAACGTTCGAGCGATATGGCGTGCACAACTATATCGCGAAAGTATCCCGCCACATTGCATAAAGGTGTCATGCCGTCCAGCACATTAAAGGCCTCTGTCCATAACACAGCTTAGAGATCCGTCCTAGGGAGTTCATGGAGCCTTTGGCCACAAGCCACAATTTCGCCACCCTGAATTGCCGGTCATTGTCGAGTGATATCCAACAACCTGTGCTGTCAATCTTCTGAGCTACTTCCATGCACCTTTTGCTGCTTTGCAGGAAACTCGACTCAAGGATAGACCCTTCATCAACGCGTCGGAGAGTACGCCATCTACTACGCTGACCCGCTGATGATAGGAGAGTGGCAGGCTGTTGCGATAGCTGTAAGGAAGGACTACAATGAGTATGGTCGAGGAATTCTGGCTCAACGTCGTGTAGGAATGCATTTGTGTGCGATTGCGGGATCACAGAGGATTCAATCCTGTATGGATAGTGAGTGCTCATGCGCCCACCGAAACCGCCGAAGACAATTCCAAGGATGCCTTCTATGAGGAACTCAATGGACGTTGCTAGCCAGGATGCTTTGTCAACATGCTGTTGTCACGTGGGAATCGACGCAAACGCAAAGATGGGACTTTGATCAGCAATCCGAAGTTACTCGGTAACTGGTTCTACCCAGGGAGCAAGCATCGGACAATGGCTACCGCCTTGTCGACTTGTGTGAACGCAGTGGTCTGATTATTTCATCGACATTCAAGAGGAATCATCGCCGCCATCAGCTTACGTGGCAGAGACCAACCCAGCTATCTCTGGAAGAGCAGCGGAAGCGGAAGATGACAACTTTGAAACTACAGCTTGACTATGTCCTGACGAGGAATATTCCAGTATCGGACATTCGAAGATCAAGAGCTCTGTGGGATGTCGCATTCGATTCGGATCACCGTCCAGTTCTGTTTAACTTCACTGCGAGGATTCATAAGAGGAAGCGAGGAGCTCAGCCTCTCCAGAGGATTGACATGACAAGTCTCAGAGATGAAGAGTGCAGAAGGAATTTTCGACAGCGAGTTTCTATTCATATTGGAGTACGGACTAAGAAGAAACTTTGCGACGCGGACTCTTTCGTCAAGTGCATCCAGGACGCTTCGAAAGAGGCACTCCCGGTTGTACAGCCCAAAAAGAAGCTCGCCTACGTCTCAAAGGAAACAACATCTACCTACAACAGAGTATGTGCCCTCCGAACTGCAGGAAACTTCGTGAAGGAGAAGCGTCTGAGGAGGAAGTTGCGTCGGCAGCTTCAGTAACCGCAAACGAGAATGGACGTGTAGAACTAAGGAGTTTGAAAAGGCTTGGGAGGAGAAGAATCAAGGAAAGCCTACACGTTGTTACGACAGTATAGCGGCAAGATGAAGAGATGTTCTCCTGTCTTGAACACTACCAATGGAGTTGCAGTTGGTGATGCGACGCTGCCAATATGGAAGGATTACTCCAATTCACTACTGAATCGTTCAGCGCCATCAGTACCTGAGATCCCGCATGTTCAGAGAGCACATCACGGTGTCAGTGAGGAACCGCCGACTGAGTCCACTGAAGTTTTTGGATTGTGTCCGGAAAGTGAAGAAAGGAAAAGGCTGAGTGGAGATGACAACATCACTGCTGAAATGCTGAAAAGCTCTTCCTCCGTCTGGGATTCCTGAAATGACCAACACCATCATCCGTACCATATGGACCCAGGCGAAAGGATACCCTATTCGTTGGAGACATGCGATCTTCGTACCTCTTCACAAGAAGCTATCCGTCACGGATCCTAAGAACTACAAGAAGGAATCTCTCACTTCATTGATGTCACGTACAAGGTTTTAGAAACATATCATTCTCCGAAGCACGACTTATCCAAACGCATCGTGAAGGGAAGACGACCAGAGATGAGCAAAGCCGGTTTTCGACCTGGAAGATCGACCATCGACCAAGTGTTCGTCGTTGAGAAGAGTAATTGAATCGTAATGGCAGCGGTTTTCGAAGCCATTACAGCTTGCTTTTTTGGACTTTGAAGCCGCGTTCGACTCTCCTCATCGTGATCGATTGCTCAATGCTCTGCTGAGGCGCAGATGGAGTCCCGGAAAAGTATGTTCGGTTAATCGAGGACATGAACGAAAGAGGAACAACAGCAGCAGTTCGTACGCCTGTAGGGTTTTACGTCAGCTTTTGAGGTGAGAACAGGAGTAAGGCAAGGAGCTGTAGCAGGACCTTTTCCTACTTCGCAACTTCGCCGTCGATGACATCATGCGTAGAGTTGCAAAACAGTTTCCACTGCGGACGTGATCCCTAACACCATCAGGCCGCTCCCTTGTCGACCTGGAGGTACGCCGCCGACATTGTGTTATTCGCTGAAAACAACGTAAAACTGCAAAAGATTGTGAACCTCGTTTCGAAGTATGCCGCAGCCTATGGACTTCGTCTTCGTCCCGATGAATGCAGAAAGCAGATGTGAGTCTCTCGGAGGCCTTCAACGAGAGTTTGTGTAGACGGACAACGTATCGAACTGGTAGAAACTGATTTCTGTTATTTTGGGCTGTTTGCTGAAGAACGATGAGTAGTTATGCAGCGGATATTCGATAACGATGTGCTTGAAAGCTACGTCTGCATTCAATTCTCTAACCAAGTGTTTGTGGTCTACTACCACCATCGCGAAGAAGTCAAGTTGCGCGTCTACCTATGTATACTTAGTATCCCGAATCACTCCATTTCGGATATCCGACCGGATATCCGAGATTCGGATAATGTCCGATATCCGAAAATTTGAAAACACGCACGTTATCTGAATCAGAACCAATATCCGGGAAATTTAAAATCGGCATTATCTGGAATCGAACCATTATCCGAAGGGTCGAAAATTCGGATAAAATCGGATAAAAAGCGGATAAAACGGATAAAAATCGGGATAAAACCGGATAAAATATTGCGCGTAAAATCCGGATAAAACGGATAAAATTTGCGTAAAATCGGATAAAATCCCGGGTAAAATCGCGGATAGAACGGATAAAAAATCGGATAAAAACGGATAAAACGGATAAAAATCAGGATAAAGAAACCGGATAAAACGGATGAAATTTGCGTAAAATCGGATAAAACCGGATAAAATCGGATAAATCGGTTCATTTTAGGTTTAATGTATTAAACCGGTCAAGTTGAATGTAGTAAACCGGTCCATTTTTATATCAACTATTTGACTCACTTTTGTTTCCTCATTCGTTGTAATTTATGTACATATGTCCATTTCTCGTAGCTACTATTCTACTCATTTTGTGTGTGTGTATGTGTGTGTGTATGTGTGTGTGTGTGTGTGTATGTGTGTATGTGTGTATGTGTGTGTATGTGTGTATGTGTGTATGTGTGCGTGTGTATGTGTGTATGTGTGTATGTGTGTATGTGTGTATGTGTGTGTATGTGTGTATGTGTGTATGTGTGTGTGTGCATGTGTGTGTGTATGTGTGTATGTGTGTGTATGTGTGTATGTGTGTATGTGTGTGTATGTGTGTATGTGTGTATGTGTGTATGTGTGTGTGTGTGTGTGTGTATGTGTGTGTGTGTGGTGTGTGTGTGGTGTGTGTGTGTGTGGTGTGTGTGTGTGGTGTGTGTGTTGCCTGAGATTTGTTCCGATAATATCCGAAAATTTATCCGAATTTATCCGACGGATATCCGTATCCGAATCATTGGAAAAATGGCATTATCTGAATCGATCCAATATCCGAAAATTTGAAAAAACGCATTATCTGAATCGAACCAATATCCGGTAAATTTAAAATGGCATTATCCGAATCGATCCATTATCCGAGGAATTACCTTCGGATAACAAGTATAGTGCAGGGCCCCAGTAGGGATGAGCAGGATTTCATGGAATGTAGGGAGGACATCAGTAGGAGTGTGCAGGACATCATGAGGCGTGTGCAGGACCCCAGTAGGGATGAGCAGGACGTCATGGAATGTTTGTAGGACCTTAGTAAAAGTGTGCAGGACATCATAGAACGTGTGAAGGACCTTAGTAGGAGTGTGCAGGACATCATGGAACCTGTGCAGGACCCCAGTAGGTGTGTGCAGGACGTCACGGAATGTGCGCAGGACCTTAGTAGGAGTGTGCAGGACATCATAAAACGTGTGCAGGGCCCCAGTAGGGATGAGCAGGACTTCATGGAATGTAAGGAGGACATCAGTAGGAGTGTGCAGGACATCGTGAGGCGTGTGCAGGACCCCTGTAAGGATGAGCAGCACGTTATGGAATGTGTGCTGGATCTCAGTAGGAGTGTGCAGGACATCATTGGACCTGTGCAGGACCCCAGTTGGGGTGTGCAGGACGTCGTAGAATGTGCGCAGGACCTCAGTAGGAGTGTGCAGGACATCATGGAACCTGTGCAGGACCCCAGTAGGTGTGTGCAGGACGTCACGGAATGTGCGCAGGACCTTAGTAGGAGTGTGCAGGACATCATAAAACGTGTGCAGGGCCCCAGTAGGGATGAGCAGGACTTCATGGAATGTAAGGAGGACATCAGTAGGAGTGTGCAGGACATCATGAGGCGTGTGCAGGACCCCTGTAAGGATGAGCAGCACGTTATGGAATGTGTGCTGGATCTCAGTAGGAGTGTGCAGGACATCATTGGACCTGTGCAGGACCCCAGTTGGGGTGTGCAGGACGTCGTAGAATGTGCGCAGGACCTCAGTAGGAGTGTGCAGGACATCATTGGACCTGTGCAGGACCCCAGTTGGGGTATGCAGGATGTCGTAGAATGTGCGCAGGACCTCAGTAGGAGTGTGCAGGACATCATGAAACCTGTGCAGGACCCCAGTAGGGGTGTGCAGGACGTCGTAGAATGTGTGCAGGACCTCAGTAGGAGTGTGCAGGACATCATGAAACCTGTGCAGGACCCCAGTAGGGGTGTGCAGGACGTCGTGGAACGTGTGTAGGATCCCAATAGAGGTGTGCAGGACATCATGGAATGTAAGCAGGACCCAGTAGGAATGAGCAGGACGTCATGGAATGTGTACAGGACCTCAGTAAAAGTGTGCAGGACCCTAGTAGGGGTGTGCAGGACATCATAAAACGTGTGCAGGGCCCCAGTAGGGATGAGCAGGACTTCATGGAATGTAAGGAGGACATCAGTAGGAGTGTGCAGGACATCATAAAACGTGTGCAGGGCCCCAGTAGGGATGAGCAGGACTTCATGGAATGTAAGAAGGACATCAGTAGGAGTGTGCAGGACATCATGAGGCGTGTGCAGGACCCCTGTAAGGAAGAGCAGCACGTTATGGAATGTGTGCTGGATCTCAGTAGGAGTGTGCAGGACATCATTGGACCTGTGCAGGACCCCAGTTGGGGTGTGCAGGACGTCGTAGAATGTGCGCAGGACCTCAGTAGGAGTGTGCAGGACATCATTGGACCTGTGCAGGACCCCAGTTGGGGTGTGCAGGACGTCGTAGAATGTGCGCAGGACCTCAGTAGGAGTGTGCAGGACATCATGAGGCGTGTGCAGGACCCCTGTAAGGATGAGCAGCACGTTATGGAATGTGTGCTGGATCTCGGTAGGAGTGTGCAGGACATTAAGGGACCTGTGCAGGACCCCAGTAGGGGTGTGCAGGACGTCGTAGAATGTGCGCAGGACCTCAGTAGGAGTGTGCAGGACATCATTGGACCTGTGCAGGACCCCAGTTGGGGTGTGCAGGACGTCGTAGAAAGGGTGCAGGACCTCAGTAGGAGTGTGCAGGACATTATGGGACCTGTGCCGGACCCCAGTAGGGGTGTGCAGGACGTCGTAGAATGTGCGCAGGACCTCAGTAGGAGTGTGCAGGACATCATGGAACGTGTGCAGGACCTCAGTAGGAGTGTGCAGGACATTATGGGACCTGTGCAGGACCCCGGTAGGGGTGTGCAGGACGTCGTAGAAGGTGTGCAGGACCTCAGTAAGAGTGTGCAGGACATCATTGGACCTGTGCAAGACCCTAGTAGGGGTGTGCAGGACGTCACGGAATGTGCGCAGGACGTTAGTAGGAGTGTGCAGGACATCATAAAACGTGTGCAGGGTATACTTAGTATCCGAATCACTCCATTTCGGATATCCGACCGGATATCCGAGATTCGGATAATCCGATATCCGAAAATTTGAAAACACGCATTATCTGAATCGAACCAATATCCGGGAAACTTAAAATCGGCATTATCTGAATCGAACCATTATCCGAAGGGTCGAAAATTCGGATAAAATCGGATAAAAAGCGGATAAAACGGATAAAAATCGGATAAAGCCGGATAAAATGTGCGTAAAATCGGATAAAACGGATAAAATTTGCGTAAAATCGGATAAAATCGGGTAAAATCGGATAGAACGGATAAAAATCGGATAAAAACGGATAAAACGGATAAAAATCGGATAAAAACCGGATAAAACGGATGAAATTTGCGTAAAATCGGATAAAACCGGATAAAATCGGATAAATCGGTTCATTTTAGGTTTAATGTAGTAAACCGGTCAAGTTGAATGTAGTAAACCGGTCCATTTTTTATATCAACTATTTGACTCACTTTTGTTTCCTCATTCGTGTAATTTATGTACATATGTCCATTTCTCGTAGCTACTATTCTACTCATTTTGTGTGTGTGTATGTGTGCGTGTGTATGTGTGTATGTGTGTGTATGTGTGTATGTGCGTGTGTGTGTGTATGTGTGTATGTGTGTATGTGTGTGTATGTGTGTATGTGTGCGTGTGTATGTGTGTATGTGTGTGTATGTGTGTATGTGTGTATGTGTGTGTATGTGTGTATGTGTGTATGTGTGTGTGTGCATGTGTGTGTATGTGTGTATGTGTGTGTATGTGTGTATGTGTGTATGTGTGTATGTGTGTATGTGTGTGTATGTGTGTATGTGTGTATGTGTGTATGTGTGTGTGTGTGTGTGTGTGTGTGTGTGTGTGTGTGTGTGTGTGTGTGTGGTGTGTGTGTGGTGTGTGTGTGGTGGTGTGGTGTGTGTGGTGGTGTGTGTGTGTTGCCTGAGATTTGTTCCGATATTATCCGAAAATTTATCCGAGTTTATCCGACGGATATCCGTATCCGAATCATTGGAAAAATGGCATTATCTGAATCGATCCAATATCCGAAAATTTGAAAAAACGCATTATCTGAATCGAACCAATATCCGGTAAATTTAAAATGGCATTATCCGAATCGATCCATTATCCGAGGAATTACCTTCGGATAACAAGTATACTACCTATCCGCTATTCGCCCTATCATGATGTACGGATCGGAGACGTGGGCAGCACTGAAGACGCAGATGGAAAGGTTGGATTGCACGGAGAGGAAGCTGTTTAGACGTTTGCTCGGATATTTCTGGCCGCGGATTTGCCACAACGAAGATCTCTACTACGAGATTGACGCCTTACATCAACGTTTGACACGAGGGAGGTGCTCACATCTCCCAACGCCATCCCAAGCAGCAATGGAAGGTCGATCGACTGCTCGGGCATATACTAAGAAGAACGCCGAACAACACGCTCTAAGGATGCTTCCAATTCCTGTCTGGAAACGGCCGCCTGGACGTAGGCGAAAGTTTTGGACGGATGTGGTGAAGGAGGATTGGAAATCACTCGGCATTGAAAGGCAATTCAGGCGCGATGTTTCACTTCACAGGAAGTGGAATAGCGACCAATGGATGGATTGTGTTCAAATTGTGGCTGAGGACCGTGACAAATGGACACGGCTGACTTCTAGGACGGCACACCTCGGTGAAGATGCGGAATGACCGCGTCAGGCGACAGCCAACCGTTTAAGTCAAGTAAGTCAAGGGGTCGTGCTCGTGTTTTTTTAATAAAGCGAAATCCGTTGAGCAGGAATCTTTCAAATAAGATTGTAGATGTATCAACCTAATTGCTCTGGATCCATAGTTGTTACCGAAAACGTAGAGCTCATGTAATAAGTTTAGTCTGATGAACGGACGGGGCTGCAACAGTAGATCGCCGCGCGAGAACAAAGGCGTGAGTGGGTCCTTTAAGAGGCACTGTCGAAAAGCATTCGCGAAAATTGGAGTCAAAAACTGCTGACAGAGAAAGTCGACGAGTTTGAGTTCTTGTGTTGGATTCTTCCTCTATTGGCTACAGATTGTGATAGGAAATACTGACACACGCATTAACCAATGTAGAGCTTATCAATATCTTATTATGAGTAGTTAATAGCAAGGTGGGATAAACGTGCTCGTCTGCAATTACCAGCGTCCTTTGTGTCCGCGCTTTCGATTTCAAATGCAGCTTTGTGAGCGTGATCCTAATCTCGTTTGAGCATAATCTAGCCTGCAGAAATGAGAGGAGCTATGCGAAAAAAAATCTTATTTTAGTGAACTTCTGTATATCTTCTGTTAACTTCCATATTTTGAATAAAGAATTTTTAACATTCTAGAAGTGAGGACCATGGGTATTTTGCGTGATTTAGCAATCTCTAAGGAAAACCTGCTTTTTATGTTCTGATGAATCTCCATTTTTACGCAAAACAACCTAATGACACTCTCCGAAAAGAGGATCCTAATAATTTTGAATTACACATTGTAAGTTGTGTTAACCGATGCTCTTTGCAGGTCTTCTCGCCTATCGGCACTACCGAAACCGAATCCCGGTGCCACCGGCATTCCAGTTCGGCTACAGCGGTCTTGACAGTGACGACGACGCTGTTCGGCCGGAGTTCGTCTAGTCATCTCACACTGCCATTCTTGTATGTAACTACAGCTAATCAAGTGCCCAAAGGGGCATGGATATCCTTTTGTCACTTCTTCACAGGCTTTCGCGAGCTAATCATACAACCTTATCTGCCGTACTGTACATGCACAACTTTTTTTCCGAAGACGGTTTTTTATGAATCTTTGAGATGGGAAAGATCAATTGAGCTTGGTGGCCTTTAAATCAAAAATGTATTTGAATCTCTTGTTTACCTGTCGCCTTCTGCATAGCTCTTCCTGTTGGCATTTGGTGCTATATTCCGTACGTGTGAATTCTACTTGTTTCAATTAACAATAATTGTCTTTCTAAGAGATTTAAGAAATAAAGAGGTGTTATCCTGTGCTAAATGTCGTCATCTCGATGTCCCTGCAGTACGAGAATTTCCCAGAAAAATCGTAGTTCCAGTCAATCCAGCTATTTTGATCAGTATGTCAGCCTGTGCAAATACGCATGTGAAACGGAAGAAAGAGAGGGAACCAATTTTTGTTGATCATCTATGACTCATCTGGGCATTAATCTATCATGAATATGTCTTGTCAGACGAACCTCCAAGCACACGATTATCCGCCAAGTTTGTTGTGGCGACGGGCAGCTCCAACCGCTACAGCGATTTCATGTCGGTCATATCGATTTTCGTTCGATATACGCACATGACAAACACGTCGCGAGAAGTATGCACTAGACCTTAGGCTCCGTCCATAGCTAGCTGCGGTAGTCAGCGGTCTCAGGGGCTCCCGTCTTCATAACTGGTTGCCGATTCCGTTCCTGAAGCCATCTTTTGACTGCATCGCTGTTGTTTTTCATCGCAGCGATCTTGCACCCGCTGCTGCAACGACCTCGCAACGGCAGCGATTTTGTTCATAGTGAATAGCCTCACGGATGATCGAAGAAATTCAATAAACCAGCGGAATCAATGGCTGGTAGTCATCAATAACACGTTTCGACTCGTAAACAAGGATCTTGTCAGCTGAAAGGGTCAACGTCCACTAGACGAAACGTGTCATTCGCTGGCAATCGCTCCATCGCTGTCATAATGGCAGCGATGGAGCGATGATCTGCGACCATCGAGAATCGCTCCTCCAACAGCGAAGCAGTGAAACATAGGAATTCGTCGCCGCGACCCAGCGATGTAGCGATCACAATTGGAGCGCCTTTCCATTAGGGGTCTTTTATACTTCAGCCGCGGCGCGGCGAGATGCAACACAGCCATATCGATCAAGCGGCGCCGCTGATCGATATGGCTGTATTGCATCTCGCCGCGCCGCTCCGCGGCAGAAGTATAAACGACCCCTTACGCGCGATGAAAGCGGAACAGTCGTTTCTCGCATGGCCGCAGCGACCAGGTGCAGTCAAAACATGGCTTGAGCTTCAGGAGACCCTAGCATCCACGGCATGCAGCTGTAGCTAGCGCCTGCTGCAGCCCATCTGTGCCGCGGTTTGTCAATCAATCATAATTAACCCCAGCACGAGCAGCTCAGCCGACATTCAAAAGTGTCGTGCGCCGCTCGTAGCTAGCTTTAGTCGGAGTTCTAGACCTCGTTTGTACTCCCGTAGTTGAGTGGCGCAGCAAGATCAATATTGCCGTGGGTGGCTCGGCAAGACCAATAATATACTATATTCGCGTGATCAATATTGCATTTCTGCAATATTGGTCACGCGGCGCAGCGTGATCGGTATTATAGGACTGCACTTCGCCGCGCTGCTCGGCGTCGAAACTATGAACGTAGTAATAAAGGCACAGTCCAACCTCAGAATCGAATGTTTGTTTCCCTGCTTATCTTGGAGAAAATTTTCACGCTGACCACAGAAGCGTCTCCAGAATCGCTAAGAACTCACTACGAATGTAGTTAAGACCCTTTAAAGATTCCGAATTTGAACGGCGAGGAGTTTGCGGACGAGTTGTCTCGAGCCTGTTTTTTCTCGTTATTCGCAGATATCGTTTCGAAGCAGGTCACAAAATAAAGCCAGACCAAAAACAAATGGAAGAACATAGATTTGGAACAAAATCCATAACGCTTCTCTTCCCTATTGAGACCGGAATCTTGTCGGTGGGCGTTACCCATTTTTCTTCCAGGGGGGCGGGTCGAGTTTTTGCTTGCTTTTTTCTCGCTTATTTGAGCGAATTGAGATTTCGCGCTTGGCAGGGTTGCTATACGGTGGCCGGAGTATAATATCAAAAATTACCCCTGAGCTTGGACTGTGCCTTTATGAGCTCTGCAGAGTGGCACTGCGGCGAGTCTCGCTGCGGCAGGGCAATGATGGCAAATAGGGGACACCACGCAGCGGGTGAGGGCTTCGAAGCGTTGCGCGGCAACGGCGACTTGGTGACCTCGCAGAGTATTTTGGCCGCCGCGACAGCAGCGACTCTCGTAGCGACGCCGTCAGCGAGCGGCGGCTGAAATTGGTCTGAACCATTTTCACCGCCAACGCCTCCAGCGACCAAATTGAGCTCCTCTGTTGAATGTATCCATATAATTGTTTCTGTGAAACTGTTTTTCCAGGGTCTTAATCACTATAAGAAAAAAAGTTCTTGAGACATTCGAAATTGAAAAATTTCCAGGATTTTCTATGATTTTTGTTCTTTATCACCCTCGTTTCGTTTTTCTTCGTTCTAGCGTAGCTAACTTCGGCACGGATCCTGAAGAGACTTCGCGTTCACTGTTGACGGGTGGTGCAAACTCGGTGCCATATGCTATAACATAGGTGCACCGAGTTTGCGCCAACCTCTAATGGAACGCAAAGTCTCTTCAGTAACCATGCCGATCTTAAGTTGTCATTTATTTTGATTACCAATAATTTCGCGCTTATTTTTGGTCTTTATCTGATTTTATTTTAAGACACCACTTTAAAACCGAATTTCAATTTTATTTCATTGCCTCCTAGCCGCACAATTCTCCATGATTTGCTAGGGTATCTGTCATAAAACGTTGATTACATTAAAAACATTAAAACGGTCAAAAAACATTCGACGTCGAATGTGTGAGGTTGTACGCAATGGGAGAACAGCGAGTCTGACGGCATCGTCGCTGCAACTCCGCGAGGGGTCTGTGCGCAACTCCGCGTCATGATTTGACCACGCCTTCACCCCCCCCCCCTCAAAGCTCTCGCTCAGCGGCACGCCGCTGGCCGCAGGAACTCTGCAGACCCCTTTGGACTCGTTCAGGGCAGAATCTGGGAGCGGCCGCAGCCAGCGGCGTCGCTTTGCAACTCCGAGCGTTGCGGCGAGAGTCCGGGCGGATGAAGCAGCGGAACGGGCGGTTTTCGATCGGGTCAGTTTGAACGAGAAAGGCTATATACACATTATAGTTCTACAATTTCGAAAAAAATGTCGAACGAACGAAAATCGAAATTTTTCGTTCGACGAAATTTCGAACGAACGGAATCTGAAAATATTTCGTTCGACGAATTTTCGAACAAAAGAAAAAAATTTCGAAAAATCTTTCGAAAATTTCGTTCGTGTACAACTATAATACACATGGACTTTCTCTAAATCTAGATCAATCACTGCATTTATAATCCAAAATTTTTCGAGTAACTGCGCAATCACTTTTTTCCCTATTTACAGTTTACAGTTGGGAAGCAAAAAGTGCAAAGAAAAAAAGTAGCATGCATCCGTAAAGCGCGTTATCGAAATTAATGACCTATGTAATACTGAAGAATCAATTACTGTGTTTCTCTGGTCCAAATTCCGGTCCGTAATTGCATCTCGACACGCTTTGCGGCCGCGCGGCTCGAGTCGGAAGAGTTTCCAACGCCGCAGCCGCCGATCCAGTTGACTCTAGGTGGGTTCTGGAAACTGGAAACTGAACAAAATTGGAGAAAACTGTATAAAAAAGCCACATCGAGTCGGCTTTTGCGCTGGAAACTCGACTGACTCGAGCGCGTGCGGCCGCAAAGCGTGTCGGACCGGCATTTGGCCCAGAGAAGCACATTAGCTTCCAAGGAATCTATTTACAGTAGGTAGCAGTAGCAAGTAGGGTTAATTGTTTCAATCCTATACGCTAACGATAACTGCTTAGATCACAATTGCTCAAGAAATTTCACAGATATTCAGATTTTTCGAAAAGAGTAACTTTCTCTCTCAAGTTTTTCTTGTTGAAAACGAATCGGTCCTTTCAAAGTTGAGAAATTGAAGTCAGCACGACTCGAATGTTTGCTATTTTCAATGGTACAACAATGTGATTCGGTTTATTCGGTTTTAATTGTCTGAAGTTAGAGCCGAAACAATTCATATCTAAATAATAGTTTCGCGTTGTTCACAAATAATATTTCAAACAAAACGGCTATAATATAAACGAACATATTAATAAAATGAATTTCTAAAAAGAAATGAATGATAAATATATATGATATAAGGTTTAGTGATGGCAGTGTTCACGATAATTTTCGATTTTGAGGTTGAGGGAATTGATTGTTTGGCCCCCAGGTAGAACTGAAATAACGAAGAAACCGAGAAAAACGGACCAGGGGCCGGAGGCATCAACGCACACGGCGGGGAAAGGGTAGGGGCAGGGGAGGCGCCCCGAGAGCTGGGGCTAGCTGCCCCGTATGCACATGCGCTCGATGGCGTCGGGGCAGCTAGCCCCAGCGTAAGGTACGCAATTACGTACGGCGCGCGCCATTTTACGGCTGAAACCCGCGATCGATTAGCCGAGCGCAGCTGAGAATTCTTCCTGCGTCGGCGTGCTTTCCATTTTGTTTCTTTTTCTCTGCTCAGATGCAGCTGAGTCTCTCAGACATTGGGACGGGTGGGAAAAAGGGGGTACCGGTGCAAACGCGGCAGGGATTTCAGGGTGGAGTCAATTTCCCGGTGCAAAGGCGGGGGATTATTGAATGCCCGCACAACTCCCGTTGAAACGCGGGGCTGTTCACTGCAGAATACGCATCTAATTTCACGCATTAAGTGTTGAAATGCATGAACTTTTTCGTTATTTACTGCGGAAATGTAACTTTGAAGCTCTCTTCATCAACTTTCATTGAATTCGCCTTGCCTGCCTCCCCATTTGACTCGTTTTGCATTCTCATTTGACTCGTCTAGGGTTTTTTTAGGGTGAGCAACACAGAAAGCATATTCATCTGTGATTTGCCTGTCCGCACTGCTTATGGGCCATTCCAGTTTGCTTTCATTACAGACACATAACGAACGACAATAGTCGAAAATGTGGATGAGTGAAAAAAACGGGAATGACTAGTTAGAAGACTTGTCTGATGAAATTATTTTCAAACCGATGGGTACGTTTTTCTCTTTCAGCTGGATGCTGAGAAGCCAAATATTTTCGTTCAGACTTCTCTGAAGGTCTGCTCGGGCATGGTCATGACGAGATCAAAAGTGCCGTTTTAGTAAACACATGTAATTCCAGGTAGGTAAACTTCGCTGAACAAACTGAATTCTAGTTTGTTAAAAACTGTTACTTTATTCAGGTATTTTTGTTCGTTCGGGAAAACGGACGAAGAACGCCACGCGTCGCTCCTTACCCTTTCAGTTGAAAGGAATGTCTGGAGGAAGCACTTGTGGAACGCGGCTCAGAGAGCTCTGTAAGTTTCCTTCCTTCAATTTCAAGCGCTCTCAAAAAGTTCCATCAGTTTTAGTGGAAGGTGAGATGCTCGATTTTTCTACTATTACGCTAATTTTAGGCAGGACGTGCGCGGATACGATTACGACACGGATCGCAATAAATGGATCACAGATAAGGTAGTCTACCTCGACTCCAAAAAATATACTGTTTACTTTGTAAACCGAAATGAACACTGAAAAATCTTAATACATTAGCGCTCTACGAAGCCATCCTGCACCTCGAATGAACTCGAAGAAGGCGTCGAATTAGGGAAGCTGCATCTTCATTCCACTTGAACCTGCGAACCCCACAATGGTGCCTCATGAGAGCCGATTTCTACTTTTCCCCGCTAGTTTCATTCTGCTGTCGATACAAGTTTCATCCATTTTGCAATTCATTAAATTGCTCTGATTTCTCCCTGTCAGTAAATCCTTGATTTTTTTTCTGATCAATGCCTCATGTAACTAAATTTTAGTTTGTAACTGAATTTTTCGGGTATTTTTGGTAGGGAAGGGAAGCGGAGCTTTACATTTTGTTGCATCATTCCAGTGCAATATGGATGTGTGAATAAAATACAGTCTTAATATTAGATGTCCTCATAGAAATATTATAGTTATCGCCTCATAGATATATTGAAGTTATCTCCTCATAGCATAATTAGAGTGATTTCCTCATAGCATTATTATAGTGATCTCCTTATATCATTATTACAGTGAACTACTCATATGGAATATATCTCCCCATAGAATTATACTTGTCTAGTTGTTAATTTAGTTGTTGTTAATATACTTGTGGGTTTTGTCTGGAATGAATAAATAATGAATGGAAAGACTGAATACTTCTCAACTAGGTAGCATTTTTGTTGCAGTCTATGGGTGGTCGTGACTCAAATTCAGCGTTTTTAGACAAAATTTATAGTTATTATCCGAATCTCAAGGAATGAAAGCGGATAATGCCATTAATAAGCACGCGAAAACGACAAAACATATTAGGAGTAAAAAAGTATGACCGAATATATGTTAGAAGTACCCATAAGTGCTGTAAATAAGCAGATCAATAATTAAAACGAACGAACGGTCAAGCTGTATCAGGTGGAATCCCCGGTTGCACCGCGGGAGTATTGACGGGTGCATGGCGGGTGTTGTACAGTTGCATGGCGGGGGTGGTGTCAGTGCGAAGGCGGGGGAAATTCGAGACAAAGGCAATGTGTCTGGTCCCACCCACCGACATTGCCCCGCGCTGCACCCGTCCCACTGTCTGAGCTCATACGACAGCAGTACGACTACGCAGAATGAAGGGTAAAAAGTATAGTTGTACACGAACGAAATTTTCGAAAGATTTTTCGAAATTTTTTTCGTTCGTTCGACATTTTTTTCGAAATTGTACAACTATATTAAAAAGGTTATGCTAGCCCGATTGTCCTTGCGCTACAGGTTTTGGCTTACGAGCAGAAATTGTCAGTTAGCAGCATTGTACCCATGCGTACTGAAAATGTCACACCTTGAGTAACACTCATGATCAGGCGGAAGGCATTCGTCACGTATCTATTTTTTTCACAAAAATCATACATTACTAAATTTTCTATCGATATTAAATTCAAATGTACAAACAACAGCAGTTCTGGCGATCACGTTTTTTTTAAAGATTTTCAAAAAATGCCCTCTATTCAATTGAAGGATTGCCGGATGCGAACACAAATTCTCGCCTAAACTTTTTTTTTAAACCAACACATAAAACATCAAATTCGCCACACATATCTTTCAAAATTCGAACGATTTGCCGGACAAAACTGGACAAAAAATAACGAAATCTGGCTGGTAATAAGAATGGTTTCTCGAAACACTCGGCTTTACGTGTGTCGAGAATCACTCCTCCCAAGAAAAATTATAGAACAATTTGTGAACAAAATGTTCTGAAACTACCTTTTTCGAAGGTTCTCCATTGTAATGAAGCTGTAGCACACGAATTGATTGCGCAAGGATTAAGGAGGCATTATGGAGGACGTAGGTCAGCGCAGTATTATGGAATTTATTCAATGACAAATTCAAGAAAAAGCCTCAAAAGCAGGATTTATGAAGAGAAGTTATCAATAAGGAGATCATTTCTACTATACGCGAGAGCTTCAAACCGATAACTGTGAACAAGAAGTGAAAATAAAAGAACAATGTCTGAGAAATAGAGAAAAAGTCGATTCATGCGGCGTCGCCGCATTCTTGCCCCAGCCGGGGCAGCCGCTGCCCCAGCTTCCGAGCCGGGGCAGTCAGGGGCAGTGCCCCTGACTGCCCTTGCCCCTGCCATGGCAGCTTAGCATGCTGGTTTCGCTGCCCTGCGTGCCCGCACCTGCCCAAACCCCGACATTCGCGTTGATGCATCCGGCCCCAGAAGGGCACGAAATTCTTTATCTCACCCCGCGTCTTTACTCTCACAGGAACTGTTCGTTGTGACAATGAAATATTTTGTGGAAACATCTTTTGCGATTCTCTACTCTGCTGCTCCAATCTTTCCTTCAGACCCTCACACTCAGAGAGTCGGGGGGTCCGATTCGGCCACGATAGGCTTTCTAATCGGGTACGTAGTCGAGATGAAAGGAACTTTCGCAGCAGCACGTGCTGCTCCGAGGAGCACGTGGCCAGTTCGATAGGGCTACGTGGGGCTGAGAGAAAAAACACTTGCCGCACCCTTATTTCCCACGCGGCAGCACGTGGCCTGTACGATAGCACTACGTGACGCAGCGAGGCAAAAACTTTTGCCGCACCCTATTTGCCACGCCGCAGCACGTGGCCTGTTCGATAAGACTACGTGGCGCAGTGAGACAAAACCCCTGCCGCGCCCCCGTTTCCCTCGCAGCAGCACGTGGCCTGTTCGACTACGTGGGGCTGGGGGAGGGCTCCCACCCCTTCGATAGGAGCGGGTCTCCCCCAACAAGAATACGGTCCAAGTCACGGCCCGCAGCAGGGAATCACCCCCACAACAGTCCACGAAAGGAAACATCACCCTCGCCACGGTCGACAGCGAGGGACCTCCCCTCGCTGAGGACCGTGGGGGAGACCCCTTAACGGCTTAAAATCGTCCAGAAAGTGACTCGTAGTCACCTTCCAGGAGCAGCCCCGAAAGGCGGACTGCGCTCTCTCTTAGACGGGGCCCCTTATATACGTGCTGTGCGGCTGATATGCGCCGGGTCAGTTCTGAAGCGATCGATCAACGTGTTCAATCATGGGCATTGTGGCTCGTTCGTCGTCCAAACTCATTGTAGTCGAATCAAAAGCGTATCGTGGCTGAGTGAAACGGCTATGATTGGCGGCACGTGCGTCTCACTAGGACGACGACTAGGCCACGTGGCGCACGGAAAGTACGTGGCCGTATCATCGTCCATCCGCTTTGTAGTCGTATCGAAAGCCTATCGCGGCCGAATTGAACCCCCCGACTCTCTGAGCTAGTACTGTTTAGCCTAAAAAATTCTTCCATTTTCGATTAGCCCCATTTTTCCACCGGTGAAAGGGTGAAAGCCACCGTGAACATGTCCATCCAACTGGACAACTAGTACACGTCAGAGAATGATGTCACTGAAATATGTATGACGTTTTAGTGCGTTTCTCGCCGTTTCTTCGTAATTTTGGTAACACTTGGTTGCCAACGCATTGTTTTGAGTGGAAAACTCGTGAACACTGCCTTTAATTAAGGACCATTACCAGTACCTATTCACACTCCTTTCCAATTATACGTCAGCTGTGTTGCCTTGTACGCAGTACGCGAAAGCGTGTCGCCACTCCACGGTCCATTCATAGCACCTGACGAGAAATCCTAAGCGGCAGGGCACGCCGCTCCTTCTTTCGCCACGCCTTCGAGCGGCAAGACTCTATTCAACCTCGTAGGGGTCGTTCATACTTCCGCCTCCAGGCGGCGCGGCGAAAAACGAGAAGTGCGGCGCGCCGCGTAGCTTCACTCTGTAAGGGGTCGTTTATACTCCCGCCGCCAAGCGCCGCGGCACAGTGCATTTCATTAATATCGATCATGCGGCGCGGCACGATCGATATTGTAGGATTGCACTTCTCCGCGCCGCTCGGCGGTGGAAGTATAAACGACGCCTAAGGTCAATGGTGTATATTGTCGCAGCCGTGAGCGACAGTCATGACATTTAGCGCAAATCGTAGCGGGGCCAGCATCGGAGCAATGGCACTGGCCGTCGTAGGAACAGTTGTCGCGTGTCCGTCGCAGCGACGTGCCGCAGAGGGTTGACATACTGCAAATGTGCCGATGCCTGTCGTTTCCACTGTAGCTTCCGCTGTGTAGCGCTCTGCGACAGCGACAGATTTGAAGGGCGGGAGGCGGTCGCTGTCGCAATAGTATACAATTGGCCTAAAGCCGCAGTTATACACCAGCGGAGGCAAGACAACTACCACTTGTGTGCGTCCAAATTGTGCCGAGGCATGCCAAAAGGAAGAGTTGTCCCAGGAAAACGCACCGGAAGCCCGCACCAAGCAGTTATACACGCCGCGGCACTGTATACTGTATCCTTGCGGGACCTACACAGCTGGAAATTTGCCAATTTTCATCAGCTGATTATTTTTCGGATCTAAACTTGTTAAAATACCGCCAAAATGACATAACGAGCACTGCTACATATGACAGGAGCAATATATTTCTAGTGACTTTTTGCAATAAAAAAATGATAGAAACGTGAAATATCAATAAAATACAATTGAAACGCCAGGGAGATTTTGGTCCGCAATATTGCAGACCAGACCCTGATCCACGCGGCAAGCGGCGGCAATGTCAACGCGGGACGTTTTCATTCTGCTGGTGAATAACTACGGCCTAAACGGGCCGCGTCAAATAGGAGCAGCGACGCACGATCGCTAACTTGTGCCTGACAAAGCCGAACTCGAAGTCAATTTAGTCTCAACTTTTTACTCACACTGAACTTCGGGACAACCCGTGGCTTTTCAAATAATATCTAAAACTAAGAATTATCGATGTTCTTCTGAAGTTCGATGTTCTTCGCTTCTCTGAATAGTCTTTTTTAGAATAGTAAACTTAATTTTTCGGCTTATCTGGCCCATACAAAAACAAACTACTCAGGCCAGTGTATTACCAGAAAATTACCAGAAATTTCCCAGGGATCAATGGTAAATGTGCAATTACCACCCGAGTACGGACATTTTACCAGAGATTTTACCCTAATCTCTCTTGTTGACAAATTCTGCCAGATTACGAGAAAGTTACCAATAAATTTCTCCTTGATTTTCCGGAATCCTCCCGTATTCTGTCAGAAAAATGGCGATTTCTGACAGAATGCGAAATACGGCTTTAGCAGCCGAATCGGCGGTTTTGGGGTCAGTAAGGATGAGTTCTACATCAAGACTCTCTCGGGACTCAGGAAGAATGGTGGGGCGCGGCTTACACTCTAGGAAACTCCTGAGCGAAACGGTTGGGGAATACGAGTGAACGCGGAAGTATCTCAGTGATCCATATAGCGCGCGGTGTGCCTGACCAAAGTACGCGTACGCAAGTGCGCTCTCCTCCCCTTCACACACGTGCGCACGCAAACGCGTGCACACCTATATGTATGCGCTCTCACGCGCAAATGCATGCGCTCCCAGAGACTGACATTTACGCACGCTCATTTAAACACGCTGTATATGCGTGTATACGTGCTCATACTCTCCAGTTCGAAGTCAATTTTAATCGGGCCCGTTACGAGCGTGTGATCGCGTATGATGCTTTTCCTTATTCCTCACACCACAGGGTGTGAGGAAATCTTGGTAAAATCTTGGTAGATGAATTTAATAGATGAATCTTGGTTGCTCACCCCCTGAATTCAGGGGGCTCAGGTACTCAGGGAGACGGCCGGCGCCCCACATCTCGAGGTTGCCGCCAGCGGCGAACCAGGCTGCATGCGACGCCACGAGGCGTGGTCGTCTCGTGGCGCCAGACTGTGAGGAGGGCAGGCAGATCAGTGAGGAAGGCTGTCACACCTATTGGTTGAGTTCACTTTTGGAATCTTTAGCGCTACCCGGCCCTTTCCACTGATCTGCCCGCCCTTCTCACTGTCTGGCGCCTCAAGACGACCACCTTATGCGACGCACACGCTGCGCGGATATTGGCTCGCCCGCTAGCCACAAAACACGCCACGCCATCTTCAATTCGGCCGGTTGGAAAGACAATTGATAATGGTCACGAATGATCACGTCGTAACGTGCTTATCACGTGCACGGCCGGTATAAAAAGGTGTCTCATCTCACTAGAGTACTCATTCGGCATTCGAATGCCGGCCCTGGAAGGTGACTTCGATCGAGTCACTCTCCGGAGGCCAGCATATTTTTGTATGCTGAGGGGATAGGGGTATCCCCACGGCTGGGGGGGGGGGGCGGCTTTCGCCGCGATCCGCGGGGATGGTGGTTCTTCACCGCAGAATGCGGCGGACCGCGTAGTCTGGCAGAATTTTCCGTACTGTCCCGACCAGAGTACGGAAAAATTCTGACAGATTTCGGAAAAATTCTGCCAGAAAACGAGAAAAATCTGCCAGAAAACGGTAAAATTACTACCAGAGGAGGGCAAAATCGTTCCGTAATCTGGCAGAATTTTCCCGTAATCTGTCAGAATTTTCCCGTAATACTCCGGCCTGAGTATTCAGCTACATGAACTCAGGTCCGGAGATTACCACCAAAATTTTGTAGATTACCAGAGAAATTTGGCAAAAAAGGGACTCAGGTCCCGAAAATACCAGAAAATTCTGGCAGATTTCCGAAATATTTTGCCCTCTGTTAGTGGTAATTTTCTCGTAATCTGTCAGAATTTTCCCGAAATCTGTCAAAACATTTTCAGGAATCTGTCAGAATTTTCTGGTAATCTGTCAGAATTTTCTAGTAATCTGTCAATTTTTCCGTAATCTTTCAGAATTTTTCGGTAATTTGCCAGAATCTTCAGTTTTCACTGAAAAACAATGGTGGTAGCCCTCAGAAGCAGATCAGCGTTGAAAAAACGTATCTGAACGCATTTTGAAAGGGAAGAAACGGCTTTGAAAAATGTTCAACTGGGCAGGGCGGCCTCCTGGGGTTCAAATGTCTCAGCAAGAAAAAATCTATCAGATTTCCTGAAAATTCGAGTACTTTACCGCTTCTTTCTGGCGGAATTTCTCCCAAAAATATCGGTAATTTTCAAGTAATCTACCAGAATTCTCTAGTAATCTGCCATAATTCTCTAGTAATCTACCAGAATTCTCTCGAATTCTGCTGGAAAACTCCCGTAAATCACCAGAATTCTCCCGTATTACGGGTGAATTTTCGCCTGTAATCTACTAGAAATTTCCCTGAATATGCCTGAATTCTGCCAAGTTACGACACAAAAATTTGAGAGTTTCCTACTAATTTCTGTCCCATAAAAATGCTCAACGCTGTGTTTTTCCGCCCAAACTTCGAAAAGGGTTTATTTAGGGCTCTTGCCACAAATTACAGGCCGTTTTTCGCTAATAGGAGGTATAGTGTTCATTCCAGGGGTAATTGTTCAATTGCGGATTACGCAATTGCGAAAACTGCGTCTAAGGCTCGTGATTCGATCCTTAGATATATCAATATATAAATCTTAGGACCGAATCACGAGCCTCAGGCGCAGTTTTCGCAATCGCGTGCTCCGCAATTGCGGAATTACCCCTCGAATTACCACTATACCTCCTATTAGCGAAAAACGGCCTGTAATTTGTGGCAAGAGCCCTAAATAAACCCTTTTCAAAGTTTGGGCGGAAAAACACAGCGTTGAGAATTTTTATGGGGCAGAAATTAGTCGGAAACACCCAAATTTTTGTGTCGTAATTTGGCAGAATTTAGGCATATTAAGGGAAACTCTAGCGCATGAAGTCAGAACAAGCAGCGCAACCATTTATCCTATTTATCCTTGGTAAAAAAAGATCAAATAACGAAACAAATAGATCAATTTAACAATCAACGAAGAATAAAATTTTCAATAATGGCTAGCGTTCAGCCCGCGTCAAGGGATAGTAAGGGGAACGATTCTGATTTGGGATAGTAAAGCGGTAAACGTAGGCGATACGCATCAACTCCGACCTTGCAGTTCAAAATCGACGCGGAAATCAGATTTTGCGTCCTGAATAACTGCACTGGACAGATATCTAAGGGGTGTCTGCAAAACTGAACATTATCTCGATTTTTCAGATGGAAAATGTCCTAATAGAATGTTTCTAAAGTACAGAAAAATTTGGCAAAAACAC
This sequence comes from Aplectana chamaeleonis, assembly GCA_029168955.1. NCBI lineage: Eukaryota > Metazoa > Nematoda > Chromadorea > Rhabditida > Cosmocercidae > Aplectana > Aplectana chamaeleonis. The sequence continues at coordinate 196,182 of JAPDOI010001008.1, read as the reverse complement.
TTTTGTTTCTAAACAGCCTGATCATTCACTAACGAATAACGGTGCTCGGCACTTGCTATACATGTGCTTCCCAGGGTACAAAATCACCTTTTGATTTTGTATCCACGAAAGCACATGTATAGCAAGTGCCGAGCACCGTTATTCGTTAGTGAATGATCAGGCTGTTTAGAAACGTGTTTTTGCCAAATTTTTCTGTACTTTAGAAGCGTTCTATTAGGACATTTTCCATCTGAAAAATCGTGATAATATTCAGTTTTGCTGACGCCCCCTAGATTTCTGTCCAGTGCAGTTATTCAGCACGCACAATCTGTGTTACGCTTCGATTTTTAACTGCATTGTCTAATTGGGTACGGAACACGAAATTGAATACTGTCGTATGCTCTTGACGCGTGCAGTATGAATGGCTTGAGTTTGATTTCTAATCTTCTGGACAGGAGTAGAAATCCGAATCACTGATCATTTTCCAAGGCTTCATATAGCATCCTCGTTGTGTAGGTCTTTCTTTCGTGATCCTTCTTCTTTTTTATCGCCGCGCGATGCTCATTAAAAAATTTTCGCCTTTCATAGTCACTGCAATTATAAAGATTACTCGATTGCGCCATGATCAGTTGCCACATTGCAACCAGGCGTGTGCAGAATTTCCGATTTTCCAAAAGATGTTCTAATATTCCCCATTCTGACCATTCTGTTTTCGGTTTCCCCTTTAATAAAAAGGACATGAAAGTCATCAAGAACTTGTTCATTTTATCTTTTAAATGATGTTCATTTACTCCGTCCATTGGCAGTCAAGCCTGGTACCCCTTCTGTGGCCGTATTCATGAACCCAAGGGAGCCTACAGGGAAGATTCAAATTGTACTCAACGTACCCATCCGGCGCGTAGACAGGGATGCTGTCGGCTACCTGGCAGGTAAACGGCAGTGTTCCTAGCAACCTAGCAGGTGGAGGGAGAGGGGGGGGGGTTACTGACTGCTACGTCGATCTCACATTTCAGATAATGATCCATGGTTCCCTGGCAGGCAGCGCATGCTCAACTGGACGCGCGCAACTCCGAATTTGAATAGGAGCGACATGCATCTATTTCCGGCCTCCTGCCCAAAAATGAGCTTATCTGAAATCGTAGCAGTATCGCGAGTCGTCTCGACTTGAAGTCGAAGCGACCAGCGATACTGCCGCGACCTGAAATCGTTTCGTCCACTCATTTCGAGTCGCTCAGGCGGACGCAGTTTCGCGTAAAAAGTAGGGACAATTGCGGACAACGCCGCAGGAAATAAGAAAGCATTTTTTTCCCGGTTTTTGCTGATTCCTCTTGATTATTTTTGTGACTTCGGTGCCTTTATATTCTAGATAAATTAGTCTGCATAGTTCTCCAACAAAAAATGGTTTCAAAAGACGACGGGATAGAATTTGCTTGTACAGCATCATAAAACTACAACTAACGTTAGTGATTGTCGGAAGCTCTGCATGAAATGTGATTTCTCGGTAGCCTCATTAAACTTTCTCATCTCTATAATCGTAAATGTGTAAAAAGAATTCGTTTTTCCCTTTCACATGCCGTATTTTATTCGTGTGAACTGTGACGTCTGCGATTTCGCGCCACGTACGCAAGGTTGTGACGAAAGATTGCGGACTAGTCGCTTCGACTAGACGAATCGCTCCCATCATTCAAGCGACGCGACTAGTCGAAGCGACCTAACAAAATCGAGCAGGTCGCTTCGACCAGCTATGAAATACCCCAGTCGCTCGGCGATCGTGACTGAAACTGCAAACTGTTGCAACCCGTCGCGACTGAGTGCAAGATCTGTTGCCGCGACGGGTTTTGTGCCTGTTGGCAGTGCCGCGACTAATCGAAGCGACCTGCTATGAATGAGCCTTAAGGGTCTTTCACAGTCTGCCGTACGAAGCCGTCCGGCATTTTATAAGATAGGATTGCGGCGTCAGTGTACCCCGCACTGCGGTGTCGGCTGACCGACGTCTCAGTGCTGTGAAATCATCGGCACGACGTCGCATCAAGTTATGACGGGTTAGAACGTGTTGTTTCCGTCTTACATTTTGTACTGGAGAGTCGGAACTGACGGTTTTTCACCGCAGTTTCCCTCGCACTGCGGCTCACTTTCAACGTGCCGGACGGCGTCGTCCGGCAGACTGTGAAAGTGGCTTATAAGAAACAGTCCAACCTCAAAACCGACTTTTCGTTTTTCTGCCTATCTTGGAGAAAATTTCACGCTGATCACAATGGTGTCTCCAGAATCGCTCAGAACCCACTACGAACGGAGTTACGGCTCCTCAAAAATTTCGATTTTTAACAGCTAAAAGTTCTCGGACGAGTTGTCTCGAGCCTGTATTTTCTCGTTTTTTGCAGCCATCGTTCTGTAGCAGGCGACAATATAAAGCCAGCCCGAAAACAAATCGAAGAACATAGGTTTTGAATAAAATCATTCGCGCGTCTCTTCCCTATTGAGGACAGAAACCTGGCGGTGGGCATTACCCAATTTTTCTTTCAAGGGGGCGTGGCCGACTTTTTCGTTGCTTTTTCTCGCTTATTTGAGCGAATTGAGATTTCGCTCTTGGCAGGGTTGCTATAGGCGGCGACCAGACCTCAATATCAAAAAAACCTCCGAGGTTGGACTGTGCCTTTAAGGTGAGCAAGTATTCACTCACCTACTCAGGGGAAACGAATATGCTGAATGAAAAATAATCGGCCTGCTATCAAAACATTCTTCTTTGATATGATTGATAAGGCAATATGAAGGCAACGTTAGTAAGTAAAAGGTAATAGTTGACGAGTTAGCCTTGGATAGCCTCTCCTCAAATATACGCTGGGCATGTTTCCGTTACAATGAGCGCTACAGTGCAAGCGCACCTCTTTTGCCATACTATTCAGGCTTCACACAAGGTAAGATGTGAACTCTAGTGTCCTGATAAATACGATCGGTTAGTAACGTGGAATGGTTAGAGAATAAACATTTGGAACACAAAACTTACGATTCCACTGCTGAGCGTACTTCAAAGTGCTGTAGGGATACCGAGCCGCAGCGGAACGCCATCATTTATTTATATTAGTTCAATTTTTTATATCATTTATAACCTCCCTCAATGCGCCGTGTGCCGGAAATTGCCGAAATTTTCCGACTATTTACACGTGCAGCATTCTGCTGACCTCAAACCGCCCCCGCTCACCCGATCAATTTACGACTAAGCCCTTCGAGATTGATCTCTTTCCTTATACAACTCTACACCAATCCATCGAGGCCCTGCAACTACCCAAAAATGATAAAAGAACTTCTCATGGGCCTATGATAAAAGAACTTCTCATGAGGGTACCACGGACTCCCATGGAGGCCCAGCTTCTTCCCTATTGGGTCCCGCTAACTTTTCCGGGCGTTCGACGCACTCCCAATCGGGTCCCGCACACGTACTCTGGCGCTCTGCGCACTCCCAGTTGGGACCAAAACACTTTTCCCGGAGCTCGGCGCACTCCCAATCGGGTCCAGCACACTTTTCTCGGCGCTTGGCGCACTCCCAGTTGGGTACAACACACTTTTCTCGGGGTCCTGCGCACTCTCAGTTGGGTCCAACAAACTTTTCCCGGCGATCTGCTCACTTCGACTTGTGTCCCGCACGCGTACTCCGGCGCTTGGCGCACTTCCAGTTAGGTCCAGCGCACTTTTTCCGGCGATCTGCTCACTCCGACTTGTGTCCCGCACGCGTACTCCGGCGATCGGCGCACTCCCAGTTGGGTCCAACACACTTTTATCGGCGCTTGGCGCACTCCCAGTTGGGTTCAACACACTTTTCTCGGCGCTTGGCGCACTCCCAGTTGGGTCCAACACACTTTTCTCGGCGCTCGGCGCACTCCCAGTTGGGTCCAACACACTTTTCTCGGCGCTTAGCGCACTCCCAGTTGGGCCCAACACACTTTTCTCGGCGCTCGGCGCACTCCCAGTTGGGTCCAACACATTTTTTTCGGCGCTCGGCGCACTCCCAGTTGGGTCCAGCGCACTTTTCCCGGCGATCTGCTCACTCCGACTTGTGTCCCGCACGCGTACTCCGGCGCTTGGCGCTCTTCCAGTTGGGTCCAGCGCACTTTTCTCGGCGCTTGGCGCACTCCCAGTTGGGTTCAACACACATTTCTCGGCGCTTGGCGCACTCCCAGTTGGGTCCAACTCACTTTTCTCGGCGCTTGGCGCACTCCCAGTTGGGTCCAACACACTTTTCCCCGAGCTTGGCACACTCCCAGTTGGGTCCAACTCACTTTTCTCGGCGCTTGGCGCACCCCCAGTTGGGTCCAACACACTTTTCTCGGCGCTTAGCGCACTCCCAGTTGGGTCCAACACACTTTTCCCCGAGCTTGGCACACTCCAAGTTGGGTCCAACTCACTTTTCTCGGCGCTTGGCGCACCCCCAGTTGGGTCCAACACACTTTTCTCGGCGCTTAGCGCACTCCCAGTTGGGTCCAACTCACTTTTCTCGGCGCTTGGCGCACCCCCAGTTGGGTCCAACACACTTTTCTCGGCGCTTAGCGCACTCCCAGTTGGGTCCAACATACTTTACCCGGCGCTCGACGCACTCCAAGTTGGGTCCAACACACTTTTCCCGGCGCTCGGAGCACTCCCAGTTGGGTCCAACACACTTTTCCCGGCAATCTGCTCACTCCGACTTGTGTCCCGCACGCGTACTCCGGCGCTTGGCGCTCTTCCAGTTGGGTCCAGCGCACTTTTCTCGGCGCTTGGCGCACTCCCAGTTGGGTTCAACACACATTTCTCGGCGCTTGGCGCACTCCCAGTTGGGTCCAACACACTTTTCTCGGCGCTTGGCGCACTCCCAGTTGGGTCCAACACACTTTTCTCGGCGCTCGGCGCACTCCCAGTTGGGTCCAACACACTTTTCTCGGCGCTTGGCGCACTCCCAGTTGGGTCCAACACACTTTTCTCGGCGCTTGGCGCACTCCCAGTTGGGTCCAACACACTTTTCTCGGCGCTTGGCGCACTCCCAGTTGGGTCCAACACACTTTTCTCGGCGCTCGGCGCACTCCCAGTTGGGTCCAACACACTTTTTTCGGCGCTCGGCGCACTCCCAGTTGGGTCCAGCGCACTTTTCCCGGCGATCTGCTCACTCCGACTTGTGTCCCGCACGCGTACTCCGGCGCTTGGCGCACTTCCAGTTGGGTCCAACACACTTTTCTCGGCGCTCGGCGCGCTCCCAGTTGGGTTCAACACACTTTTCTCGGCGCTCCCAGTTGGGTCCAACACACTTTTCTCGGCGCTTGGCGCACTCCCAGTTGGGCCCAACACACTTTTCTCGGCGCTCGGCGCACTCTCAGTTGGGTCCAACACACTTTTTTCGGCGCTCGGCGCACTCCCAGTTGGGTCCAGCGCACTTTTCCCGGCGATCTGCTCACTCCGACTTGTGTCCCGCACGCGTACTCCGGCGCTTGGCGCACTTCCAGTTGGGTCCAGCGCACTTTTTCCGGCGCTTGGCGCACTCCCAGTTGGGTCCAACACACTTTTCCCGGAGCTCGGCGCACTCCCAGTTGGGTCCAACACACTTTTCTCGGCGCTCGGCGCACTCCCAGTTGGGTCCCGCCAACTTTTCTCGGCGCTCGGCTCACTCCCACTTGGGTCCCGCAAAGTTCGTCGACGATTAGCGTACTCCCAGTTGGGTCCGACACACTTTTTTCAGCGCTCGGCGCGTTTACGATGACGTCCACGAAGCAATTTCGGCAGATTTTTGCGTTTTACTGGAAATTTACTGCCATTTCTTGGAAAAATACCTTTCTGCTGGAAAACGGAAGTATTCTGGAGGATTACATGAAAATTCGGGAGATTTACGGGGACAATTTCCCTAATTTATCAGTAATCTGGCAGATTTTCGGTCGGATCAGCACCTTGGAGGAATTCTGTGGTAAAAACCAGCATTTACTTATAATTGGAAGTAAACCTCTCGTAATTCGGAAGTAAACCACCAGAAAATTTTCTGCTGAGGTTGTCCTCAGCACCGACATGGCAGTATCACTGCAACGTCTTGATCTGCGTCTATCAGCAGTGGTTTTAATTAAAATACGCAAAGATTTGTCAGCATTTTTCCTGACGAGATTCCCGATTTTTTTTTTCGGGAAATATTTCTCGACTATTGCGTATTTCCTTCAAAACCTCTACTGATAGACGCATCAAGACGTTTCAGTGATACTGCCATGTCGGTGTTGAGGACAACATTTGAACCCCAGGAGGCCGCCCTGCTCAATGGAATGTTTTCCGAAGCCGTTTTTTCCCTCTGACAATGCGTTCAGATTAGTTTTTTCTAACGCTGTTCTGCTTCTGAGGGCTACCACCATTGTTTTTCAGTGAAAACTCAAGGACGAAATTTCTCGTGATCAGTGCCTTTCAGTAGAACTTTCACGTAAATCTCTAGAATTCCCCTCCGTGATTCAGTACTCTTCAAGTGGTTATATTTCACCACTTTCACCTGCAGGATCCTTATTTATGGACCAGCATCAACATTTTCAGTTTCATATTTTTACTACATAATAGAAAACACACCCGTTTCTAAAACAGCTTTATTCATCGTAACTCCAACTACACGATAGTTCATATACACAAAAAAACAGTCTCTTATGGGAGGGACAACGATATCAAGCTACTCACAAGAGCTCAATTCACCGTAGCATAATTTTTTCATTAAGCCTGGGGAACTTGCGAGTGGAGCGCTGCGGCACACAGCCTCTGAATTGTAACCGATCGCGTTGAAGCCGCGTCCTTGGGAACAGTCGCTTCACTCTCTATGGAGACACTGTGACGACGGCTAAGATAGTGCTCAAGCATCGAAACGAACTAAAAAAAACTGTAATGTAAATGTAAAAACGGAAACAAACTGTAATATAAACACTTCTTTAGCGTAAATCAAAGAATTTCCCAAAAAAAAATCCTCACCTCTTCTCTGAACCAGGCCGCACCACAACGTGATAACGGAGCCAGGGTGGCGTACTTGAGATCGACAACTTCGAATAAGATACGTACCTAAAAAGGGACGACCCATATTGACCTTTGACTCATTATATGAAGTTCAAACTCACATTCGGAGGTATCTTAAGACGCTCTCCAGGCGCAAGATGAGCACTTTGTTGTAATCGGAGGTCGAGCTCAAATTTTCAACCCAATCCGGATCCACATCTTCGTCGAATATGACCCACTGACGCTTTTAAAGTTCACCGCGTACAATCGATGATTCTTAACATCACGAAATCGAATCAGCCATGCCATTTGGAGCATAACATGTACAGTCATGTTCAGAGAGAATCACCTAGCTGCGGACAGCGCAGGCGGTCACGTCGTGGTAGTCACATAATATATACTGCTCAACTGCCTAGCTATTGACCCATGTCTTTCAGCAAATACCTTCAAAACTCGACCTTTCCAAGTTTTTCAAGAGCTTCTAAAAGTGCGACCACTTAGAAAACCGTTCCATTCCAATGAGAGCGGTCGCGTCGCGGCAGTTGCTGACCAATAGCACAGCCTCCGTGTAATCGGAGAAGGCGGAGCCTAGGGGAGGCGCGGGCGAGTTGTGAATTACGAGAAGTCGTGGAATCTGACTGATTACCTGAGGTGAGAGGCCTACTGAGACAATCGGACCAAAAAGAGCAGCGAAAAAAGATAGCAAATCGCTTTTCTCTACCAAAACAGGATTGCTTTTGTGACGCTTCATTCCTGACATTAGAAGAATTGACCGGAAGAATGGACTTTTCAATTTGATAAACATGATAAACCTAATCGATTGTCACATGTCAGTGTTAATTTTTGTGATTTCCTCTTTAATAGTTGCCCTGAGCTCTCAGAAGAAGTACTAGTCTGTTCGGCGGGCTGCGGCACGATTTTGACCCACTTCCGGTCCTTTTTTCGTCGTTCTTTATTAACTTCTAACTTTGAGAAGAACTGAAAGCCCAGGATTGTTTTGGAAAGCCGGCAATTTTTTCATCGCGAACACTGCCTTCAAAGCGATGGAATCCATCAGCTTTATTTATTTTGGGCAGAATACTGCGCTTTCGTGAGCTGTTAAATGTAATAATCAAGTATTAAGCATAAATTTTCAATAACGTACATCTAGTGCTGACATTATATTAAACATTTATTTTGTGAATTATTATACGTAAGGTATGATTTGTGATGATATATAATACTCTAAAGCACAGTACTGTGCAGTACCGGAATTACATTACATATCTCTTTTGTGAATTAGCGAATGTTTTTTCTATTTTTGATTTAATTGCTACGATTTCTAAAAAAAAAGTCTTCAAAGGCAGGGTTGACTATGATTTTCGTCTCCGAGTAAAAACTTAAAACAATGCGTTGACAACCAAGAGTTACCAAAATTACGAAGAGTAAAACAGTACTAGTTAGGGTCAGAAGGAAAGAACAGAGCAACACAAAATAGAGAATTGCAAAAGACAGGTTCGCAAAAGATTTCATTGTCACAACAAACAGTTCCAGTGAAAGGAAAGACGTGGGGTGAGAGTAAAGGATTTCGTGCCCTTCTGGTGCGTTTTTCTCGGTTTCTTCGTCATTTCAGTTTTACTCGGGGGGCAAACAATCGATTTACGGATTAATCTCAAAATCGAAGATTATCGTTAACACTGCCTCTAAAGGCAATGTCCACGATAAAAATGGTTTTCGAGTTTCCACCAGAAAACTCTTCTTCTTGGAAGCCACATTTCAACTGTGGATGAGTTGCGCGGGCATGGGCTTGAAGTAGACAGCGTGGGCAAACCCGCCCCAATGCTAAAACTCAGCCGCGCTCGCGCTCCAATGCTAATGTAGAAGCGGACCAAACTGTTCCTCGGAAAACTCGACCGCGAGCGGAAGGGCTAGCGCGAGCGGACTTCGGAGCCGTATGGAGCTCTTTCGGGCCCGTTTTCGTTCGTTCTTTCGACCCCAGTGCTCCAATGATACCCTGAACTTTCGATTTCCGGCTAAAAACCGAGGACGGAATCCATCGTGGACTCTGCCTTTGAACATTTCCGCTGAAGAGCACAATAGTGATGTGTGTATATCGAAGGCTAGTGAAAGCCTGGACATCGATTAGCTGATCACAGTGCAAGATCTGACAGATCATCACCTTTCTACTTTCGGTCGCGGCACACGGAGACTATGTTGTTCGCCGTATAATCAAAAACTTTTCAGAGCACTATTACGCGGGTATTTGAAACCGTTTTAGGAATGAGTGCAAGGTTGGAAAATTTCACATTTCCGAAACATATCAATAAGACGAGTGTCTCAAAAAGAATTTTCTTAAAGGCAGTGTTCACGATAATCTTCGATTTTGAGATCATTCGCTACATCGATTAAGTGGCCCCCGGGTAGAACTAAAATGACGTAGAAATTGAGAAAAACGCACCAGAAGTACCCGAAATCCTTAAAGGCAGTGTCCACGATAAATTTCGTCCTCAGTTTCTGGCCGAAAATCGAAAGTTCAGGGTCTCATTGGAGCACTGGGGTCGAAAGAACAAACGAAAACGAGCCCGAAAGAGCTCCACACGGCTTCGAAGTCCGCTCGCGCTAGCCCTTCCGCTCGCGGTCGAGTTTTCTGAGGAACAGTTTAGTCCGCTTCTACATTAGCATTGGAGCGCGAGCGCGGCTGAGTTTTAGCAATGGGGCGCATTTGCGCACGCTGTCTACTTCAGGTCCATGCCCGCGCAACTCATCCACCGTTGAAATGTGGCTTTCAAGAAGAAGAGCTGATTTTGGATGTTTCACAGCGTTTTTCATTATTCTTTCTTCACTGATGAAACAGTCAGACTCTAAACCTTCGTTTTCTGGTGGAACCTCGAAAACGATTTTTATCGTGGACACTGCCTTTAAAGGCATCGTACACGATGAAAACCGTATTTGGGTTTATGCGTTCATTCGGACTAGTGGGCCATGACAATGTCACTCAGAAAGTTAAGAGTTCCAAAACCGTCTCTGAGTGATGATTCGCTCACCTCAAAATGGCTTCCTGGGTTTGGGGGCCGGCCTTGGGGTCGATCCGTTGTTACAAAGAACAAAACTCCTGGGTTGCTGACGGCGGGCGTGCCTTGACGTGTCGTAGGGCGCAATGCACACGCCAATCGATTTCGAATTCGACATCGATCGAAAGCAGCTGGCAGCACTGGACGCAGCAGCTTGCTGAAAGGCGAGCAAAGAAAAGGAAAAATCGATCGCTCACCTGAACCGCGTCCCCGTTGAATTGCTTCCGACGCTGCGTCATGGAACGAATTGTAAAACTGTTCCTTGCGTTCTCCGTGCAACAATCCCAAGTTGACGTGGGCGCGAACTTCAAATTTGTTTTGAGTTTTCTTAAAATGGTTTTTTCTTTAGAAGTTGACGTTTTTGAGGGGTCCTTTTGCAACAGTTGGTCACTATAGAGATATAGCAACACGAAAACATCAAAAACTCAAACATGGTTTTCATTGTGTACGATGCCTTTAAGTATCACCCCGCCTCTTAAGTATCACAGGAAGTGTTTGCTGTGACAATGAAATCTTTTGTGGACCCGTCCTTTGCAATTCTCTACTCTCTATTGCTTCGTTCCTTTCTTAGGGCCCTAAATAATACTGCTTTCCATAAAATATTCCTCCATCTTCGAATTACCCCATTTTTCACCGGTGACAACCACCGTGAACGTGTTCATACAATCGGACAACTAGTCCAGGCCACAGAATAATGTCATTGAAATTAGACGTTTTAGTGCGTTTCTCGCCTTTTCTTCGTAATTTTGGTAACACTTGGGGGCCAACGCATTTTTTTTGTGTGGAAACTTCGGAGACGAGGATTATCGTGAACACTGACTTTAAATTACCTTATCGAAAATTCAGGATGCACAATTTTTTGTCAAATGTGTGGACTTTTTTAGATTTCTAAAGGAATACTTTTTTGAATTCCAGACCTCAGTTTTCCCGTTTGAATGAATACATTCAAAAATCTGTAAACTACTTGTTATGAGACAGCAATCGAACGAATATCTGAATAACTACTCCACCTTTTAAGGAAAAAAATACTAGGGTTTCCAATAAATTGTCACATGCGACTAATCAAACTAAGCAATTTTGTTAGCGAATTTCCACAAATCGAAGCTGACCGAATTACCAAATATTATGAATTTCCCGATAAACCGAATATTCGCACGCAAATAATTTGGATTCCCGAAAAAATCAAAAATCTAGGAAACCGAATGATTTCAGTTCCAAAAAAGAAACCCAAAAAATTCAAATTAGAGTTCAAATGAACGAAACCTAAAAAATAAATCCGAAAGAATGATTAGACCAAGAACTGAGTCGAGTAATTATTCGTACAATATTCAAATGGAAGAAGGAATACGAAGGAATACAAGAGTAAGGCAAAATAAGGAATGGCGAGACATCGGGGAACATGAACGAGACGTCGTCGATGACGTAATCACGCGTGTGTTGACACGTCCATAAGGGTCGCTGAGGTGACCACACGTGTGCGAACATGTCACTGATGCTTCAGTGAATCTTATTTCCGTTTATCGCGCGCGTGTACTGCGTATTCTTCTCCCCCATACTTTCTAACTGTATCTCCACTCGCCCCGCACAAACGCGCTGAGGAACAATTTCGGCTCCGAAATAGAGCATACTGTGCTTCTCTGGGCCAAATTCCGGTCCGCAATTGCGTCTCGACACGCTTTGCAGCCGCGCGCTTTCGACTCGGAAGAGTTTTCAGCTCCGCAGCCGCCGATCTGTTGACTCTTGGTGGGTTTTGTAAACTGGAAAGTAAACAAAATTTGAGTAAACTGTAAAAAAAAAGCCACATCGAGTCCGCTTTAGCGCTGGAAACTCGACTGACTCGAGCGCGTGCGACCGCAAAGCGTATCCTGACGCAATTGCGGACCGGAATTTGGCCCAGATAAGCTCAGTACATGCGTGTGCATTTGCGCGCGCGCGTTTGCGTGTGTATACTCGTAACTGCTTATACGGACGGTTATGCTCGTGTTTGTGTGCGCGTGCATGTGTATATGAATGTGTATATGTGTACGCGTGTTTATGTGTGGTATGTGTGTATGCGTAGACGTGCACGCATAAGAACGCGATGATGTTCTTGAGTTTGCACACGCATATGTAAAACCCGCATAGGCGCGCACATGAGAGTGAAAGAGCCCCTGCGAGCGCGCGTAGGTGCGCGTCGGCTTTTACGTGCACGCGTGTATATACGAACCTTGCGCGTGCAGGTATACACACAGGCGCGCGTGGGCGTACGTGTACCTACACGCGCAAGGAGCGCAAGAGATTACTCGTGATTGCTTGCGCGTGTAAATACGCTTATTTGCGCCCACATGTTCTTGAGCATTCGTGGTATCGTGTGTGTGTGCGCTTATACGTCCACAGGTTTGAGCGCAATGATGTGTTTGTGTTTACGTGCGCGTGTGAGTCATTGTATAGGCGCGCATTCATGCAAACGGGCTCGCGTATGCGTTTGTACACATACGCGCGCGAAAGCGCTAGAATTCTCTCGTTTGTGTGCGCGAGCGAACATGTGCCCATGCACGTGCATGAGGAATTGTGCTGGCTTGTGTGTGCGCGCGCGTATATGTGTACGCGTAGTAGCGCGAATATGTGCGTGTTTTTGCGCGTAGTGTTCCTCGTGCGTGCAGATGTACAGACGGTAGCGCGTGCGCATGCGTAAACCAACGCGCGCAGATGTCTGCGCGCGGAAGCGCAAGAAAGGGCTCGTGTTTGTGTGTTAGTGAAACACTCGTGCATGCGCGTGCCCCTGCATGAGCAATCGTGTGCGCTTGTGTGCGCGGGTATACGTGCTGGCGTAAGAGCGCGGCGATGTGCTTGTTTTCGTGTACGAATGTGCGCTACTGTTTAGGCTCGCTCACGCGCTTGCATATGTAAGGAAGGACGCAGGTGTGCGTGCGTGTACATTAGCTTGCAAATGTCTACGCGCAAGAGCTGTGAGATTCGCTCGTCAATTGCGTGCGCTTGTGAATACGCACACAGGCGCGTGCACGCACATGAGAAATTGTGCTCTCGTGGATGCGTAAACGTATACGCGTAATAGTGCGATGGTGTGTTTGTGCAGGCGTGTATGCCACAGCAAAAGCGTGCGCATGCGCGCGCATAAATTTTAGACGGGCGCGTGGGTGCGTACGTTTACAAACACGTGCAAATGTATGCGCGCACGAGCGCGAGAACCCGCTCGTGCTTGTGTGCGCGAGTAAATGCGCGCACGGGCGAAGGCATTTTTTCTTGCGTCTGCGAGCGTATACGTGTACGGGTGATAGCCCGATGATGCGTTCATGCATGCGTGTTTCCCACTGTATAGGCGAGCGCAATAACCTCCTGGAGCGCGCCTGTATTTGCTCGTGTTAGGACGTGCGTGCGTCTACATGGGCGCCATGCGAGTGCATGTACACGCGCGCGCCTGTATGCGTACTTGTATATGGATGCGCAAGCGCGTTTTCGCAAACGTGTGAATGTGAGCGTGGTGCGCGCATGCAGGTGAGTGTACACCCGTACGGCCGCTTTCATTACTCCCGCGACGCGCGACCGCACCCATGCGTAAGCGCAAAGATTTCCGGCAGAAATGTATCATGGGCACTCCAGAGCGTGGCTAGTCGTGCTAAGCATGAAGCTGGCCCAAGTGCGACTAGAAGCGCGCGTGCTATTGCTGGTAGTAGCGTAGTACATGCGTTTCGTGCGTACATGCGTTTTCAGCGTCGTTTGGAGCTTCCTGATGACAAATTTGGGTTAAAAAGCGTTAATTCCTGAATCTGGCCGATTTCACAACTTTTCTGGAAGATTACGAGGAGTTTCTGGAGAATTACGGAGAAATTTTGTAGTAAATGTCCGATAATCTGACAGGATGGGCTCGATTCGAAGATTACAGGGTATTCTCCAGTTATTTTTCCGTAAATTTCCGTACACTTGTGGTAATTGCACGTTTACCAGTAATTACTGGGAAACTTCTTGTAAAGCTCTGGTACATTTCGGACCTGAGGAGAAATTTTGGCAAAATTCTCTGGTATTCTGCTAGAATTCTAACGTAATTCGCCAAAATTCTCCAGTAATCTTCTAGAATTCTCCAGTGTTTTACTAGAACTCTCTCGTATTCTACTAAATGCCGTTTTTTCTCCATTTTCGTCATCCCCTCGAGATTTGGTAGCATTTTGAAGCTTCGCGTCCTGTATAATGCAAAATTTTCCAAAATTTGGAATGAACAATGAAGCTCGGGATGGGCTAAATTGCAATAGAGCTCGAGTCGAGCTCCATTACAATGTTGCCTATCTCGAGCTTCATTGTTCATGCCAAAATTTCGAAAATTCTCCGTTTTACAGGGCGCGAGGCTACAAAATGCTATCATATCTGGAGGGGATGACGAAAATGGAAGAAAAACGACATAAACAGTGGAGCTGAACTTGAGCTTCATTGTTTGTGGCCGAAATTGAAAAACTTTTACGTTCCCAAGATGCAAAATGTTGACTTATCCTGAGGAGCCATTTCCATTCAAGTTATTGGAGCGTGACCCATTTTTCACCGTGCTCATAATGTTCGCTTATCACTCTGTTCCGACAGAAGAATTTGTCACTTACAGATTCATTGATCTATTGAACAGGTTTTAACAGGCAACAAAATTTAATAACTCAGATCACTAATAATCCAATAGAGTTAACAACCAACAGCTCGCAGTTTCCTAAACTAAAAATTTCTGAAACAAATGGCTCATTAAACAAACTCTAAGTAACCTCACAGAAGTAATCACACAACGTACACAGAAGGGAAAAAACTCAATCTTTATCACTACAACTTTTAACGTAAATACACTGCGAGCGAAATCATAAAAACAGCCCAGTTTCACCTGATACCAGTTTCAATTTTGAGTTTTGATTCACAACAACATCACAGTTGTGTTCAGGGCTGCAAATGACCCTCATAACAAATTTCGAGCCAATTATTGCAGGTGGATTAAAAAACTATTTTTTGAAGAACAAAAATCACAAATTTGAAGTGGTGCAAGAGCATGAAGACAACTCCATTTTCCCCATCACCATTTTCTCTCGTCTGGAAGTGGATTCAGATAGGTAAGGAATAGCAGTAATCCATTTTTCATTGGTATTGAACAAAGTGCCGATGGCATTCTCACTCTCCATAACAAAATAAAATCTAGTAGATCGTGCTCTCAGTGAAATTGGCTTCACGAACAGAAAGACCGTGACACAGCATACAAGCTATGTTTTCCGGAGGAGCAGTATGTATTCCCGTTTGTGAAGCCAATTGCAGTGAAAACTTACACTTGATATGGTTCGGTATCGGAAATCCGGAATGTCATCGGTATTTTGTTTCACAATACAGAAAATGTTTTACTGTAATTCTCCATCTGTGGACATCCGAGCTCGAAGGGAAGGGATCGTTTAGCAGAAGAAATATTAGTGTCTTCGAAATTTTGGACCACGAATTTTACGATATCTGTTTGATGAATAGTTTTTTTTTTATTCTGGCAGCAACCATTGATGGGAGACTGACTAGGGAAACCATTAATTGGAAGAGTTATGGGCTTAAAACGATCGGTTGCAGAAAAGAAATTACGCTCCACCCAATATGGCCTACCGGAAATATTCAAAAATTCAAAAAGGGACCTCATATTCGGCGCCCCAAGCTACCACCTGGGCGCAGAATGAGCAATAAAAATATTTCGACCTTCGGACCCCCTAAAATGAACGTCAGCGAAATGGGACCCCATGGTGCTCCGGAGGTCAGAAAATGTTTTCGCTAACGACTTAGCCCATAGGGTTTCTTCGAGGTGCTGAACTTAAAAATAAAACCCGTTTTTGATTTTCTGAAGGACTAAGGTGAAGCAGAGTGATCAAGGTACCATTATAACTGCCGTAAGCCGTTGCAATCAGTCGAAAAATTGAAATCGGTCCTAGTATTCGCGTTCAGCGCTTGGAATGACTCCCATGAACTCATCAAAAGTATGAAATCCCGAAGTGCGAGAGATTAAGACGAACATGCGCGACTGCGGGCCGGTCAGAACTATAAATTGCTTACTCAGACAATCGCTGGGGTCGGTGGCCGGTTAAAACGCCCTTTTCCCAACCAAATTGATCGAGTCTGGCTGATCGGCGGAGGTTTCGGCTTGACTCATAACTGCCGAAGTTTTCGTGGTTATGTCTTATATGTGACGGAGTTTTCGGGGCAACGTGTTGCAGTGTCCGCACTGTTTTTCTCTAACACTCTCTCGTGAAGAGCGCGGGAATGGCAGCCCACAATGTATACGCTGCACTGGAGTGTGGGGTGTTTGTGCTTGTCACGGTTGACATTGGGCGGGTTGTCAACGCTCTGGTGGGCGTCGCTGGCAGGTTGAATCGCCAATCCTGCCTCTCAACCTGCCACCGACGCCCGCGACTGCAGGAGTGGTAGCCGGTGGTCGGTGGGAGCCGATCAGGCGAAATTTTTGGTGTAAACTCGTGGGTGAGAAGTCACACTGAGTCGTCGGTGGGAGGTGATTAGGCAGAGTTTTCGGTGTGAACGGGTCAACTGTGATGTGGTGGGAGGTTGACACGCGGAGGGTTCCGCATGGATAGGGAGTTTTCGGGCCCGCACGCCTCTTTTTTCGTTTCGAGCGGCAGCACGCTACCTGTTAAACTCCTCTGAACCGGCCACCGACCTCCGCTAGTGTGTGAGTAGCGGCGGCTGCCCTACGTCTAATACATCGATTTTTGATCGATAGCTGCGCGTTGCTGATTGCGAGCTCTGTGTGGACAACCATTAGCCGCAAACGTCAACCAATCCTGGTGTAGTAATCCATCTGCTTACACTACATTGCGGTACCGGCCTACAAGAGAAGGCCTTGCTGGGGAATGTAAACTTTCACTACTTGTTGTGATCGATGCTTCGACAAACAAGGTTCTCTGCACTGCAGAAAGTTCAAATTAGGGTCACGATATGATTCCAAGGTAGAATATGACTACGTTGTACAGAATGCAAAAATTGCCGTGGAGTGGGATCGAACCCTAGTGTTACGCCTATGAGCCCAGCCTCTCCACCACTGGACGCTAGAAGCCCTCGACCTATTCTGACTGCTGCGGATATACGAGAGAAGGTCCCGCTGGCCGCGGGGAGGAGGTTTACCGCTTTTTTATTTCTCAACTTCTTTTTTACTTTTTTACTTCTCAGAGCTCCTATAACTCACTGAGAGCTTGTTAGAGAGTAATTTGAGACGCTGAACAAGAATATGAGGTCGGTTTCGAGTGTATCGAACTTTTGAGGTAGGATACATTAGGTGGAACGTCAATTTAGTACTGTCACCAATCGTTTCGAGTTCATAACTCTTTCAGATATACGATTAGGCCGGGGTCACGACCGGTTTTCCTACCTACTCGTAGCCTTGGCATTCTTGTTCTGAACTCCACTCTGCTTAACTACGCCAAAGTGGTTTCTCAAGTTAGTTTAGGGTCTCTGAAAACTATGGTGATGTTATTGCCACTCAAAATCTTAAATTGAATCTGGCGTCGATATAGCCTTGATGCCTTCATCGTTTCGCTGCCGCAATACTAGATGAAAGACACCAAACAGACAATGAAAACTGCAAGTAGGATATGTCGTCCGCTTCAGCAAGATGCACACCTCCTCGTTCTCGGTTGAACTTCGTCATTCTCCGTAACAACTTTATTGTTCCGCTTCATGTATTTTCATCCATTCGGACTTAGTCCTAGGCAAATAAATATCTTCGAAAGAATATGGTATGTGAGAATCCAAATTTCGGCTTTTTAACGATGTAAGGTGATGAAATTTTGGATTAAGATTCGCTATTGGAAGTCTTTCCACGAATAAATGCAAGTAAATATTATTGTACAAATTCAAAATTTTACCGAAAGTCGGCATGATAGAAGTTTCCTCCCAATCCAATCCAGAACTGATATCCCCATAATTGGGCCCACTACAAAAATGCTCCTTATGCGGTGCGCAGCTATATGTGAAACACCATATTGACAAATGTTGTTCCCCCAAACTGCAACACACGAAAATAGGTGTGCACATTACCCCACTCTGATTTCTTACAGGACATCAAAAGAGGCCCAGCACAGGCTCATTTTCTGGATTAGGGCACCCCACTAACCGAAAGAGTTGTACCGTTTTTGCAGCTCGACAAGTTCCGCTGCTCAGTTCTAGCAGAGTGGTATCGAGGGGAATTAGGGACTCGGAAGGCGAGGCAACTCCTTTCTCGGTATGTAGAGAAACCTTCTCCCAAAGTCACTGATATTTGTCCGGCGTTAAAGAAAAAGCGCGTGGTTTACTCACACGCAATACACACGCGTTCACGCGTAAATCTAAATTTTGTAGAACACCACAGATTTTTCAACATTCGGTTATACCTCATCAGTCGTGTACACAAAATACACAAAGAGAACACTTACAATTCGAACTTTTTTTTAAATTTTTTCTAAAATTTAATAAATTTTCTAAATCCTTTTTTTTTCATTAACCGAAAACGAATGATGAGGGTACGAAACACTATTACAATCCTCAAACCACAGAAATCGTCCACCGTATGGTAACACTGCAGCGCAGGGTCTTCGTTGCAGGACCATCTACCATCTTTCCGCATCCACAGTTGCGAAAGGCGCCGCGTTGCTCTAATTCCTCACCGCGGAAGGCCGGCATTCTTATGAAAGCAGTGATGAAAGACGGTACAAGAAGCATATGGAATGAGATTTTAGTTTCCCGACGCACAGTTGTGTAATGGTTTCACTGCTTTCAAAGAATGTCAGCCGCAGATGGCCTAAAATGCACTCTCTCGGACAAAACAGGATTAATTTACTCATAGATTCTCAAAAGGGATACTGCAATAGCTACCAACTGAGTTAACTAGTAATATATAAATAGCTTTCCA
Organism: Aplectana chamaeleonis; assembly: GCA_029168955.1. NCBI lineage: Eukaryota > Metazoa > Nematoda > Chromadorea > Rhabditida > Cosmocercidae > Aplectana > Aplectana chamaeleonis. Next base: position 177,297 of record JAPDOI010001008.1, on the reverse strand, counting down.
TAGTTTCCAATCGATTAATAACTTGTCATAGGAATGACGAGTGCAGATTTGCTGTAAATACAGTGGAGTATGTCCACAGTTGGACAACTTACACATGAAACGGGACCGTTTCGATGGCATGGTATCCTCGTATTGGTTCAAATGGTTCCAAGGTTTTAGGATAGAGGCTAAAGCTCCGGACGAAAAAGTGAGGTCGAAACGCTCCGACTTTTGAGAATGACTTAAAACCCAGGGGTGGGCGAGATTCAAGCGGAAGTGCTAATCGGTGCCCTTTCGGAATAGACGACCCACTAAAGAGTACAATGAAATTGGCAATTGTTTGGGCTTGACCGACCGCTCGGTTAGTCACATCAAACAGTTCAGTGTGTTTGAAATAGACTAAATCATTCAACGGCTCTAGTGGGATGAACATTTCTCATGAAATTTCTCTAGTGGATCGTCTATTCCGAAAGAGTATCTGCTAATCTCCATTTGGGAATATTTGGCAAAAACGTCACAACTGTGAAAAAAGCAAAAAAGGAGAAACGCATTGCGTCAACGCCTGAATATCGCATTCACTAGAGTTGCTTCTGCTCCAGCTGTCTCCTAAAGTATTCATGCCAATGTTGTGTTATGTTAACTAAGATCTTAGTAAGTTGTGTGTTGAATGATAATAACAAGTGCTGTCATTACTTTGTTTCAGTAGGGGAAACCACGTTCGGCAGCGATCCAGCGCAGAGTAAAGGACGGGGTGGAAACGGCCAGTTGGTCCCGCAACGAAGACCCTGCGCTGCAGTGTCAGCATACAGTGGACGATTTCTGTGATTTGAGGATTGTAATCGTGTGGGAACGAATGATTGCTTGAAAATTTCTTCCGTAAATGCGCACGCATTGTGTGTAACTACACCACGTACAGTTTGCTGCACGCTTTTTTCCATGCGAGGCATCCAAACAATTTACGCAGTAAGCGCATCGTTCTAAGAAAATAAAAAGGAAGTTCAATATAGGCGTGTACAGGAAAGTCAAATGTATGACTTGACTTAATCGGTTGGCTTTCGCCTGACGCGGTCATTCCGCATCTTCACCGAGGTGTGCCGTCCTAATAGTCAGCCGTGTCCATTTTTCACGGTCTTCAGCCACAATTTGAACACATTCCATCCAGCTGTCACTATTCCATTTCCTGCGAAACGAAACATCGCGCCTGAACTGTCTTTCGATGCCGAGTGACTTCAAATCCTCTTTAACCACATCCGTCCAGAACTTTCGCCTACGCCCAGGTGGCCGTTTCCAGACAGGATTTGGAAGCATTTTTAAAGCGTGTTGTACGAGACGATCCGGCGTTCTTCTTAGTATATGCCCGAGCAGTCGAAGTCGACTTTCCATTGCTGCTTGAGATGGCGTTAGGAGATGCTGGCACCTCCCTCGTGTCAAGCGTTGATGTACTGCGTCGATTTCCTTGTAAAGGTCTTCGTTATGGCATACACGCGGCCAGAAATATCCAAGCAAACGCCTAAAAGCTTCCTCTCCGTGCAATCCAACCTTTCCATCTGCGTTTTCCGGTGCTGCCCACGTCTCCGATCCGTACATCATGATAGGGCGAATAGCGGATAGGTAGACGCGCAACTTGACTTCCTTCGCGATGGTGGTAGACCACAAACACTTGGTTAGAAGAATTGAATGCAGACGTAGCTTTCGCACATCGTTGTCGAATATCCGCTGCATAACTACCATCGTTCTTCAGCAAACAGCCCAAATAACAGAAATCGTCCACCAGTTCGATACGTTGTCCATCCACAAAAACTCCAGTTGAAGGCCTCTGAGAGACCCACATCTGCTTGCATTTGTCGGGACGAAGACGAAGTCCATAGGCTGCGGCATGCTTCGAAACGAGGTTCACAATCCTTTGCAGTTTTGCGTTGTTTTTCAGCGAATAACACAATGTCGTCGGCGTACTCCAGGTCGACAAGGGAGCGTCCTGATGGTGTTAGGATCACATCCGCAGGAAACTGTTCTGCAACTCTACGCATGATGTCATCAACGGCGAAGTTGAAAAGAAAAGGTCCTGCAACGGCTCCTTGCCTTACTCCTGTTTTCACCTCGAAAGCTGACGTAAATCCGACAGGTGTACGAACTGCTGCTGTTGTTCCTTTGTTCATGTCCTCGATTAACCGAACATACTTTTCCGGGACTCCATCTGCTCGCAGAGCATTGAGCAATCGATCACGATGAGGAGAGTCGAACGCGGCTTCAAAGTCCAAAAAGCAAGCTGTAATGGCTTCGAAAACCGCTGCCACGATTCAATTACTCTTCTCACGACGAACACTTGGTCGATGGTCGATCTTCCAGGTCGAAAACCGGCTTGCTCATCTCTGGTCGTTCCTTCACGATGTTTGATAAGTCGCTCGAGAATGATACGTTCTAAAACCTTGTACATGACACGAAGTAGAGAGATTCCTCTGTAGTTCTTAGGATCCGTGACGGATAGCTTCTTGTGAAGAGGTACGATGATCGCATGTCTCCACGAATCGGGTATCCTTTCGCTCATCCATATGGCACGGATGGTGTTGGTCATTTCACGAATCCCAGACGGAGGAAGAGCTTTCCAGCATTTCAGCAGTGATGTTGTCATCTCCACCTGCCTTTCCATTCTTCATTTTCCGGACACAATCCAAAACTTCAGACTCAGTCGGCGGTTCCTCACTGACATCGTAATGTGCTCTCTGAACATGCGGGAGCTCAGGTACTGATGGCGCTGGACGATTCAGTAGTGAACTGAAGTAATCCTTCCATATTGGCAGCGTCGCATCACCAACTGCAACTCCATTGGTAGTGTTCAAGACAGGAGAACATCTCTTCATCTTCCCGCTATACTGTCGCAGCAACGTGTAGGCTTTCCTCGGATTCTTCTCCTCCCAAGCCTTCTCGAACTCCTTAGCTCTACACGTCCACTCTCGTTCGCGGTCACTTTGAAGCTGCCGACGCAACTTCCTCCTCAGACGCTTCTCCTCCACGAAGTTTCCTGCAGTTCGGAGAGCACATACTCTGTTGTAGGTAGATGTTGTTTCTTCTGAGACGTAGGCGAACTTCTTAGGCTGTACAACCGGGAGTGCCTCTTTCGAAGCGTCCTGGATGCATTTGACAAAATAATCCGCGTCGCAAAGTTTCTTCTTAGTCCGTACTCCGATGTGAATAGAAACGCGTTGTCGGAAATTCCTTCTGCACTCTTCATCTCTGAGACTTGTCATGTCAATCCTCTGGAGAGGCTGAGCCCCTCGCTTCCTCTTATGAATCCTCGCAGTGAAGTTCAACAGAACAGGACGGTGATCCGAATCGAATGCGACATCCCACACAGCTCTAGATCTTCGAATGTCCGATACTGGAATATTCCTCGTCAGGACATAGTCAAGCTGTAGTTTCAAAGTTGTCATCTTCCGCTTCCGCTGCTCTTCTGGAGATAGCCGGGTTGGTCCCTGCCACGTAAGCTGATGGCGGCGATGATTCCTCTTGAATGTCGATGCAATAATCAGACCACTGCGTTCACAAAAGTCGACAAGGCGGTAGCCATTGTCCGATGTTTGCTCCACTGGGTAGAACCATTTACCGAGTACTTCGGATTCCTGATCAAGTCCCATCTTCGCATTTGCGTCAATCCCCACGACAACAGCATGTTGACAAGGTATCCTGGCCAGCAACGTATTGAGTTCCTCATAAAACGCATCCTTCGAATTGTCTTCGGCGGTTTCAGTGGGCGCATGAGCACTCACTATCCACAGATTGAATCCTCTGTGATCCCGCAGTCGTACGAATGCATTCCGACACGACGTTGAGCCGAACTCCTTGACCATACCATTGAAATCCTTCCTTACAGCTATTGCACAGCCTCCCACTCTCCTATCGTCAGCGTTACCGCAGTAGATGGTGTACTCTCCGACGCTGATGACGGGTCTATCCTTGAGGCGGGTTTCCTGCAAAGCAGCAAACGGTGCATGGAAATAGCTCAGAAGTCTGGATAGCGCAGTTTTTGGATATCACTCGACAGCGATCGACAGTTCAGGGTGGCGAAATTGTGGCTTGTGGCCAAAGACTCCATGACTCCCTAGGTACGGATCCTAAGGTGTTATGGACCAGAGGCCTTAGTGTGCCGGACGGCGACACCTTTATGCAATGTGCGGGATACTTTCGCGATATAGTTGTGCACGCTATATCGCTCGAACGTTCCCTGTGTACACTCAAACGTCTGCTGGGTTCAGTAGAAGCAGGGGCACCAACGAGCAGGTACCAACAGACTTGTATACACACCCCCGTCAAATGTATATAGAATGAAAAACAATCATGATTCAACTCACTTCGAACGTCCTCAGAGATGACAAATAGGCAGGCGCTCTCAGTGTACGATGTTTCGGCGAGTAGGTGCGGCCCCTGGAAACATGTACTATTAGGTTGGTGAACATTTTCGAAAAATTAGGAGAGAAAAACACAAGTTTGGAATTAAAAAGTGAACGCGAAATGCAAAATATGGCAAGGAGAAAAACCCCGGGCTGTCGGCTGCTGGCTGGCGTCGGCGTGACCAACCAAGCAGTCGATCACGTCGAAGAAATCGTTGATATCATGGTATCATTCACCGACCTCGTTTAACATTCATCCTTCAGTGATAAAAATCTACTTAGCAGGGTTGTGAATATATAACGTCTGAGAAACTTTATGAGTTATGGTTTTTCTAGAATTTGTTCGATGACTGGAGACTAGCACAATAAAAAATGACTTTTACAGATCAAAGGCCATGAGTATACCGCCCCCATTGCTGAGATTGGAATTCAAATCAAGCCTTAAAATCATAAAATTCCAATTCAGAAGTCTCCACAATGACTTCAAGTCAGCGCTGATCCGTCTGGCATGGCATGGTCCGAATATACGTTATGAGGAAACGAACACCTGATGCAGGAGTTGTGAAGGAAAAAGAGCTGGCGAAAACAGCAAGGTTTAGGCGCTACATTCCGCACTTGCGAAAAAATTTCACCCACCCGTCTGTCGCACTCGAACATGAAAAATGGAGAGTACAGCATAGTTCCACCATGATGAACAACATGCGCTTCAACACGTTTGCATCACACACTACGTTTTGACACGTTCACAGAACTCTAGTACCAATTCAATGCAGATAACATAATAAAAGCAAAATTAGTTCATCTCTACCCGGGCATCATCGTCCCCACTATGCGCGTTTCTGATTGATCAAATGCGGCCGAAGCCCAATAAAAGGGAGCCTTCGCGGAAACGTGAACATGCGGCCCCAAAAACTCTAGAGAAAGTCGATGCCATGTCATTTTGATTAAGTTAAAAACATGAAAACAATCGGTCAGATAGCGAAATGGAAGAAACGACAGGAAGAACGGCGAATACGAGAAAAAAATATATCTTCTATCTCAAGACAGAGATCACTTGTCTCCGTCGCGTGCATGTGCGCGCGATGGACGCTGAAGATGTCAAAATTTCAATAAAATCATAGAAAATTAAAGTGGATGAATAAGGAAAAGCTGTATCGCTATTTGATTAATCTTCTGCCGCGCATGGTCGCCGCCGCACCTCTCTACAATTCGCGCCGCTTCATTCTACCACGCCTTTTTAACGTAGTTTACACTCCCCCTCCGAGCGGCCCGGCACTGTGCATTTCTGTGCCGAACGGCTTGAGGCGATAAGCGCGCGGGAAGCAAGTAGGGTAGAAGTTCCTTTCCATCGTAATCTCGCAATCCGAAATAACTGTCTTTCAACATTGGCGCAGCGATGAGAGATTCGCACTCCGAAACGTCTTTCGTAGTGCCGTGAACCAGACCAGCTTCATGACCAAACCGCACCCCAGAACGCGGCGATCGCATACTCTACTTGTACTCTGCTCGGAGTGTTGTCTGAAAATAATCTTAGGCTTCCCCAAAAATTCAAGACTAAGAAAAGTCAATCGCGAAAGATTTCTGAGGGAAAGACCAACACGGGCAAAATTAATGACTGTCACGAGTATGCGTGAAGTGAGACGTCATCAGCGAGCTCTATATCAAATGTGAGATAACTAAAACAACTCGAATTATTGGGAAAACTATAACATCTACAGCGATTTTTCTGATGCGGCACTCAATTTTAGTGCGAGTGCCAGCTTTGAACGTGAGGAAAAAAATGGTATCACGCGTACGGAGAGGACGTGCACTGCGTGATGCACCAAGTCGTATCACTGCAGCATTATTCAGTCAGGACATAAGGAGCCGGAACATGTGGCGCGACGAGCTAAAAAATGGCGCTGCTTGTACACTCCCCGCTGAAGCATTATCCTAATTCGTGTGCAGCAGTGAGCTTGCATGGTATGGTGTGCAGCGTACAGCATCCCCTCGCCGCGCGTTTCAGTCGATATCGCACCGCGCATCGACTTGTATCTAAATCCCCACGTTGCGTCGCACACTGACCTGATTCTAAGGAAGGCCTCAACGAGCATCGCAATCTTACAACGCGTAAGGCGTGCCATCTACGCAATTCCACACATTCCCTACGATTTCCTTCCTCGTATTTTCACTAATTTCCAGCCCATTTTAATCGATCCCGCTCATACCTGACACCTGAGCACCACTATGCGCGCCTCTTCCGATTAACAACGTTCACACACCATATTGTTCTGACTCGGCCCCTTCAGTAGACGTAATCCGTCCATTTTCTTGGTTGCAGGCCCCTTTTCCGACTTTTTGCAAACTTGCGCACGCTTTGACCTTTTCCTATTACTCGCCACCCGCTAATCTGTTTGCCCTGCCCACATTTCTCACTACTTTCTACGACTGCTGAGCGCGTAAAACCCATGTCACAGGCTCTTAGTCGCTCTGATTCACGCCTGATCCCTTTTTCTATCACCTCCGCGTAAAATCGCTGGAAAATTTTCAATTTACCGAAAATCGGGTAAAATCTGGCAGATTACCTCTGGTACGGAGAATTTTGGAGAAATTCTGTAGTAAACGTCTGAAATTTCAGTGATTTTTCGGCAGTCCAGAAGGTTGTGGAATTCCTCTAGTAAAACTGTGGTAATTCGGCAAAAAAAAACCCGAATTCCGGGAGATTGGTGGTAAACCTCTGGTAAACCTCTGGTAGTGCCCGGACCTGAGAATATTGAACTACGAGGCTCGAATAGACAAACGCTAATTTCTTTAAGAACAATCCAAGAGACTCATTGTTCAAATAAATACCTGAACATTGAATTGGAGCGAATATGGAACAGTTCTTCGAGAATGGCGAGTTACCTAAAAAATCTGGTTTCTAAACTCCCAAGATTTTTTTCATGATAACTCTTTAAACTGCCGTGTTCGAACCACTGATTTATTCAGGAATTAGGGTCTAATGCCTTAAAATAAGCAGCACAATCAAAACAAATGAGTACAGAAAAATCAATGTTTTCAATAATATTTAGAATATACGAAAAATTCGTGGGCATCGGTTAACCGTGCTTCTCCATGCTCTGTATTTCAGAACATCAATATCCCAAGGTTAATTTACCTCTGCCCATACCGACTTATCGTTTATGAGTCCGATTCCGGAAGGTTTTCCTTTCTTTTGACATCATCGCCGCCGAGCGGCCGCCGACTGCTCCTCTCGGGCGTCGCGGCAGCGGAATCGGGGCGGCGGCCGCGTGCGGCGCCTTTTACAATATTTATGCAGATGAACTCCAAACGTCTTTTGGTCGATATCGTTAAAATGCACTTCGCCGCGCAGCGCAGCGATGGAACTATGAACGACACCTTAGGCGTCTTTCATAGTCCTCACCGCTAGCGCGGCACGCGCGAGACCCGCGCAACGGGCGTTGAACTATGAAACTTATCACCGCGTGAGGAGCAACTGTGAGATCTCCGGCGGCACCACAATGGCGGTGTGGGTTTAATTTGAGCCTTAACTGTGACATGCACAGACATTCCTGGCTCACATTTGCGAATATGGTAGCGTAGGATAATCCCAGAATTATTTATGATGGAGTGGACTCAATCTGAGAAGCGAGCACTTATTCGAATGGCGATACCACCATTGCGGTTAGGGGCTGCGCCGCTATGGTGGTGCTCAATAAGCGACACGCGCGTGAAAAGTTTCATAGTCCACCGCCCGTCCGCACTTGCTGTGAGAACTGTGAATGATGCCTTAGAGCCCAAATAGAGTCCTGCCGCTGAAAGGCGCAGCACCATGCATTCGATGAGAATTGATCGGCTTCGCATGATCGATACTCCTGCATTGCATGCCATGATCGATACTCCTGCATTGCATGCTGCCGGGCATTTGAGCGACGAGACTCTATTCGGGCCCTCAGGCCACATTCATTCTTCCGGGACCGCGACAGTGCATACGACGCACATCGCTTTTCGTGTACTCGTATAATAAGCACAATGTAGCGTCACACGTTGCTGGAATATGATCGCGGCCTTAGGTGCCTTCCACAGGATTATTGGTGCCTGTCGGGGTAGAAAAACCATATCATAGTCAAAGCGCCAAATTTTAGCTGCAGTCCTTTTTTGGTCCTCCACAGAAAAATTAATCCACCCTGAGCTTATCTGGAATTTCATTTTCTTCGAAATTTCTGAGGTACACCCACCACGGATCATAGGAGCCAAAAAGTTTGTGCTAGAACCCATGTTGCATGGTTTTTGAACTCAGTGGATAGTTTTGGAACAAAAATTGGTCAGTGGTATGTTTTCGACTTGGTTCCGACTTTTCCTTGATTTTCGCTGAACGAAACAGCATTTTAGAGAGAGTCCAAATCCACGACGATCCGGTAGGCTGTGTATTCGTAAATGTAGTATGTTGAAGAGGAAACCTCCGAGAAAGCTTGTACCAGGTTGTCCAATAATTCTTGTCCGAAAATTTCACCATTTTTAATTTTTTTCAACTTTTTTGAAAAACAAGTCTAATCAACAATATAATCACTACAGTTATCCACAACAGTGGCCCATCGATTGGGCAGGTCGCCGATGCCCTTCGCCCAGAACTCCGGGGGCTGCGACTCGAAGAAGTCCGCGATGTCGGATTTGAGGTTGTCGTTGTTGGTGAATTTTCTTCCGGTCAAATGGTGCTTCAGCGGGCGCAACAAGTGGTAGTCAGAGGGGGCGAGGTCCGGGGAATACGGCGGATGGGCAACCGTCTCCCAGCCGAGCGTCGCCAACTTCTGCTGGGTCTCCTTTGCCACATGGGGGCGCGCGTTGTCGTGCAGCAGGTGGACCGAGGCCCGTCAGGGACGCTTTTTCTCGGATGGCGGCGGCTGGTTTCTCGAGCTGATCGGTGTAGATGGAGGCCGTGATCGTCCTGCCTTGCGGGAGCAGCTCGAAGTACAGCATGCCCTTGGTGTCCCACCAGCAGCAGAGCATGATCTTCACCGGGTGCAGGTCGGATTTCGGCGTCGTCGGCGGCTCTTCTCCGTGCGGGATCCAGACGACACGGCGGGCGACGTTGTCGTAGAGGACCCAGCTCCCATTTCCAGTGACCAGGTCCTCGGTGCTCTTGTCGTTGCCCAGCAGCCACTCGTATTACACGAACGTACGAATTCGACCTTGGTCCATTTTAGCTTGTACTGGTAGCTAGACGCGGCGACTGCGCCTTATATACCCCTAGCGTAGAACTTTGGAGAACCTTCTAGAAGGTTCTTACACTTGCCTGATATTATAACACTTCTAAAGAAAATTATAGAATTTTGAAAATTTTTGGACAACAATTATTGGACAAGCTGGTAGATGCCATTGGGCTTCAATATGTCTTGATACCTCGATACCCCGCCGTTTCCCTACCGAATACCTTATGTTCCATGGACTTTGAGAATGTACACAAGTCACTCAGTTTCATGTATGCCAGGAATTTATTTGGAGAATTTTGTCTTTAGTTTCTGTAGGGTAAAAACTACGTTTGGCCGAGTAATTTTACACATAGATTCGACCTTTTTTGGACTCCGAAGGGGCGAGACCGCCGAAACGTTAGTCTGCCAAAAAAACCATACTACCTCGTGCCTGCTACAGTCAAAGTATCAACTACGTCAGTTTTGATGGCAGTGTGACGAATTGCTTGATTTGAAAGGCTCTCCTAACGCTTGTAGACAACCTATCAAACTCTGTTTCCAACATGGTAAAGTACAGAAAAATGGTTCCGAAAACGTTAAAAGCTACGCTCGAAATTCGCCACCGAAAAGAAATCGAGCCAAGCGAAATCACGTTGAAAATCGTAGCTTCCCAGAAGTCAATCGGCTTTAAATGTCTCCGCTACCAGGGTCTTCTTTACAGTTGGCGAAACGAATCACCGCGTCCTTCAAATTTTTGAGGATGGGCTAACTTTCGTTTCGTGCATCTAACAATAAGATAGTTGTGGGAGCCAATTTCAGCTAGCCATTCGCTTGTCACTCTCCGCTGTCGATTCCGACAGTCAGAACAATCCCATTTTCCCATAAACCGGTCATGGGAGAGTCATGTCGTGGGCCTGTGTCTATGTGTTTACCAAGAAACTACTGCCATTTGTTCCTGTCCTGGTAACTCCTCTCTACAGAAACTCGTTTCTCTTCAATTCCTATCACATCTTTTGAAAGTTTAAACACTATTTCGTCACATGATTTCTAAACGCGCTCACAAGGGAAGGAGACATGGATAAAAGGCCGTCTTAATATAGATTTAGAGCCGCGACAAAATTTTTCTGAGGTAATCGTCAAAATTATTCCGAAACCTGTGAAAAACGACGTTTTTAGGAACGCCACTCAATCATAGGGTGCATTATATGTAGCGCCTTTCAATCCTCAAACATTTCATCACCATAATAGATCAAATAAATGACAACCGGTAAATTTTTCACCGGTTGTCATTTATTGATCTATTAATGAATACATTGTAACCTTATCGACTGAAGCGCCTTGACTAGAATGAATGAAGCGACTACATTCACGGACTACCATCAGAGGAATCTCGAATTGAAGACGAGGTTAGCAGTCGAGAATCGTGTTGCATATGCGACCCACGCACTGTGTTCGCATGACATCACGTTTTATACTCTGCCGTCGCCGAGCAGCGCCAGCGCAATTCATTTACTGAAATATTGATCAGGCGGCGCGGCACGATCAATATCACGGAAGAAAATTCCGCTGGGTGGCAGGAGCATAACCCATAACAGATCACTGCAGATGAAATAACGCACTGATAATTGGTAGTCGATGAATCACCTTGGGAATCAAGGAAAGAGCCTCTTCCCTCGCGTTGACTCTTACGTTAAACGTCTTTTACGTCTTACGTTTAACGTCTTTTACGCTAAACTTAGTCCCAGCGTTATCAATGAAAATCTGGACGAGTCGAAAACGTCAATTAAGCATTACGCGCTTTTATGGCAGCTAGATCATATAAGAAGGCATTTCGCTAAATTCAGTGTAGAGAGGGATAGAAAAAGGAGCGTTTATTGCGGCCGAGCCTTGCGGCGTTCGCGACACCACCGGACAGCGAGATTTCTATCGCGCGCGACGATCTACAGCCCCAGCTCCGTCCATCTATTAGTCTCATTTTTACCAAAGAGACCATATGACGTTCTGTGATGATCAGAGAGAATTCGAAGAGCTCTTTAGAGGAGACAGGGAAGGTGACATTGGTGACATGGGGAAGATCTCGTTAAGTCGTCATGGATTTCGCTTCTTCTCTTGCTGCCTTCCAGATGAATGCAGAGGAATTTCATATTGAATTGACAACCCTAATTTTTAGATTACGCCTTACGATGACTTAACCCATTCACACGACTGTACATGCAATATTGCCTCACTGTATACCGGTGGGACACGCCAGCTTTAATAGCGTTCCACAGGAGATTGCTTTTTCTCTTTTCTATTGTAGCTTCAAGTAACGCTAAAGGAACATTATCACAGTTTGACCTCCGGACACCCTCTCGTTTCAGAAGAACAATACCTCGAAACCACAGCACGGTCAGCTAAGTTTGCAACGTTTTGAGAGGAGAAGAACAAGTTTCAAACGGTATATTTCTCCTTTTAAACATGAAAGAAGAAGTAAGCTACGATAGAACCAGAAAAAGAAATCATAAAGGTGCTTCTGAAATGGCTGCACAGTATACTTGTTATCCGAAGGCAATTTTTCGGATAATGGATCGATTCGAATAATGCCGATTTTGAATTTTCCGGATATTGGTTCGATTCAGATAATGCGCTTTTTCAAAATTTCCCGGATAATGGATCGATTCAGATAGCGCCATTTTCCAATGATTCGGATGTTTGGATATCCGGTCGGATAAATTCGGATATTTTCCGAACAAAAAAAAAACTTTACCAAAATAAACCAGGCACTCAAAGAGCAAGCCTTCGAAAACATCCATAATGGAGCAAACAGTAGTCCTTCATTGCATTCGCCCAGCATGTTTCACATAAAAACTTCAATCTTCATGTATGCGTATTAATAAAAACATGAAAAACAAATCTTCAATTACTCCTATCGTCGTTGGGGAGACACATTATTATCCATACGCAGGTTTTTCAGGACAACTAACAAGTAAAAAAGAGTATGCAAAGCGACTATACAAAAAAAACTTCTGCACTGGATAACTAGCCACTTGGTCATCTCCACATAATCACGCCCATGTTTCGGCGCCGCAACGACTCTTCCGATTTCGGAAGAAGGGAGAAAATCCTGGGTTGATGTGTACTAAAATAGAAGGCGGTACGGAAAATGGGCGTGGCCTAGCGGAATTTCATCGATTTTATTCAAAAAATTATCCGATTCTATCCAGGAAATTTTGCCCGAATTTTATCCACGATTTTATCCGAGTTTTATCGGTTTTATCCGAATTTTTGACCCCTTCGGATAATGGTTCGATTCAGATAATGCCGATTTCAAATTTCCCGGATATTGGTTCGATTCCAGATAATGCGTGTTTTCAAATTTTCCGGATATCGGATTATCCGAATCTCGGATATCCGGTCGGATATCCGAAATGGAGGTGATTCGGATACTAAGTATATACTGCACAGGCGCCTTTTCTTCCACCTCAACTAAGGGTATTTCTGAAAAGGTCCGAATCTGTTGTTGCTTATGGCCTACCGGCGGACCACGAGGTTTCAACTCTGAGGGTAGGTCAATGCTTTGATCATGTGTTGGGATTGTAAACTCCTACTTGCACGGCGGAGAAATCGATTTTTTTGAAAAACCTGTCCCACCGGTGGGCCCACGTGGTCGTGAATGAGATTAATGGCTATCCTCATGCTTTGGTTTCGAAGCTTGGGGCTCACAATAGGAACAGTTGTTGGGTTTACATAGATTTTTGCAAGAATCAGCGAAAAATCACAAACTTCAGAAACAATTCACAAGCAGAATCTACCGCAGATCTGCCGAGTCGTGGCCTATCGGGCTCACGACTCGGCAGAGATTCAAACGCCGAACTGTGGTGGAGTCACTCCCCATTGCGGACCGCAGTGAAAACCGCCCCCCCTCAAGTAAGATCCTATTTTTCTATTATCACAGCAGGGAGCGATCGTTGAAGACGTCGGAAAGACGCGCCGGTTCCGAAATCCCGCGCGCTTTCTTTATCGTTCTGCGTGATGAACTGAAGCACTTATCCCTTTCACAACGTACCGTGTGGTGGTTCCTGAGGCCCGCACACATTGAAAGCGTCGATTTTGCAGATTCCTGCGCACTTTCTGTGTCGTTTTGCGATAAACCCGAAGCCGACGAAGCTCATATGAGTTCGTGGCAGATACGCGAAAGCAGGTTTGAGGGCAAGTCCGCCGCAGAGAGAAACATCGCAGTAGGTTGGCGGCAGGTACAGAAGGCAGGCTCGCAGCAGGGACCAGAGTCCCAATACTAAAGAACATCACGGTGCGAAGGTGTTTGCGGCAGGTTCGGAATCGCGGTGGTAGGCACGGAGTTTGATTTGGGTTCGCGGCTTGTTCGAGGTGAGAGTTTACTTCCAGAGACTATAGGACGGGGCAGTCCAGTGCGGCGAGGGACGATTTGGTGATCAATGTAAAGCTCTTATGAAGATACAGATGCTTCATCCCCTATCCAATACAAAGCACTTTACGAATCGACAATTTCATGTTTCCATGAGTTGTGGTCTCCATTCACGAAAAATGGAGCAGTGGTCTTGTGTATTCCGGTTCAAACTCCACTCGCGGCCCCTTGCTGCTTAGAATAAGATAGCCTGAGGTTTCGAACAGCAAACAAGACGGGCCAACTCCTCCATTTTTGTGCACTGAGACTACAACCCTGTTTCCATTAGGCAGCGGCCATGCGTGGAGAGAGCGGCGCGAGAGCGGCGAGCGGGCGTCAGCGCAGCGAAAAGAGGAACACGCGCATAAGCGGCTGGCCAATCGTTTGCACACGATGAATATCAATTTCGCGCCAATCCGCACGCTCTCGCTCATGGGGTGCACGCTGCCTTGTAGGGTTCTAGTGCGAGAGAGTGCTTCACAGCCAATTGAATTATGAAAACACTAATCACGATGAGACCGTAAACCTGCTGGTGAGATTTCAACCTCAATTTTTTTCTCGCATTTTTAGCCTTTTCACCTAGTTTTTTTTTTTCAGAAACGCCCCTCTAATTTTTGTGTGTTTCACATGGCTTGGAAGTGTTGCTGCAGGGATCATCCTTCGTCCTCTCCGCTGAGTTTTTGACCCCAAGTTCTCCGCTTGTCGATTTTGAGTTCCGAGTTTTTACATTTCATTTTTTCTAAGAATCCCTTTTTTTGTTTTCCCCTTTGTCATTCTCCACAAGAAGCTTACTGTCGCTCACAACTGGAGATAAACTAAAACGATTTGTTAGAAAAATTACATGGAAAAAAGCTCCAAAAATGCAAAAAAGGGAAAACAGGAGGTTCAAACTAAAAACATCGAGAAGACCCAGGCTGATCCACAGAACCATGTAACAAAACATTAACATTGTAAAAATCCAAGTGGGCGCTTTTGAAAAAAGTAAAAAGATTAGTAAATGCGGAAAAAAAAAGCAAAATCATGTGGATAAGGCAAATCAGCGGGTTTTGAAAGCGCACCACGAAACCCCAGGCTGACAAAAAGGGTTGCGGCATCACAGTACCAAAACCAAGTTAGGGTTTTCCAAAAAGAAAAATGACGAAAACTTGAAATGTAAAGAAAAGTGCTGGGAAAAAATTCTGAAAATGAGGGAATTCGGAGCCGAAATGGCGGGAGAAACCTCAGCATGAAGAGCCCGTGGCTGATCGGTAAATATCTGAGACGCACGGAAGAAAAGAACTAGAAACAAAAAAGTGGAGGCAAAAATAACAAAAAGATGTGCGATAAAATAAAGGAAGAGAGCGAGAGCAGGGGAGGACAGGCGTAGAGATTTTGGCTATTAATGGGCAAGATACATAAAACTTGCAGATGGGGTTGATGATTCTGAAAATTTCCCGTTGTTATCGAGAGGAACACGTGATGGCTAGCGAGCCTATAATGTGGCAGTCAATAACGAGCAGCATTCCTGTATTTTCAGTTTTACCTCCGAAAAATATAAAGTTCTTATGTGTAATGGCAAAAAGAGTTTTGGAATAAATTGTGCACATGGTCCATTATCAGCAAAATGCAACTTTATTTTTATTCAAGATATCCTGAGAGAACCCTCGTTTTACGATTCCCTCGAACCTCAGTGTTGTTGCGCACTAATACAACACACTATTAATTCGACGGCTAAGCCGCAAAACCGCTGCTAACCGCGGCTAACCGCAGCTCCGCAGTGCAGTTACGCGTAGCCCAATCGTAGCCCAGCCGTAACCAAACCGGATTTTCTGCTTGAATGCCGATGTCCTCCACTAACCCAGCCGTAACCGTGATTTGCCTTTCTTGAATCCCAGCCCTGTAGAGGCAATATGAAGGATTGGATTCAACACCTCGTCTTCCTCCCTATCCAAGCCGCTCCAAGTTCGGTGGAATTAGGCCCCATTCTTTCAGATTTTATTAGTCATGTATCTTTCATTAAAATATCAACTTCGATGTAATTTTTATCGCCAACCCTGAATCTAAGATGCACAATGAGCAAAGTAGTAATCAATATTCTTGCAACTGTTATTCCCTAGATGTAGTCGATTTTCAAATTCTGGGGTTGGTTTTATCAGGAAATAGTAGCTGTGCAATAAAATGTCATGTCATTGTTGTGGGTGATAAGAGAAATTCGCTTGGTATTTCCTCTGCTGGAAGGCAGCACACGTCTTTTTCAGGATTTTATGGCTAAAAAAACGATTGCCGAGTGGACTCTGTGACCGCAAATTTCATCACCTTACAAGTGGAGCTCCCAATGCAACATAACCGTTCGTGCTCGTTCGCTGCTCGTGCTCAACATGAGTCGGACTTAATGCGACCCGACTGCGACTGCGAGCCGCCACTATTGTTCTGGGACCAATTTGGCTTTAGAGAGGATTACCGCAGACACATTGCTCGCCCAGAGAAACTCTGCTCCATACCATCGACTGTAGTCCAGTCGACCTGTTCCCCATCCTTTTTTACCCTCTTAATTTCCTTGACACTTTTAGGGTAAGTCGGCTTTATCAGAATTTTTTCTGAAAAGTTAGGATGCATCGAGGTAAAACTTTTTGAAGTATTCTAGTCGGAAAGATGCCACCCAGATTTCTACAGTTTTCGCATACAAAAAATCACGCAAATTCTGATCTTAAAGGCAGGGTTCGCTTGATAAGAACACGACTTTTGAGCTCTCTTTCATAAGAATGTATATTTGGCCATCACAAAGAGTAGAAAGTAAGTGAAAAACCCCGGAAATTCGCGGGAAAAACGCTCCAAAAACAAAAGTATAACGGCTAATTACCGGTGTCAGCCCGGCTAATTAACGCGATTTTCATTAATGCTTCTGCTTATCCGACATCTATTTTTCTGTTAAAGAAACCAATCAGTAACCTCCAGAAATGTTCAGAAATTACTTAAGAAGCAAAATAAAAAGTTGACAAAACGAAGCTTTTACCCAAATCTCTCGATAATTGGGGGGCGGGAGGGGACACCAAGCCATAACTTTCTCCTGAGCGTTTTTCTCTCAATTTTTTACTTATTTTCACTTTTTGATGGTCCAGATCTACCCATTCTACGGTGATAACTACAACAGCCGATTTTATCGAGAACCCTGCCTTTAATGAAGAAGCCCAACCATGACGTATTTGAACCTTATCGGGATGATGAACAGATTTAAGAACACAACTCTCAAACGCAGTGTCGTGTGCATTCGAGGATTCATGAAAAAGTCCAGGTCCCCCCTCATGTATCTGAGGAGTACAGGTAAAGTAAACTAATATTACTCCATGAAGACACAAATGCTCCGAAAGTGTGTATATAGAAGAAGTGTGACCCCTCGGAATAGAAGCTCAAGGGAATGAAAATATCATAAAACGTGCACTTTTATCCGGATAAAACGTGAGTGGGCTGTTTGCTTTTCCGAATACAATTCCTCCCCGCCCACCCCGATAGTTTCTCTAAGGTGAATCGTAGATGCATGGGAGCCACATTATCTCCTTCAGGAAACGTCACATTATTTTTCGTTGACACACGCGGACACATTTCCCGAATTGCAATCCATATTATTAACCATCAATAGCTTAACGTGACCGATTTGTTTTCCAATTTTTCGACAATGACTCACCTTCGCTTCTTTTGGAAGCCTTTCTCATAACTTTCTTTACCATTCATCGGAAAAAAAAAGTTATCGTCTCACCACATTTTTGCTTATGAATTGTGACCAATTTTAGCACCACATCATTCTTCTGAGCACTACTCCATATTCAGAAAAGCGAAATTAATAGCACATCTAATTTCTGAAGAGTTAAGCTTTCTGGCAAAAAGTGAAAGGCAATATGCCATTTATAAAGTCAAAAAAAAAGTTTCAAAAATAATCTTGAAATATCTTAAAAAATGATTTGGCGTAAATTAGCCTGTGGTGTAATAAAAAGCTAGGAAATGAAGTGAAATACCATTTCACATTTCACAAGCTTCTCCGTTAAACTTATCAAAACGAAATCAAGCGCGATATGGAATGGAGCGTCGCGTTCACCTAGATTGACTTATGCTGGTTCACTTATTACAGATTTCGAAAATGGCCGAATGTTTCCGTTGCGCGCTTGATTTCGTTTTGATAAGTTTAACGGAGAAGCTTGGTAAATTGTCGACCACCAAGTCGTATTTTTGGTTATTTCACTTCGTTTCCTAGCTTTTTTATTACTCCGGGCTCATCATTTTTTTAAGATATTTCAAGATATTTTTGAAACTTTTTTCTGACTTCTTAATGGCATTACCAAATCGTTACTTTTGCCAGGAAGCTAAGCTTTCAAAAATTTCACATAATTTTCTCGAAGGTTCCCTTTCTGACTTCAATCTTGCTCCACGATTTCCATTTTGAAATGATGAAACACCTAACAGACGAGATTGTCATATGAGTACAATTTTTGAAACCTATGACCAACAACCATAAAAGTACCACTCATTGCCGAATTTTGTGCAACCTGTGAAAAATCGATATTATTGATGATTAGTATTCAATTTTGCATGATGAGAAGAATTTCCCAAACAAGTGACATGGAGCCATCAACAATCAAAAAATCATTGCGACATTTTGTGCAACAGGCGAGAAAAATCGATATTATTGATTGGTATTTATTTATAATAACTGAAGAACAAAATTCCCAAACCAAGAAACCCAATCCCATCAGGTATCACCACTCCTTGCCCGCATTTTGTGGAAAAAACGCGAAAATCCACAATATTGGTTATCGATCGATGACGTGTCACGAACTCTGACAAGTTCAGTTCTTACCTCCGACGACCTGAGCTATTTGGCTGCAGATCCACCCACACACCTTGGTCTCATGTCCAAGCAGTTTTCGTGCTCCACGGCTAATTTAGTATGTAGACCCACGATTTTGAAGTAACCTTCAAAGTTAAGTTAACAAGTTCAATTGGAATAGCAGCGACCTGCATCCATTTCTAGCCTCCTGTCCAAAAAATGACCTCCCTAAGCTCAATTTTAAGTGTACCAACAAGATCGTGAACGCCGTCTGAAAAAAGAAAGAGGGGATTAACAGAGAAAACTTGCGGTTTCACATTTTCTCGAATCTTAGGAAACCACTCTAAATCATTTTGGGGGATGAATATCAACTTTTGCGGTATTTTCAAAGCAATTTAGAGTTAATTTCTACGTTCACTCTGAGCTGAGATTTCGAAAAACGGGTGGCGCGCTTGGCCAATGCAAAAACCAAATCTGGGGCGGCATGCATGAACGCAGCGAACGGTGTCAGAGAGCCGCTCCGCGTGCCATGCTCGCAGCGTCGAGCAACGGGCGGCCCCGAAAACCAGGCACCTCAATACACGCCACGAAATTCAGGGCCGCCCCGTTGCTCGACGCTGCGCGCATGGCACGCGGAGCGGCTCCCTGACACCGTTCGCTGCGTTCATGCATGCCGCCCCTGGTGGGAGCTTCGCGCGCACAACATTTTTGCAGACAACGAGCGAGTGCGCAGTTCGATCGTAGCCTCTCCGAAAGGCCAGTATCACCCTTTCTTTGCAAAAAAAAAAACGTTTTCGAGCTTCTTTTGGTGCACAATGCTAAAAAATTTTTTGAACAGTTGAAGTTTACTTCTCAGGATATTCGCAGATTCTTCTCAATGAGAGTAATGTAATTCTATGTGGAGGTTGTAATTTTGACACCGTGCGAAATTCTCTGCACTAGCTCCCTATCAAATTCTGGAGTTGAGATTTTTCTTGTTCACGTTATTATATAATCTCGTTGAAGAAAATCTACAAATTACCTCAGAAATACGATTGTGCAATTGTTGAACCAGCGATGGGGACACGGCGCCTTCTGCACCAAAAAAAACGCCAAGAAGCGCCACTTCCGCAAAAATGATCGCGGTAGTGTACTTCCAAGATCGAAATTTAGCTGTCTGACCACTCAACTTAAAGGCACAGGACACCCAGAAAATTATGTCTAAGGTTTTATCTTTATCTTGGAGAATTGAAGTCTCGCATTCGGCGCGTGTTATACAGGAGGGGTCTTCTACACAATTATACGAGAATCTCAAAATTCATATCTGAGGGTGTACTGTACCTTTAACCTCAGTTCTGGTCAGTAAAGTTTTTGCATAATCAACATCATGGTGTTTCCTGTGCTTCAAATACTTTGTTCGTGCCAGATTAGAGGTACCCAAGAGTTCGAGTCTTTTGTATTCACCTTGTTCATGAATTCTACGCTCACTCATTTTTCAAGTTCGCCTTAGATCACCAGTTTTCAGTCGCCTGGACTTCGATCTCCTATGTAGTATCTTGATTACTGTTTGTTGGCAATGGAATCGCTAATTTGTGTGAACTTCTCTCAGCCGTCATGAATTCCACTGTCATTTCTTGCGAACAGTACAATTCGTCTTCTCATGATGCTTCCATAAAAATGTTCTTTCCCTACGGCGCCCTACGGCTACTATGCGCAGCCGACTGCGCGCTTTACGGACAATCAGTTCAGTGGGTATTAAAGCCGTGATTTTCCTTATGAATGAACCATTTATGGCCTTAAAAAATATCAAGGTGACTCATGTCTGCCCACAACTAATAAAAGTTCCTCTTAATCCTCGTTCGTCGTAAGTTCCTCGTTCGTCGTAATCTCTATTCTTTGTATTAACTCTAAGGTCATGATAACATTCCTACATAACATAGGTGCGTCTCGTTCAACTTGAATTCCTGTATTATTTTACCTTCATGTTACCGATAAACCTATTATTATTATTAATACTGATCGTCCAGCTACAATGAGAAGGAATCTTGTTTTTCGAAGAAACTATGAAAAATTTAATTCATGACGGTGCGCAGTGTGAACATGCGGTCTCTTAGGTGCTAAACAGGTTTGATGACAGCAGGCAAGCATTGGATCATCATTTACAGGTACCTAAATGTGGTTCATGTCGTTTTTCAGGTAACCGCGACGCAGCTATGATATAATAATTTTAAGACCGGAGCGGTTCTTCCTCTTTTTCTACCATTATAATTTTCAGAGAAGGACGGCTCGCTTTCTATGACATGGTAACATCGGCATGGATCCTGAAGACACTTTGCGTTCCCACCGAGTTTGCGCCAACCTTCATCAGTGAACGCGAAGTCTCTTCACTATCCACGCCGACGTTACAGTAGCTGCGTCACGGATCCCTGAAAACAAAAATGGGATTGACGATACTCTGAACTCAGTTGATATCCATGATTTCTCCCATACGGTGGATGAACTCTTTCGTTACGATTGAGGTTTTTCTGGACATGAAGGGAGACGCTGTGGCTGGATTGCAGCCCTGTTTCGTTGGTCCATTCAGCTCGCTTATTT
The DNA here is from genome assembly GCA_029168955.1 of Aplectana chamaeleonis. Classification (NCBI taxonomy): domain Eukaryota; kingdom Metazoa; phylum Nematoda; class Chromadorea; order Rhabditida; family Cosmocercidae; genus Aplectana; species Aplectana chamaeleonis. Next base: position 155,991 of record JAPDOI010001008.1, on the reverse strand, counting down.
GTGAAAAGCATTTCAAACAGCAAAAACTGCATGCATTTGGAATTCGCTGGTGTCCGTGTGTGTACAATCACACACATAGCCGGCGAACACCTAATGTCTAACAACTATTTTCAACTGTTATTCTCATGCTTATCGATCTACCCCTTCCTCCAACATTCGGACCAATCGTGGCGCAAACGTCACTTCGAATCACTAGGAGAGGTTGTGGTTATTGTAATGACCTTAGTGATGGGCGTCATCGAAATGTTCGAAAGCGACGGCACTCCTCATCCCGACCTCTTTTGCTCCTCCGCTATTCATTCGATCGCCGTGACGAGACCCCTTCCTTCTCACACCTCCTACATTTCTCTTTCCACCTATCATCAACGCCTATAAACCCCATTGGAAAGATGTCAACACACATCAATGACGGAGGCTAGTGATAAGCACACAGCACGTTTCGCACCTTCCCATTCACAATTCAAATGGAAAACAAGGGCTACATTTACCCAGAACAGTTCACTGAGTCGGAGATATGCTGGGTAAGCACACTTCTAGTAAAGATGCAGTACATCCTCACGTTAATTTTGAGATTCTCATGCAATTATAGAGTAACTCCACCTGGAATACATGAGCCAAAAGCGGGGTCTCACTTTTTTCATGTAAGGCGTCTTCCATAGCCCTCACTACAACAGAGCCCGTGTGTCAACCACGAGATGAGCGGTGGACTATGAACGTATTTACCGCGCGTCACACATGCGGCTCCGGCAGACATTTACAAAACTTTCGGCTGCACCGCCATCGCGGATCGGGATGAAGTTGGGCCTCAACTGTGCCACATACACAAATGCTATGTTTGCATGTTTACATTCGAACACACTATAAGCAAGGCTACTGCACGGCTGCAGGCTAAGCATTAGATGATTCCATCAACATTAGTTAAAGGCAGTGTTCACGATTATCATCCTCGTTGACTTTCCACAGTAAAATGATAGGGGAGAAGGATCCTAGGCTCCCAGTGCCAAGGAACGGTAGAAAACGAGCCAGGAGTGGCAAAATAACGGCTGCAAACAAGCGTTTTGGTGCCCCAGACACGCCCCGTGCCCCAGATCCGCCCCCTTGAAAGGAACAAATGAAGACTCAGATTATAGGAATGAGTCAAGTTAAGGAAGTGCTGATAAATGAGCTGTTTGTTTTTTGCACTGATAGGTATCATCCTTCTAGCGGTCAATTCCTCCACGCTCAAAAATCAACGTAAACAAGAGAGGGCCTATTTTTACTCAAAAACGCATCTTTCGTGTCCTATTTAAGCATGCCTTGCTATATAGGGCACCAGACCTTGTAAACCGTGGAGATATCGGAGGTGAAATTTATCGTGAGCACTGCCTTTAACCCATTCATCATCGCGCCTAATTTTGGGTGACTGCACGTTTGGACTGCGCGCAATATTGCATTACCGTATATCGTGTCCCACCGGTTATATACCCTAAGTAGAATAGCCAGTTGAAGTTGATTTTTCATTTTTTGTCCGTATTGTATTGTGAGGCAGTAACAACTACGAATAAGTAGTTTCACAGTTTCCGCTTTTAACACCCTTTCTTTCTAGAGAAACAACTGAGTTCGAACAAATAAACATGAGTCAAGGAATAAAGCTGGTCGCTGCGGCAGGGGGGGAACAACTGCTCCTTTTCCTTCGCGCATGATTGAAAAGCGCTCCGATCGTGATCGCTTCTTGGCACACATCCGCCATCGCTGCGACGTGGCGGCCAAATCCTATGTTTTACTGCATCACTCCTGGAGGAGCGGTTGGCAGCGGTCGCACATTTGCTCCGTCGCTGCCAATTTGGCAGCGACGGAGAGACTACATTTGATATGAAGAGTATTCATAGCAAAGGTTTCTGTTCTTTTGGATAGACAACGCTTCCACGATGTGTGCGGGCTGATCAAATCGGTCGCAAATTTAACTTATCTCCTGCCCATTTTTCGCCGTTCTTTATTAAAAATTTGTCTAAGACGACCCTAAAGCTTACGTTCTTGCTAGAAAAAAATACAGGAAGCTTTTCCATCACGAACACTACCTCTAACACTTGCGCTCAGAAAAATCCAATCAATCGTACGAGTCCCATGCGGCCGTTGTGCTTGGCAGGCGGCCGTCGCGGTCGCCGCGCTGGGACGAGCATGCGAAACGTCCCCACAGTCATCGACTACGAACAGTGCCGGCACCGGCTGGCAGCAAACACTGCGCCGATCAATCAGCTCTGCAGAAAGGGGGAGGGTGGATGGCCGTCGTTGGAATCCAATACTCGTCCGAGAGCGGCACATGCGACGGCCATCTGCCAAGCACGCCGGCCGCGATGGGCCCCATTCTCATTCGGACACTATAGGAATGTGAAGTCGACGAGGAATCGTTCGTCGGATGGGTGTTTGCCCAGCAGTTTTACAGCCCATGGCGCTGGATCAGTCCCAGGTTTGCCATTAATCGATAAGAAAGCAGCAGACAATTTTTTCTAGTTCAGGTTTTTACAATTTTTCGTGGTAATCTTGTGTGTATCCATGTTAAAAACTTTAGATGTATTGAAATTGTGTGTTTAAGGGGAAAACTTGCCGTCTCTTCACGTTTCGGGTGCATTTCTTTCCAAAATTCAAGAACAATTTAAAAATCGCCATCTGTTATGGTGAGAGTCCGCAAGCGCGTACGCAAGTAGAGTTCACGTAATAAGTTTAATTTGATGAATGGACGAGGCTGCGACGGTAGATCGCCGCGCGCGAATCGAAACCCCATTGGCCAGCGAAGACGCCAACACCTCACATACAGCCGCCTGGTCATGATTCACACTAAATCGAAAACGGAAACCATACACTAGTCGACCGATTCACCCTCCATAAAACGTCGGAATTCACATCATTCGCGATGCCTCAGCCTCCGCCTGCCCTCCGCTCTCTCACTGTCTCTAACCTCCGCTCCGCACCAGCAGGCAGGCTACGGCGCGAGGTGTGATACAACCCAACATTGGTCCGATTGGTCCGACCCCCCACCCAAGTCAGGCGATTTGCTCAGCCCCCCCCCCTGGAAAAAAACTGATAGCGACGACCGGGGGGGGGGGGTCCTCACAACTCGCGACAATGACACCAAATGTTTGTTCAATGGCTGAACATTGATTAAAGCCCTGAGGACACATAGATGCGGTTTCGGGCATGAAAACCACATTTAGTAATTGGCCGTTCAGAAGTGAAAACGCACCCAAAATTTCATGGACGAAGCTCTAAGCCGAACAGCGCTACATAGGGTGGGCGGAGCCTGTTTTCATGCCCTGAGGGCACATAGGTGCGGTTTCGGGCAAGAAACCCCCGTATAATAATTGGCTATCCGGATGGGAAAACGCACCCAAATTTTGAAATACGCAGCTTTTAGCCGAACAACCTTTTTTAACCGGTCAAAAGATTACAATTACATGGGTACGTGACTAGGTTTTCCGCACGTTTTAGCAACGCAAAACTCTCTAATTCAAATTTCTTTAAATACTTGTAAATATTTCACAGCTATCGATTTTCATGGACCCCACCCTATGTAGCGCTGTTCGGCTTAAAGCTGCGTCCAAGAAATTTCGGGTGCGTTTTCCCATGCGGACATTCGTATTCAAAATGTGGGTTCCGCGCCCGCAACTGCACCTATGTGCCCTCAGGGCATAACAATTCTATGCTTCAGGCGATATCGCATCTGGGGCACGAGTCAATTTCGTGGAGTAAATTGCGAGATTTAACAGTGAACAATCCTCTTCTCAAACAGTCAACTATCTATTATTTCTCAAAATTGCGGAATTTTTTACCTTTGGCGGGATCGAACCTGTGAATCATAAATCGCCTAAAAATGCATCTTAGATTACGACTTTCCAGAACATCTGTGTCATTTCGTTAACAGGTTAATCCGCTTGTAATGACCTCGATGACAGCGAATACTCAACACCACTGCTGCTGACATATCCAGGAGCGCTTTGGTGACACACTTTACCTGGCCACGACTCCTCCATGTTAGTCTTTAACGATGGCCATGCTACTGTCGTCTATTGTCTTGCATGCTTTATCACCAGTGATTTGTAGGCTCTTCTTGTGTGTTCCTGCCTCATTTTTACATCTCCATTTCATATCTTGCCACATTTGTTTTTTCGAGAATCTTTCTCACTATTCAGTTTCTTTTTTGATCTCCTGTCTCATTTTGCTCTCTCAGTATGATCTCAGTTTTATTTTAACCTCTTACTGTGATCTAATTTTGCCGCCATTTTTATACTAACGATATGGCTCTCCATCCCCCTGCCGCCCTGATAGAAGTCCATCTTGGTTCTTGGTTGACCGAAGGTCCGACCCCCATCCCACCGGATGTCGACGGGTCCGACCCCCTCTGTGATACATCAAACCTCACGCCAAACCCTGCCAGCACGCGTAGGAACCATGTGCATTTCGCCGTTTTATAGCCTGTATAATTTTTGACTACGAATTTTTGAACTTCTTTTCTCATTTTTGGGAGGAAAGCGCCGGAAACGCTAAAACTTCCCTCCCAAACACATAATTCCGTTACATCTAAAAACCTTGCTACAGATACACTCAAGAATATCACGAGAAACTGAAAAACAATGCCAGGAAAAGTTTATTAGCTGACTCCTTATTGGTTGATGGCAATCTTGGAACCGAGCCACCCATGGCTACAAAGGCTGCATACACACTCAGAAATGGGGTCGATTTGATGGCATAAATCGAAGGTTTGGAGCTGGTAGGATGCAAATAGGGGAATAACTAAATGTTTTTGTTGTGGAAGGAAAATGGAAGAGTCACACCGCAGCATACCCGCTCGGTTGAAATAGCAGTGATAGATTTAAAGTGGCTCTGATAGCGAAGCCTACGTACCTTCAAAGGCACAGTCCAACCTCGGAATCGTTTTTCTGTTTTTGCCTATATTGAAAACGGCCCCACGGTGATTCCAATAATGTCTCTGGAATCGTACAGCACCCTGGGAACGAAGTTATGGCCCCTCGAAAATTGAGCTACGGAAGAATGGTGGACAGAGTTGTCCGTGGCTTGTAACTTCCGTTATTTGCAACCGATGTGTGCGAGCCGACCTGAGTGGATAGAGAGACTGAGAATGAAAGAGCAGAACGGGGATATTGATCGAGAATCATCGCTCATCTCGCCACTGTTGAGCTCGAAAGATCGTAAAGGGGCGTGCCAAAGTGGCTTCCGGATGTAGGAGCCCCAGGTTGGCTTTCTCCTATATCTCGCTTATTTGAAAGATTTGAGAGCTCGTACTTGGCAGGTGCTATATGGAGTGGGTCTACTTCACATTTATGTGGAAATCTCAGATTTCGCCCGAGCTTGGACTGTGCCTTTAAAGGCAGTGGTCACGATGAAAAACGTTATCGAAAAAAACTATAAAAATCAGCTCAGATCGAAAACAGCTGAAAAACTATGAAGGTAGCGTGGTGAAAAACAGGCTAGAATTAGAGTTTCTAGGGCCCAAAGAAGCCAGTTCGTCGTGCACAGCGCCGACCAAAAAGATCGCAGTCTCATGCCGAGCAGTCAAAAATCATCGACATTCAGAGGAAGAAATAAATGCAAATTTACCTAATAAAAACAGTTGAGCAATGAAAGAAAGCACTCCAGTCAATGTTTTTGACTAGATGTGTACATAAATTCGAAGGTTCATTGATTGAAATTCAATTCCAAGCCAGCTGATGGCCTTGATATTAGAGATCATCGATGCCGATGATTTGGAGTGGGCTCGTCCACCATCAAAAAGACAAAGAAAGTTCAGGCTTCAAGTTTAGCCCAAAACAGTGCTTTTTCGCGATTTTTTCCTATAGACCCTACTACCCTGAACCCAGAAAAGGGATTAGAGAGGAAAAGAAGACAAGCATATTTGATCGCGACCACTGCCTTTAAGGTATAGTTGTACACGAACGAAAGTTTCGTAAAATTTTTCGAAATTTTTTCGTTCGTTTTCGTTCGTTCGAAAATTTGTCGAACGAAATTTTCAATTTCGTTCGTTCGAAACTATTTCGAACTAAATTTTTCGATTTTTGTTCGTTCGAACCTTTTTCGAACGAAAATTTTTCAATTTTCGTTCGTTCGCCATTTTTTCGAAATTGTACAACTATACTTTACAACCTGTACTACACAGAACGCTTACGTCGTTGGAAGCTTCGAAAAATAGTCAAAGTGACCGTATTCGAAGGATCAATTTGGACGAGTTCGCATTTGGGTAGAATCTGCGAAGCTCATGGGCAGTAAAGTATATCAAACGAATGAAAATTTTCGAATATTCGAATAAACGAATAATTCGGAAAATTGACTCTTTCAATATTCGAATAAACGAATTACTCCGAAAAATTGACTTCTCCGAATATTCGAATAAACGAATTATTCGAAAAATTGACTTTTCGAATATTCCGAATAAACGAATTATTCGAAAAATTGACTTTTCCGAAAAATCGAATTATTCGAATATTCGATTATTCGTTTATTCGGCCGAATATTCGTTTTCCGAATATTCGTTGACATAGTCTAATGGGCAGCGTCCACGAAATTTCTTGACTCGCTGTTGCTCAAACTTCGCAGTTTTGACTCGTTTTTGACGCTTCAAACGGCGTAAGCGTTCTAATTGGAACCATACGACGCCAATAACGTATTTATCCCAGCATCTTTTTGAGCGTGTCTGCTGCCTTCAAAGAAAACACGTGCCTAGTGGTCTCAGCACACACACGGATGAGTTGACCCTTTTTTCGCAGTTCGATACACCACCCTACTCCATCCAAGTGAAGTGGTCCCGAGTGGGATCGAAACTGAAGAGCGGGCGGGACAACTTCTCCATGACCCAAAATGCGCAACCATACCACTGAAATTTTCAGTTGCCGCAGAATATATCTTTGCGTCCGCGATCTATATGTCTTGGGCAGAAATCCTGATCAAAGAAATCATTCCGCGTCGATCATATATACTTCTCCAGCGAGAGTTTTAATACATAGTTTTGACTGGTATTTCTGCTTTAGGCCACTACTTCGTTTCACGAAACAGTTTGATGCATAGCGTGATTGGTAAGTCCTAGTGAGCACTGCCTGTGTAAGGGCCTCAAAAACACAAATACCACTGACAACTAAATATGTAGACTCTGTTTCATTCCAAATGAACGCATGTTTTCGGTTATCACAGCGCTGACCGGTGGCTTTTCGTCGAAACCTCCTTATCACTAGTTATATTTCACCGAGGTCCACCGCTCCGCTGCTGGTGATAATCGAAATCAACAGGTCACTAGAGATGTACCAGAGCTTAGATATATGTGCTCTAACATAGAGAGCTTCACCTGACCACGTGTCCCATCCTTGAAAAAATGACGGTTATGATCACTCAGCGATTGTTTGGTTCGAGATGTTAATTGACGATCACTATTTATTCCCTTGTTGACGACTGTGATTTATTTCTAGTTTTGGGCGGAAACAGAATGCATGTCAGGCGGTCTTTTTGAACACCACAAATCAGTACCGTTTATGGTACAACCTAGACAATTAAAGGACGTACATATACAGGTAAACACTTTGACAGTGAGTTCCTTTGCAAGAAATTCGCTTGCTTACGACCTCTTCCAACGGTTTAGTCAAGCATTTTCTCTCAATGTTTTGGCAAATTGAATTTGAAACGACAAGAATTTGATAACTCGAGGTGGACCTGTCACACGCCGCATTTTGACTTTTACAAACATGTATTCCTTATTTTCTTATTTATTCATTTGTATGTAAATACTTCTATTAGAGGTTTGGAGTCTATTTTTGAACCCGAATCTCTGCTTTTACCATGATGATCTGATTCCATTTCCAGAAGATAATTTTATTTTAATACCAAGCTTTTATTTCTCGGACAACAACAATGGCAATGCAGTCATTCAAGCTCAGTTGAATCGTCGCTTCTACAAGCGCTGATATTATCATCGTTTTCAAAACCATAGCAGATCAATTTCATTCATGGACTGTATTAGTGTCGCTTTCGTCAGCGGGTGACGTTCAATACCCGCGCTAAGTTTTGTAAAAACGGGAGCATTTGCTAAACTTGGCAAAAAATGACTGATGCTTGTAACTTTTTTGAACGAACATTTTTAGTTTCTGGAAACGCCATCACATTCACAGCTGAATTTCCTACGTAATAATGCGTTTTGTGGACCGAAGTTCCTGAAACCGCCTTGTTTTTAATGAAATCGGTTTTGCAGTCGTTTCTCAAAAACATCGCGCGCGGCAAAGTGCTGCGAAACTTTGAGTGGTAATTGTAAATGCAATATGTAGAAGAGAGCAATCTCTACGTTTTCTTCATGAATTAGATGCTGGTGGAACAATCTTGAGAATTGGGCAGGTTGAGCTTTCGAACTCCTTCTTTCAGCGTTTTGGGGTTTTCGCAACACGAGTCCGACTTTTCAGCGAGTAGCGTTTGATGAAGGATGTCGAAAACTCTGCCTGCACGAATCTTAGATTGCCCCACCAGTATCCAATTCATGAAGAAAACGTAGAGATTGTTCTTCTATTTCTAGTACAATCACCACTCAAAGTTTCGCCGCGCGCGGCGTTTTTGACGAAACGACAGCAAAACAATTTCATTCAAAAGCACAGCGATTTCAGGGAACCTAGGTCCACAGAACATAAATTGAGTTGTGAATATGATAGCATTTTCAGGAATAAAAAAATCGTTCAAAAAAGTTACAAGCATCGGTCGTTGTTTTGCCAAGTTTGATAAATGCTCCCCGTTTTTAGAAAACTTAGCGCGGGTATTGTAGATGTGAATGACCATTGGGAACATCTTTTTTTGCGAAAATCATCCATCTCAAGATTAGGGGAGTGGGCTAAAATACACAGGGAGTTCAATTTTTCACTTTTCTCGAAAGGGGTGTTCAAATAGGGGAGGGGGGCATGTTCAGTTACAGGAAATAGGGTACCAGCATTCAGCAAGAGAGACTTGAAACTGACTGATAGGCAGGCTGGCCCGGATATTTGTATACTCTGTTTATCTTGAATTGCACAAAACACGGTCCGCCAATAGTCCTCTAATTGGCCCGCTAGTACCGTAGTGTACGTCCACGACGCGTTTTCGGTAGACCCGGGTGGCAGGGTGGGTGGCCGAGTGACGGCATTGACGAATCGATTGCACTGCACACCCGGTGCACACCCGGGTCTGCCGAGAACGCGTCGTGGACGTACACTACGGTACTAGCAGGCCAATTAGAGGACTATACCGTGTTTGTGCAATTCAAGATAAACAGAGTATATATGAATTAGCTCGCCACGAACGTCGTCAACAGGGATGTGCGGAAATTTTTTTAAAAATTTCAGAAAACAGGAAATCGAGTTCTTCAGAAAACAGAAAGGTCAAAACGGCCAGAAAACAAAAATCAGAAAACAGAAAGTTTTCAGAAAGAGTACTCATTGCATTTTGACTTTTTTTTCAAGTGAAGAGAGGATGTAATTCTGAATACCTTTGTCATACTTGTAATATAATATCTACGGAACTGCACAGATGACCTATAAAGCATCGATAGTAGCAATGACGCGTCAATGATGGATACAAGATCATTAAAGGCACTCTGAGAGTCTTGGCCGAGAAATAGCCCATCAGGCTCAACAACTGATCCTGTTGAGCTATTTCTCGACTATTTCTTATTTCTTGGCTGCTAGGTGGCTGCGACCATGCTGTTCGCGAAATAACCGAGGAATAACCGAGAAAACATGGGTAGTTGAACCGACGGCGGTGTTGACATCCGAATCTGCCTCAACTATGCGTCTTACACTCCCCTTTGAGAGCATTCTTTCGCGGCTGTTTCTCGACGACCATTATTTGACGCCTATTTTGCGGCAAACAGCTATTTTCCGAACACGACCTTGTTCTCGGCTATTACGCGAGAATCAGGCATTTTGTGGCTATTTATCGGCTATTGCTCAGCCAAAACTCAGAGCTCTCACCCGTATGGTAGTATATCAGCACAATAAGGTTTGCATCCTAGGACAGACATCGGGTTCAACCCCTCGCTGTCAGCAGCAGCTGCTGACAAGGGAGGTTGAATTCGGGCTCTGCCCTGGGATGCTACCTATTGTGCAAAGAACTACCCTACGAGTGTGTTAGCAGGGGTACGCGATAAAAATGATTGTTGAATTTCCTTTATAAGAATGCAGGTCTGGTCATCACAAAAGTGAAAATAAGGGAGAACTTGCATAGAAACGCACAAAAACAAGTCAGAACGGCTAATTGGTGTGTGTAAGCACACCCCCCAACGAACAGGATACCTATAAATGCCTATTTTCCGTCTTCTATTTTGTCGCTAAAAACGTTAGTAGTCTCTCAGTGGCCAGCAACTACTTTAAGTGCAGAATAAAAGACGACAAAACAAACAAGTTTAGAAATCTAGTTAATTGGGGGGGGGGCGCGCTGAGACCCAGCAATAGCTTATTTTTGAGCTTTTTTTCTCCGACTTTCCACTTATTTTCACTTTTGTGATGACCAGCCCTACCTTCTCAAAAAGATACCACTATAAACTTTTTTATCGCGATCCCTGCCCTTAACAGCAATCGCACCATTGAACACAAATAGCACCTCGTAAAGGACTATGTAGATAAGCTGCGCTGTTTCACAGATCCGGATTTCGCTGCTTTTTTCTGATTTTTCCATTTTTCGCAGATTTTTCAGCAAACAGAAAACAGAAAGGCCAAAACGGCCAGAAAACAGAAAACAGAAATTTCCGCACCACCCTGGTCGTCAACCAACAGAACACACAGGTTCAACAAGGTAAACACAATACAGATTAATATACAGTAAACGTATGTTTCGAACAGGAAAAACTTTTAACGAAGCTTGCCTCTTACGAATGCCACATTCAGATCGCGCTGCTTCCTTCCCAGTACCGAAGCTGTACATTCCTCAAAAGGAGTTTACTTCGGATAGATGAGTAGTTCATATACATTGTGTGCTATTAGTTTCAGCCCTTTTTTGATGTGCTTTTATTAGAGGTGTACTTCGAATGGAGGAAATACGGAATGTACTTAGGGCATGAATGTATGTGACATAGAAAGTCTTGCGTTGTTTTCGGTGATGCTCGGACGGTAACTTTCTTTCTGTGCCTTGTTTAGCCCATTTTACCTCCGATGAGCAGGAAAAGTTTTCGCTGAGGTATTTGGGTCGAAAGCAAACAGAAAATGCTACTCATTTTGGACACCTTCATTTCCGTTGCACGTATCCTAGCTACATACATAAATATGTTCAAGGCTCAATTTTATCCGAATATTAAGGAGATTGTGTAGGGGGTGTTTGTTGGACGATTTTGGATCTTAAACGGTGGTCGTAAGGAGCAGTTTAGGGTTGGTTGTACCTGTGTTGCTCATCGATCGCAGCATCAGACGACAGGAGAGGTGAGTTGTAACAAACACTGTCTCCGTCATCCGTTGTTGTCAACCCCCCCTTCCCTTTCTAGGCCAGCCACTCTTGTCCCTTCCGATTTGTCTGTGATAAAAACGGCGCCGCTGTCAAGTGGCGGACGGCGCCAACCGGCGTCAGATGGCTCCACGCCGCGATGCTCCCTCTATTCAAATCCTTTTCTGGTGACCAGATCTCAGCCCTTCAAACTACAGAAGCGACATTAAAGCATGGAAGATCGACGATAATATCTCTATTCGGCCGTCTATGTACATTAGGCTCATTTTAGGAAAGAAATTTTGAACATTTGTAGATGACGCTGCATGGTCCACAGAAGACGTAGTGTTCTTTCTATGCAAAAAACTGACCATTTTCCCCTGTCCTACGCTACTCTCCATAACTTGGCATTAGTCTGTAACCAACTGAATCAAAGAAAGACATTTACAATTTGTTGAGGTTCGAAAATATTTAGCTGGATTACTACCTCTTCATTGTTATTTTACTTCATTCCATTGTTTCGTTACATTTTAGAAGGCTCTTGCAGCGGTTAAAAACTAACTAAAGGCAGCATCCACGCTCGTAAAGGTGATTGAGATAACTACGGAAATAGAATGGTATGGCCCAGATTACAACGCCTAAGCATTTTGAAGTGTCAAAAACGACCCACAATGCCATACATGAGTTTGAAGTTGGCCCCGCTCTGTATTTTCACGCCCCCTGTATTTGCGCTTTTCCTGCAACGCAAGGTTGCTGGGTCATATTCACCGATAGTACTGTTGGTAGATTGCCTAACGAACCACACACGTCACTGACGGCGAAGATGGTCCAACAACCCTGCGACGGAGGAAAAGGGCAAATACAGGGGCGCTGAAAATACAGGGCGAGGCCAACTTCTAGCTCATGTGGCGGCATTGTGGGTCGTTTAGACACTTCAAAATGTGTAGGCATTAGGTTGTAAGCCATACGGTTCGATTCACATTGTTATCCCAACCACGTTTACGAGTGTATGCTGCCTTTAAATAAATAGAAGTGACTTGGTAATTCAATACAATTTGTTGGCCCAAACCGTATTCCCTCTAATTATTTTATTTTTTCTCATTTTGTTCTGTCCAGTTCTCTTTTACCATCCTTCATTTTGTTCTCTTTTGTTTTGATTTGATTCGCAAAATTGCGTGAGACTCATTGGAAAAGAAGTTGTTCCTGTCTATCTTACAAGGGAACTGCTCCAAGAAAAGTGTGGTCGTTCTGAGAGACAAATGCGTCACAATTCATGAAACCTAGCTGGACAGTGAAAGATCACGATGTCTTACTGCAAGGCCTGGCTTGTGAAGCCCATGGTTTGCCCAACACGGCCATTTTCCATGACATACGTTTCCAGAAACTGCTATTCAGCAAGAATCTCGTTCAGAAGCATCATCTTTTCATGAAAACGTCCCCTTCCTAAAAGAGTCTAAATTATAACAAGCCTTGTGAGACTGGAGAAATTGTATCCTTTTTGCCATTATGGTGGTGGTTCAGTGGATTTGAAGAGTGTAGTGAAAGAGAGCACATTTATTTCCTCTTGTCTCCTTGCACGCGCACTCAAAGGAATCAAGTTAATTTCACTCCAAAATATATGTAGTGCATGTATACATTGACTGTAAAGCTAAACAATGTACAGTAGCGTCGAAAATCCTAGTCTGGGGCGGTGCGGCTGCGGGTGGTGGCCATCGTGTATCAACACCCCTGAGGAGGCGGGAGAAACGGGGGAGGAGCGGGTTCCTGATTGGACGCAAGCAGCCATGGGCCAGGGCTAGCCCGTGTTGCGTCCAATCAAGACGAGCAGAGGCCCTGGATAAGGTAGTTGGCCAGTAACACCCCTTGGGACCAAAAGCCGCACAGCGCTGGACTCGAATTTTCGCCGCGACTGTACTGCACTGGTGAGGGTTCTTCGGGGTTCAAAGGCAGTGTTCACGATAAATTTCACTTCCGATATCTCCACGGTTTTACGGAAGGTCTGGTGCCCTTTATAGCAAGGCATGCCTAAAAAGGACACAGAAAGACGCGTTTTGAGCCAAAATAGGCCTTCCCTTGTTCACGTTGAGTTTTTGAGCGTTGGAGGATTTGACCGCTAGAAGGATGATACAGTTGACCGCAATGTTAAAGGACATGGTGCAGGTTGCGGACTCTTACTAAAACTACGGTAGAATTTGACACTGCCAGATTTCGTCATCGATCGGCGCCAACCGTCGTCTCTATGCTCACGAGAATACCAGCTGTGGCGCCGATCGATGACGAAATCTGGCAAAATGCCAGATTCTACCGTAGTTTTAGTAGTGATACGCAACCGCACCATGTCCTTTAACATTGCGATCAATCAACTTTACCTATCAGTGCAATGGAAGCGATCAGCTCACTTATCAGCACTTCCTTCACTTGATCATTTCTGTAATCTGAGTCTTCATTTGTTGATTTCGAGGGAGCGGATCTGGGGCACCAGGCGTGTCTGGGGCACCAAAACGCTTGTTTGCAGCCGTTATTTTGCCCTCCTGGCTCGTTTTCTACCTTTCTTCCGACACTGGGAGCCTAGGATCCTTCTCTTCTATCATTTCACTGAGGAAAGTCAACGAGGATGATCATCGTGAACGCTGCCTTTGAAAAAGCCGGACAAAAAGTTTGCAGATTTGAAAATTTTCCTGTCCCCATTAATACCATCAGCCAACGAACCGACGATAAGTGGGCCTATATACATGAGTTCTCCACTGGTTCATATGTCTAAATAAGGCTGCTTCTGCTCTACAGCTTTGATATAACTTGGTTTTGTAATCTTAGAACTTGCAGTAATCGGTATGCCTCTGAAAAAGGTTTTTTTGCAACTTTGGCACTCTTAAAGGGTTATGATTTCGGTGATTAAAAAGACATCCGGAGGCTTCCAAACAGTTTAGAACTCGAACGAACTTCTCTGATTATCCAGTCGAGATGTTTCCATAAGTTACCGATTGAAAGGGTACAATTATACATTGAATGAGCCGGAACCAGAAGCTGGAACTAGTCAAAATAGTTAATGGTAGCAGCTCCGAATCGCTGACCAACAGAGAAGACTGCAGTGAGGCAAATCCTGTTATTTCAACGAATTTTTGCCGAAAATTTGCCGTTTGAACGAGAAATTTCGGCAAACGGCAACGGCAACAAACCCCAAAATGGCCGGCAAACGGCAATTGCCGCACACCTCTGGAATAGATGCTTTCATTATCTGACAGGCATAATATCTTTCCCCTCGAAGCTTTGGCTCATAGAAGGGAAATAAATGGTTTACTTCTTTTGCATAAAATCCTTTTTAACCCTGAGTTCGGTCTTAAAGGCAGTGTTCACGATAATCTTCGATTTTGAAATTAATCGCTAAATCGATTGCTTGGCCCCCGTGTAGAACTGAAATGACGAAGAAACCGGGAAAAAACGCCCCAGAAGGGCACGAAATCGCTTTACTCTCACCCAGGGTTGAGCGGAAGAAAAAAATCTGAATTTCGGAAATGGAAATCGAAACAAAATTTAAATTTCGGAAAACGAAACAAAATTTAAATTTCGGAAATCGGAACAAAAATAAAATTTTGGAATTCGGAAATCGGAACAAAAATAAAATTTCGGAAATCGGAACACAATAGGAACCTTCGGAAATCGGAACAAAAAAATTTCCCTCGAACAGGCATTTTACTTTGAAAGGTAATTTTTACTTGAATCAACAAATGATTCTTTCATTTGAAACCAATTCCTTCAAAAAACTTTATAACCTGAAACAACATCAATAATTCCCGACAATGGCTATACCATTGGATAGCCCTCAACGCCAGGATCATGAATATCCTCCTAGTTTCGCTCAAGGGCGACCTTAAAGCGAGTTATACAAAAAAGACGCAAAAACACGACCTCGCTCGCTTTCTGACCAAATCCTACGAGCGGTATTGTAGCATGAACGCATTAACAAATAATATCATGAAACCATTTAAGCCAAACCAAAACCAAAAAAAACCCAAAACGTTTCAACTTTCACATTCCTACTATCTTCCCTTGACACTTTTTCGCTCTTGAGTTTCCTATTCAGATGTAGTCTACTCAATATTGAATTGTCATATACAAATCTTCAATCATTTAATATCAAAGCATAGCCCTATCATCCTTAATAGAACATTTCACCTCTAAGGACCAGACGACGAACCTCACCCAATCCGTTTCGGGTGGTCCTATGAAGTCCCACCCGTGGTTAAATGAATCTTTGATTAGACCAGAGCTCATACCTTGAAACGAAACAAACATAGACACACATAGCTATTCAGTACTGACCAAATCAGAATCGGATTTTCAAAAATCACTGACTGTTCCGAAAAGAGGGTAGGAGTGTTAGTTAGGAGCAATTTCACAAAAAAAATCCACCTTATGGGACCTGGATGCGAATCTGAAAAGAGGCTATTGATAACCAAGTATACTAATGTTGTGATGGAGGAACAGTAGTTTTGTAGAGTCTCGAATTCATTCTCTTTCTTAGATCATTCACTGATACCGGAAGTCGAAAATAGACGTTCGCATTCTGCGGACGTAGACGGAGCACAGAAAGATATCGTCTAGCGAGCGCCTTCAGTAGAGGGAACTTTGACGAATTCGCTTCGTTTCCCCAGAATTCGTATGGATCCAAATCGATTGCCGGCTCTATGCTGAGATACTCTTCCACCTCCTGAATAACTGTTAGTAATTTCAACGTCGACGAAAGTGAACACTAACTCCTAGAAAATCTCACAGCTAAAGCTTTGGTCTTCGCGTCCACTCCAGGGCGTGCACTGTTGACTGTGCTTCTCATGATCCTTCTGCTTTCAAAGAAAGAAGAAAATACATTCTTCCAGGACGTCGATGATTTCTGGGCGTCCTGTTCTTCCCTGCTGACGTAGACACGTGCCGCTGCAGCCTTGACCTTGTCAAGCAAAACATAGTTGCTGCTGGAATCGAAAAATGTGTCCTCGAACCTTGGGTCCAAAAGCGTCGCCATGATCAAATCTTCATTTTCCAGATGCTTTCTCGTCCTTGAGACTAGACCATCATGAATCAGATTTCTGATCCCATGAAGAGGTTTGTCCTCCTTCAGTCCCTCAACAATCACGTTGTAGAGTGGTAGTACAACACTAATCGGTGAATAGGCACGATCCTGTACAATGGTTGTAGCAGATGCGAGCGGCTCCAGTATGGTGCATACCTTCTTGATGATTTCCCAATCAAGAAGGATATGACAAATATAAAGAAGGAATGGGGGCAGCGGAGTGGGTAGGAGCCTACGGATACGTTATGCTTGATTCAGGATCAAACACACTCGGTAATCATTACCAAGGGTGGTCCTGTTAGAGAGGGAAGGGATCGGGACAGGGGCTCTCTACACACCGAGGGAGGAGTTGTCCCCTCTTTGCAGTTCGGAACGTCACGCTACTCAATGCAAGCGAAGTGGCCCCGAGTGGAATTAGAGCCGTCAGGAAGCGGGACAACTCTTCCCTCGGTGTGTGAAGAGAGACCCTGTCCCGAAGAGATCGTCGGTATTTCGGAGCCTTTTTTTCGGTTCAGGGTACGGGGCGCCGTGTGGATATCCACACCGGGGGGTCTGAGCTCCGCCGAGAGATCAAGTGAACCATTCTGAATGGAGGTATACACTGTTAGTAGTCATTTTTACCAAGAATTCGAGTATACCGTCCAATTTACACGAAATCGTTTAGCAACTAAGTTGGAGTAAAGGTCAAAATCAGAATAGAGTTTCCCTAAGGTTGAGTATGAATTTTTTAACAAAACATATATCAAACGACGATATTATTACGCTTTACGAATATACAAATGACCTATTTCGCTTCTGGGGGGGATGTTGAGAAAATCGTCAAAGTTCTGCTGCTGGAAGTGGTGACGTCATCGGGACGTCGTGAAAAAGTGCTCCGGGCTTCTGATGACGTCATCGGGACATCGTGAAAAGTGCCCCCAGGCTTCTGATGACGTCATAGGGACGTCGTGAAAAGTGTTCCATGCTTCTGATGACGTCATAGGGACGGCGGGAAAAGTGTCCCGGGCTTCTGATGACGTCATAGGGACGGCGTGAAAAGTGCTTCGGGGGTCTGACGACGTCATCGGGACGTCGTGAAAAGTGCATTGGGCTTCTGATGACGTCATAGGGACGTCGTGAAAAGTGCTTCGGGCGTCTGACGACGTCATCGGGACGTCGTGAAAAGTGCTTCGGGCTTCTGATGACGTCATCGGAACGTCGCGAAAAGTGCTTCGCGCTTCTGATGACGTCATCGGGACGTCGTGAAAATGCTCCGGGCTTCTGATGAGGTCATCGGGACGTCGTGAAAAGTGCTCCGGGCTTCTGATGAGGTCATCGGGACATCGTGAAAAGTGCCCCAGGCTTCTGATGACGTCATCGGGACATCGTGAAAAGTGTCCCATGCTTCTGATGACGTCATCGGAACGTCATGAAAAGTGCTTCGGGCTTCTGACGACGTCATCGGGACGTCGTGAAAAGAGCCCAGGCTTCTGATGACGTCATCGGGACATCGTGAAAAGTGTCAGGGCTTCTGATGACGTCATCGGAACGTCATGAAAAGTGCTTCGGGCTTGTGATGACGTCATCGGGACGTTGTGAAAAGTGCCCCGGGCTTCTGATGACGTCATCGGAACGTCATGAAAAGTGCTTCGGGTTTCTGATGACGTCATAGGGACGTCGTGAAAAGTGCTTCGGGCTTGTGATGACGTCATCGGGACGTCGTGAAAGAGATGCTCCGAGCTTGTGATGACGTCATCGGGACGTCGTGAAAAGTGCTTCGGGTTTCTGATGACGTCATCGGGACGTCGTGAAAAGTGCTTCGGGCTTCTGATGACGTCATCGGGACGTCGTGAAAGTGCTTCGGGCTTCTGATGACGTCATCGTGACATCGTGAAAAGTGCCCCAGGCTTCTGATGACGTCATCGGGACATCGTGAAAAGTGTCCCATGCTTCTGATGACGTCATCGGGACGTCGTGAAAAGTGATCCGGGCTTCTGATGACGTCATCGGGACATCGTGAAAAGTGCCCCAGGCTTCTGATGACGTCATCGGGACATCGTGAAAAGTGTCCCATGCTTCTGATGACGTCATCGGAACGTCGTGAAAAAGTGCTTCGGGATTCTGACGACGTCATCGAGACGTCGTGAAAAGTGCCCCGGGCTTCTGATGACGTCATCGGGACATCGTGAAAAGTGTCCCATGCTTCTGATGACGTCATCGGAACGTCATGAAAAGTGCTTCGGGCTTCTGATGACGTCATAGGGACGTCGTGAAAAGTGCCCCGGGCTTCTGATGACGTCATCGGGACGTCGTGAAAAGTGCTTCGGGCTTCTGATGACGTCATCGGGACGTCGTGAGAAAAGTGCTTCGGGCTTGTGATGACGTCATCGGGACGTCGTGAAAAGTGCCCCGGGCTTCTGATGACGTCATCGGAACGTCATGAAAAAGTGCTTCGGGATTTTGACGACGTCATCGGGACGTCGTGAGAAAAGAGTGCCCGGGCTTCTGATGACGTCATCGGGACATCGTGAAAAGTGTCCCATGCTTCTGATGACGTCATCGGAACGTCATGAAAAGTGCTTCGGGCTTCTGATGACGTCATAGGGACGTCGTGAAAAGTGCTTCAGGCTTCTGATGACGTCATCGGGACATCGTGAAAAGTGTCCCAGGCTTCTGATGACGTCATCGGGACGTCGTGAAAAGTGCTTCGGGCTTCTGATGACGTCATCGGGACGTCATGAAAGTGCTTCGGGCTTGTGATGACGTCATCGGGACGTCGTGAAAAGTGCCCCGGGCTTCTGATGACGTCATCGGGACATCGTGAAAAGTGTCCCATGCTTCTGATGACGTCATCGGAACGTCATGAAAGAAGTGCTTCGGGCTTCTGATGACGTCATAGGGACGTCGTGAAGAAAAGTGCCCCGGGCTTCTGATGACGTCATCGGGACATCGTGAAAAGTGTCCCAGGCTTCTGATGACGTCATCGGGACGTCGTGAAAAGTGCTTCGGGTTTCTGATGACGTCATCGGGACGTCGTGAAAAGTGCCCCGGGCTTCTGATGACGTCATCGAGACATCGTGAAAGTGTCCCAGGCTTCTGATGACGTCATCGGGACGTCGTGAAGAAGTGCTTCGGGCTTGTGATGACGTCATCGTGACGTCGTGAAAAGTGCTTCGGGTTTCTGATGACGTCATCGGGACGTCGTGAAAAGTGCCCCAGGCTTCTGATGACGTCATCGGGACGTCGTGAAAGTGCTTCGGGCTTGTGATGACGTCATCGGGACGTCGTGAAAAGTGCTTCGGGCTTGTGATGACGTCATCGGGACGTCGTGAAGAAAAGTGCCTCGGGCTTCTGATGACGTCATCGGGACATCGTGAATAGTGTCCATGCTTCTGATGACGTCATCGGAACGTCATGAAAAGTGCTTCGGGATTCTGACGACGTCATCAGGACGCCGTGAAAAGTGTTCTGGGCTTCTGATGACGTCATAGGGACGTCGTGAAAAGTGTTCCATGCTTCTGATGACGTCATAGGGACGTCGTGAAGTGTTCTGGGCTCCTGATGACGTCATAGGGACGTCGTAAAAAGTGTTCCGGGCTTCTGGTGACGTCATAGGGACGTCGTGAAAAGTGTTCCATGCTTCTGATGACGTCATAGGGACGTCGTGAAAAGTGTTCCATGCTTCTGATGACGTCATAGGGACGTCGTGAAAAATGTTCCGTGCTTCTGATGGCGTCATCGGGACGTCGTGATAAGTGCTTTGGGCTTGTGATGACGTCATCGGGACGTCGTGAAAAGTGCCCAGGGCTTCTGATGACGTCATCGGGACATCGTGAAAAGTGTCCCAGGCTTCTGATGACGTCATCGGGACGTCGTGAAAGAGTGCTTCGGGTTTCTGATGACGTCATCGGGACGTCGTGAAAAGTGCCCAGGCTTCTGATGACGTCATCGAGACATCGTGAAAAGTGTCCCAGGCTTCCTGATGACGTCATCGGGACGTCGTGAAAAGTGCTTCGGGTTTCTGATGACGTCATCGGGACGTCGTGAAAAGTGCCCCAGGCTTCTGATGACGTCATCGGGACGTCGTGAAAAGTGCTTCGGGTTTGTGATGACGTCATCGGGACGTCGTGAAAAGAAGTGCTTCGGGCTTGTGATGACGTCATCGGGACGTCGTGAAAGTGCCCGGGCTTCTGATGACGTCATCGGGACATCGTGAAAAGTGTCCCATGCTTCTGATGACGTCATCGGAACGTCAAAGAAAGTGCTTCGGGATTCTGACGACGTCATCGGGACGTCGTGAAAAGTGCTTCGGGCTTCTGATGACGTCATCGGGACATCGTGAAAAGTGTCCCATGCTTCTGATGATGAAGGCGTCATCGGAACGTCATGAAAAGTGCTTCGGGCTTCTGATGACGTCATAGGGACGTCGTGAAAAGTGCCCGGGCTTCTGGTGACGTCATCGGGACATCGTTGAAAAGTGTCCCAGGCTTCACAATTTGACGTCATCGGGACGTCGTGAAAGAGCTTCGGGCTTCTGATGACGTCATCGGGACGTCGTGAAAGATGCTTCGGGCTTGTGATGACGTCATCGGGACGTCGTGAAAAGTGCCCAGGCTTCTGATGACGTCATCGGAACGTCATGAAAAGTGCTTCGGGATTTTGACGACGTCATCGGGACGTCGTGAAAAGTGCCCCAGGCTTCTGATGACGTCATCGGGACATCGTGAAGAAGTGTCCCATGCTTCTGATGACGTCATCGGAACGTCATGAAAGAGTGCTTCGGGCTTCTGATGACGTCATAGGGACGTCGTGAAAAGTGCCCCGGGCTTCACATTGACGTCATCGGGACATCGTGAAAGTGCTTATCCCAGGCTTCTGATGACGTCATCGGGACGTCGTGAAAAGTGCTTCGGGCTTCTGATGACGTCATCGGGACGTCATGAAAAGTGCTTCGGGCTTGTGATGACGTCATCGGGACGTCGTAGAAAAGTGCCCCGGGCTTCTGATGACGTCATCGGGACGTCGTGAAAAGTGTCCCATGCTTCTGATGACGTCATCGGAACGTCGTGAAAAGTGCTGGGGCTTCTGATGACGTCATAGGGACGTCGTGAAAAGTGCCCCGGGCTTCTGATGACGTCATCGGGACATCGTGAAAAGTGTCCCGGGCTTCTGATGACGTCATCGGGACGTCGTGAAAAAGTGCTTCGGGTTTCTGATGACGTCATCGGGACGTCGTGAAAAGTGCCCCGGGCTTCTGATGACGTCATCGAGACATCGTGAAAAGTGTCCCAGGCTTCTGATGACGTCATCGGGACGTCGTGAAAAGTGCTTCGGGCTTGTGATGACGTCATCGTGACGTAGTGAAAGTGCTTCCAGGTTTCTGATGACGTCATCGGGACGTCGTGAAAAGTGCCCCAGGCTTCTGTTGACGTCATCGGGACGTCGTGAAAAGTGCTTCGGGCTTGTGATGACGTCATCGGGACGTCGTGAAAAGTGCTTCGGAGCTTGTGATGACGTCATCGGGACGTCGTGAAAAGTGCCTCGGGCTTCTGATGACGTCATCGGGACATCGTGAAAAGTGTCCCATGCTTCTGATGACGTCATCGGAACGTCATGAAAAGTGCTTCAGGATTCTGACGACGTCATCGGGACGTCGTGAAAAGTCTTCGGGCTTCTGATGACGTCATTGGGACATCGTGAAAAGTGTTCCATGCTTCTGATGACGTCATCGGAACGTCATGAAAAGTGCTTCGGGCTTCTGATGACGTCATAGGGACGGCGTGAAAAGTGCCCCGGGCTTCTGGTGCCCTCGTCGGGACATCGAAAAAAGTGTCCCAGGCTTCTGAGGACGTCATCGGGACGTCGTCAAAGTGCTTCGGGCTTGTGATGACGTCATAGGGACGTCGTGAAAAGTGCTTCGGGCTTCTGATGACGTCATCGGGACGTCGTGTTAAGTGCTTTGGGCTTGTGATCACGTCCTCGGAACGTCGTGAAAAGTGCCCCGGGCTTCTGATGACGTCACCGGGACATCGTGAAAAGTGTCCCAGGCTTCTGATGACGTCATCGGGACGTCGTGAAAAGTGCTTCGGGTTTCTGATGGCGTCATCGGGACGTCGTGAAAAGTGCTTCGGGCTTCTGTTGACGTCATCGGGACGTCGTGAAAAAGTGCTTCGGGCTTCTGATGACGTCATCGTGACATCGTGAAAAGTGCCCCGGGCTTCTGATGACGTCATCGGGACATCGTGAAAAGTCTCCCATGCTTCTGATGACGTCATCGGGACGTCGTGAAAGTGATTCGGGCTTCTGATGACGTCATCGGGACGTCGTGAAAAGTGCTCCGGGCTTCTGATGAGGTCATCGGGACGTCGTGAAAAGTGCTCCGGGCTTCTGATGACGTCATCGGAACGTCGTGAAAAGTGCTTCGGGATTCTGACGACGTCATCGAGACGTCGTGAAAAGTGCCCCGGGCTTCTGATGACGTCATCGGGACATCGTGAAAAGTGCTTCGGGATTCTGACGACGTCATCGGGACGTCGTGAAAAGTGCCCCGGGCTTCTGATGACGTCATCGGGACATCGTGAAAAGTGTCCCATGCTTCTGATGACGTCATCGGGACGTCGTGAAAAGTGCTTCGGGCTTCTGATGACGTCATCGGGACGTCGTGAAAAGTGCTTCGGGCTTGTGATGACGTCATCGGGACGTCGTGAAAAGTGCCCCGGGCTTCTGATGACGTCATCGGAACGTCATGAAAAGTGCTTCGGGATTTTGACGACGTCATCGGGACGTCGTGAAAAGTGCCCCGGGCTTCTGATGACGTCATCGGGACATCGTGATAAGTGCTTTGGGCTTCTGATGACGTCATCGGGACGTCGTGAAAAGTGCTTCGGGCTTCTGATGACGTCATAGGGACGTCGTGAAAAGTGCTTCGGGCGTCAGACGACGTCATCGGGACGTCGTGAAAAGTGCATTGGGCTTCTGATAACGTCATCGGGACGTCGTGAAAAATGCTTCGGGCGTCTGACGACGTCATCGGGACGTCGTGAAAAGTGCTTCGGGCTTCTGATGACGTCATCGGGACGTCGTGAAAAGTGCTTCGGGCTTCTGATGACGTCATCTTGACGTCGTGAAAAGTGCTTCAGGCTTCTGATGACGTCATCGGGACATCGTGAAAAGTGCCCCAGGCTTCTGGTGACGTCATCGGGACGTCGTGAAAAGTGCTTCAGGCTTCCGATGACATCATCGGGACGTCATGAAAAGTGCTTCGGGCTTCTGATGACGTCATCGCAGGACGTCGTGAAAGTGCTTCGGGCTTCTGATGACGTCATCGGGACATCGTGAAAAGTGCCCCAGGCTTCTGATGACGTCATCCGGGACATCGTGAAAGAAGTGTCCCAGGCTTCTGATGACGTCATCGGACGATCGTGCAGAAAAAGTGCTTCGGGCTTCTGATGACGTCATCGGGACGTCGTGAAAAGTGCTTCAGGCTTCTGATGACGTCATCGGGACATCGTGAAAAGTGTCCCAGGCTTCTGATGACGTCATCGGAACGTCATGAAAAGTGCTTCGGGCTTCTGATGACGTCATCGGGACGTTGTGAAAAGTGCTTCGATACCCGGGCTTCTGATGACGTCATCGGGACGTCATGAAAAGTGCTTCCGGGCTTCTGATGACGTCATAGGGACGTCGTGAAAAGTGCTTCGGGCTTGTGATGACGTCATCAGGACGTCGTGAAAAAGTGCTCCGGGCTTCTGATGACGTCATCGGAACGTCGTGAAAGTGCTTCGGGCTTCTGATGACGTCATCGGGACGTCGTGAAAAGTGCTTCAGGCTTCTGATGACGTCATCGGGACATCGTGAAAAGTGTCCCGGGCTCTGATGACGTCATCGGGACGTCGTCAAAAGTGCTTCGGGCTTGTGATGACGTCATCGGGACGTCGTGAAAAGTGCTTCGGGCTTCTGATGACGTCATCGGGACGTCGTGATAAGTGCTTCGGGCTTGTGATGACGTCATCCCAGGACGTCGTGAAATCAGTGCTTCCCGGGCTTGTGATGACGTCATCGGGACATCGTGAAAAGTGTTCGGGCTTCTGATGACGTCATCGGAACGTCAGTGAAAAGTGCTTCGGGCTTCGATGACGTCATAGGGACGTCGTGAAAAAGTGTCCCAGGCTTCTGATGACGTCATCGGAACGTCATGAAAAGTGCTTCCGGGCTTCTGATCGACGTCATCGGGACGTCGTGAAAAGTGCTTCGGGCTTCTGATGACGTCATCGGAACGTCGCCAGAAAAGTGCTTCGGGCTTTCTGATGACGTCATAGGGACGTCGTGAAAAGTGCTTCGGGCTACGATGACGTCATCGGGACGTCGTGAAAAGTAGCTCCGGGCCTCTGTGATGACGTCATCGGAACGTCGTGAAAAGTGCTTCGGGCTTCTGATGACGTCATCAGGGACGTCGTGAAAAGTGTCTTCCCGGGCTTCTGATGACGTCATCGGGACGGAAATGTGAAAGTGTCCCAGGCTTCTGATGAAAGCGTCATCAGGACGTCGTGAAAAGATGCTTCGGAGCTTGTGATGACGTCATAGGGACGTCGTGAAAAGTGCTTCGGGCTTCTGATGACGTCATCAGGACGTCGTGATAAAGTGCTGGGCTTCTGATGACGTCATCGGGAACGTCGTGAAAAGTGCCCCGGGCTTGTGATGACGTCATCGGGACGTCGTGAAAAGTGTCCCAGGCTTCTGATGACGTCATCGGAACGTCATGAAAAGTGCTTAGGGCTTCTGATGACGTCATAGGGACGTCGTGAAAAGTGCTTCGGGCTTCTGATGACGTCATCGGGACGTCGTGAAAAGTGCTTCAGGCTTCTGATGACGTCATCGGGACGTCGTGAAAGTGCTTCGGAGTTTCTGATGACGTCATCGGGACGTCGTGAAAGAAGTGCTTCGGGCTTACTGATGACGTCATCGGGACATCGTGAAAAGTGTCCCAGGCTTCTGATGACGTCATCGGGACGTCGCTTGAAAAGTGCTTCGGGCTTTCTGATGACGTCATAGGGACGTCGTGAAAAGTGCTTCGGGCTTCTGATGACGTCATCGGGACGTCGTGAATAAGTGCATTGCCCCGGGCGTCTGACGACAGTCATCGGGACGATCGTGAAAAGTGCATTGGGCTTCTGATGACGTCATCGGGACGTCGTGAAAAATGGGCTTCGGGCGTCTGATGACGTCATCGGGACGTCGTGAAGAAAAGTGCTTCGGGCTTCTGATGACGTCATCGGGACGTCGTGAAAGTGCTCCGGCTTCTGATAGACGTCATCGGGACGTCGTGAAGAAGTGCTCCGGGCTTCTGACTGACGTCATCGGGACGTCGTGAAAAGTGCTTCGGGATTCTGATGACGTCATCGGGACGTCGTGAAAAAGTGCCATTCAGGCTTCTGATGACGTCATCGGGACGTCGTGAAAAGTGCTTCCGGGGGATGACAATCGGGACGTCGGCAAAAGTGCCCTGATATTTGATTGACGTCATCAGAGACATCGAAAAGTGTCCCATGCTTCTGATGACGTCATCGGGAACGTCGTGAAAAGTGCTTTTCGGGCTTCTGATGACGTCATCGGAGGACGTCGTGAAAAGTGCTTCCGGGCTTCTGATGGCGTCATCGGGACGTCGTGAAAGTGCCCCGGGCTTCTGATGACGTCATCGGAACGTCATGAGAAAGTGCTTCAGGCTTCTGATGACGTCATCGGGACGTCGTGAAAGTCTGCCCCGGGCTTCTGATGACGTCATCGGGACATCGGTGCGTTTACTGTGATGACGTCATCGGACGATAAGTGCTTTGGGCTCTGGATGACGCTTCAGACGCCGAAAAGTGCCCTATAGTTTGATGACGCCATCGACTGCCGTGGAAAGTAAGCTTGGCTTGTGATGACGTCACCGGACGTCGGCGTCGGGCTTGTGATGACGTCGACGTCGGTGCGCCCCAGGTCTGATGACGTCATCGGGACGTCGTGAAAAGTGCTTCGGGCTTCTGATGACGTCATCGGGGACGTCGTGAAAAGTGCTTTCGGGCTTGTCGACCTGACGTCATCGGGACGTCGTGAAAGTGCCCCGCTTGATGACGCCATCGGACATCGTAGCGTCCCATGCTTCTGATGATAACGTCATCGGGACGTCGTGAAAAGTGCTTCCGGGCGTCACCCGACGACGTCATCGGGACGTCGTGAAAAGTGCTTCGGGCTTCTGATGACGTCATCGGGACGTCGTGAAAAAGATGCTTCCGGGCTTCTGATGACGTCATCGGGACCGTCAAAGTGAAAAGTGCTTCGGAGCTTCTGATGAAGTCATCGGGACATCGTAGAGAAAAAGTGCCCCAGGCTTCTGATGACGTCATCGGGACATCGTGAAAAGTGCTTCCCATGCTTCTGATGACGTCATCGGAACGCGTCATGAAAAGTGCTTCGGGCTTCTGATGACGTCATCGGGACGTCGTGAAAAGTGCTCCGGGCCAATTTCTGGATGACGCTCATCGGGACATCGTGAAAAAGTGCCCCGGGCTTCTGATGACGTCATCGGGACATCGTGAAAGTGCGTCCCATGCTTCTGATGACGTCATCATCGGAACGTCGTGAAAAGTGCTTCGGGCTTGTGACGACGTCATCGGGACGTCGTAGAAAGTGCTTCGGGCTTCTGATGACGTCATCGGGTGTCGCAGTGCCCCGCTTGATGACGTCATCGGGACATCGCAGTGTCCCATGCTCTGATGACGTCATCGAACATCGTGAAAAGTGCTTCGGGGATTCTGATGACGTCATCGGGACGTCATGAAAAGTGCTTTGGGCTTGTGATGACGTCATCGGGACGTCGTGAAAAAGTGCGTCCCGGGCTTCTGATGACGTCATCGGAACGTCATGAAAAGTGCTTCCGGGTTTCTTGATGACGTCATAGGGACGTCGTGAAAAGTGCTTCGGGCTTCTGATGACGTCATCGGGACGTCGTGAAAGATGCTCCGGGCTTCTGATGACGTCATCGGAACGTCATGAAAAGTGCTTCCAGGGCTTCTGATGACGTCATCGGGACGCGTCATTGAAAGTGCCCCGGGCTTCTGATGACGTCATCAGGACGTCGTGAAGAAGTGTCCCAGGCTTCGATGAGCGTCATCAGGACGTCGTCAAAAGTGCTTCCAGGGCTTCTGATGACGTCATAGGGACGTCGTGAAAAGTGCTTCGGGAAAGCTTCTGCATGACGTCATCGGGACGTCGTGATAAGTGCTTTGGGCTTGTGATGACGTCATCGGGACGTCGTGAAAAGTGCCCCGGGCTTGTGATGACGTCATCGGGACATCGTGAAAAGTGTCCCAGGCTTCTGATGACGTCATCGGAACGTCATGAAAAGTGCTTCGGGCTTCTGATGACGTCATAGGGACGTTGTGAAAAGTGTCCCAGGCTTCTGATGACGTCATCGGAACGTCATGAAAAGTGCTTCGGGCTTGTGATGACGTCATCGGGACGTTGTGAAAAGTGCCCCGGGCTTCTGATGACGTCATCAGGGACGTCGCGAAAAGTGCTTCGGGTTTCTGTTGACTGTCATCGGACGTCGTGAAAAGTGCTTCCGGGCTTGTGATGACGTCATCGGGACGTCGTAGAAGAAGTGCTCCGGGCTGTGTGATGACGTCATCAGCGGGACGTCATGAAAAAGTGCTTCCGGGCTTCTGATGACGTCATCAGGGACGTCGTGAAAAGTGCTTCGGGCTTCTGATGACGTCATCGGGACATGCCGTGAAGAAAGTGCTTCGAACTCTGATGACGTCATCGGGACGTCGTCAAAAGTGCTTCCGGGCTTGTGATGACGTCATAGGGACGATCGTGAGAAAGTGATCTTTGGGCTTCTGATGACGTCATCGGGACGTCGTGATAAGTGCTTTGGGCTTCTGGTGACGTCAATCCGGGACGTCGTGAAAAGTGCTTCACTTGATGACGTATCGGGCTTCGGCGCCATTTGATGACGTCATCGGGACGTCGTGAAAAGTGTCCCGGGCTTCTGATGACGTCATCGGACGTCATGAAAAGTGCTTAGGGCTTCTGATGACGTCATCGGGACGATCGTGAAGAAGTGCCCGGGCTTCTGATGACGTCATCGGGACATCGTGAAAAGTGTCCCAGGCTTCTGACGACGTCATCGGGACGTCGTGAAAAGTGCTTCGGGTTTCTGATGACGTCATCGGGACGTCGTGAAAAGTGCCCCGGGCTTCTGATGACGTCATCGGGACATCGTGAAAAGTGCGCTCCCAGGGCTTCTGATGACGTCATCGGAACGTCATGAAAAGTGCTTTGGGCTTGTGATGACGTCATCGGGACGTCGTGAAAAAGTGCTTCGGGCTTCTGATGACGTCATCGGACGTCGTGAAAAAGTGCTTCCTGGGCGTCTGATGACGCCACATCGGGACGTCGTGAAAAGTGCGTGGGCTTCTGATGACGTCATCGGGACGTCGTGAAAAGTGCTTCGGGCGTCTGATGACGTCATCGGGACGTCGTGAAAAGTGCTTCGGGCTTCTGATGACGTCATCGGAACGTCGTGAAAAGATGCTCCGGGCTTCTGATGACGTCATCGGGACGTCGTGAAAAGTGCTTCGGGCTGATGACGTCATCGGGACGTCGTGAAAGAGTGCTTCGGGCTTCACTGATGTGGCGTCATCGGGACGTCGTGAAGAAGTGCTTCCTGGGCTTCTGATGGACGTCATCGGGACGTCGAAAGTGCTCCGGGCTTCTGATGACGTCATCGGGACGTCGTGAAAAAGTGCTTCAGGCTTCTGATGACGTCATCGGTTTGATGACGTCATCGGGACGTCATGAAAAGTGCTCCCGGGCTTCTGATGACGTCATCGGGACGTCGTGAAAAGTGCCCCAGGCTTGTGATGACGTCATCGGGACGTCGTGAAAGTGCTTCGGGTTTCTGATGACGTCATCGGACGTCGTGAAAAGTGCCCCGGGCTTCTGATGACGTCATCGGGACATCGTGAAAGTGTCCAAGTGCTTCGGGTTTCTGATGACGTCATCGGGACGTCGAAAGTGCTTCGGGCTTGCTGATGACGTCATCGGGACGTCGTGAAAAGTGCTTCGGGCTTCTGATGACGTCATCGGGACGTCGTGAAAGGTATGATGACGTCATCGGGACGTCGTTGAAAAGTGCTTCGGGCTTCCTGATGATGACGTCATCGGGACGTTCGGGCTTATGATGACGTCATCGGGACGTCGTGAAAAGTGCTTCGGGCTTCTGATGACGTCATCAGGACGTCGTGAAAAGTGCTTCGGGCTTCTGATGACGTCATCGGGACGTCGTGAAAAAGATGCTTCGGAAGCTCTGATGACGTCATCGGGACATCGTGAAAAGTAGCTTCGGGCTTCTGATGACGTCAGTCGGGACGATCATGAAAAGTGCTTCGGGCTTCTGATGACGCTCATCGGGACGTCGTGAAAAGTGCCTCGGGGCTTCTGATGACGACATCGTGAAAGATGCGACGTCATCGGGACGTCAGGTGAAAAGTGCTTCTGGGTTTGTGGATGACGTCATCGGGACGTCGTGAAAAGTGCTCCGGGCTTCTGATGACGTCATCGGGACATCGTGAAAAGTGTCCCAGGCTTCTGATGACGTCATCGGGACACGTCGTGAAAAGTGCTTCCGGGCTTGTGATGACGTCATCGGGACGTCGTGAAAAGTGCTTCAGGCTTGTTGATGGCGTCATCGGGACGTCGTGAAAAGTGCCCCAGGCTTCTGATGACGTCATCGGGACGTCGAAAAGTGCTTCGGGCTTCTGATGACGTCATCGGGACGTCGTGAAAAGGTAAGCTTCTGGGCTACTGATGACGTCATCGGGACGTCGTGAAAAGTGCCCCAGGCTTGATACGACGCTCAATAATATCGCAGAAAGCGTCCCATGCTTCTGATGACGTCATCGGGACGTCGCGTGAAAAGTGTCCCAGGCTTCTGATGACGTCATCGGACGTCGTGAAAAGTGCTTCAGGGCTTCCTTGATGACGTCCATCGGGACATCGTGAAAAGTTGCCCATGCTTTCTGATGACGCGTCATCGGGACGATCGTGAAAGTGCTTCGAGCATTCTGTGATGACGTCATCGGGACGTCGTGAAAAGTGCTTCCCGGGCATTTGTAGTGACGTCATCGGGACGTCGTAGAAAGTGCTTCGGGCTTCTGATGACGTCATCGGGACGTCCGTGAAAAAGTAAGCTTCCGGGCTTGTGATGACGTCATCGGGACGTCGTGAAAAGTGCTTCCGGGCTTGGCTGATGACGTCATCGGGACGTCGTGAAAAGTGCCCCGGGCTTCTGATGATGACGTCATCGGGACGGTCGTGAAAGTGCTTCGGGCTTGTGGATGACGTCATCGGGACGTCGTGAAAAGTGGCTTCGGGCTTCTGATGACGCTCATCGACGGACGTCGTGAAAAGTGCTGGAGCTTTGATGACGTCATCGACGTCGTGAAGAAGTGCTTCGGGCTTCCTGATGACGTCATCGGGACGTCGTGAAAAGTGCTTCGGGCTTGATGACGTCATCGACGTGCGTGAAAAGTGTGCAGGCTTTGATTCGATGACGTCATCACGTCGTGAAAAGTGCTTCCGGGTTTCCTGATGACGTCATCGGGACGTCGTGAAAAGTGCGGGCTTCTGATGTAACGTCATCGGGACGTCGTGAAAAGTGTCCCCAGGCTTCTGATGACGTCATCGGGACGTCGTGAAAAGTGCTTCGGGCTTCTGATGACGTCATCGGGACGTCATGAAAAGTGCTTCGGCTTCTGATGATCGCTCATCGGGACGTCGTGAAAAGTGCTTTGGGCTTCTGATGACGTCATCGGGACATCGTGAGAAAAGTGCTCCGGGCTTCTGATGACGTCATCGGGACGTCATGAAAAGTGCTTCATGCTTCTGATGACGTCATCGGGACGTCGTGAAAAGTGCTTTCGGGCTTGATGACGTCATCGGGACATCGTGAAGAAGTGTCCCGTAATGCTCTTGATGACGTCGCCATCGAACGTCATGAAAGTGCTTCAGGAGCTTTCTGATGACGTCACCGGGACGATCGTGAAAAGTGCCCCGGGCTTCCTGATGACGTCATCGGGACGTCGTGAAAAGTGCTTCGGGCTTCTGATGACGTCATCGGAACGTCAGCGAAAAAGTGCTTCGGGCTTGTGATGACGTCATCGGGACGTCGTGAAAAGTGCTAAGGGCTTCTGATGACGTCATCAGGACGTCGTGAAAAGTGTCTTCGGGTTTGTGATGACGCGTCATCGGGACGTTGTGAAAAGTGCTTCCGTGGCTTGTGATGACGTCATCAGGGACGTCGTGAAAAGTGCTTCGGGCTTCTGATGACGTCATCGGGACGTCGTGAAAAGTGCTTCGGGCTTGTGATGACGTCATCGGACGTCGTGAAAAGTGCTTCGGGCTGTGATGACGTCATCGGGACGTCGTGAAAAGTGCTTCGGGCTTCTGATGACGTCATCGGGACGCCGTGAAAAGTGTCCCAGGCTTCTGATGACGTCATCGGAACGTCATGAAAAGTGCTTCGGGCTTCTGACGACGTCATCGGGACGTCGTGAAAAGTGCCCGTTCTTCTGATGACGTCATCGGGACGTCGTGAAAGAGTGCTTCGGGCTTCTGATGACGTCATCGGGACGTCGTGAATAAGTGCTTCGGGCTTTGATTTAACGTCATCGGGACGTCGCGTGAAAAGCGCCCCAGGCTTGATGACGTCATCGGACATCGTGAAAAGTGTCCCAGGCTTCTGATGACGTCATCGGGACGTCGTGAAAAGTGCTTCGGGTTTCTGATGACGCTCATCGGGACGTCAGTGAAAAGTGCCCCGGGCTTCTGGATGACGTCATCGAGACATCGTGAAAAGTGTCCCAGGCTTCTGATGACGTCATCGGAACGTCGGCTGAAAAAGTGCTTTGGGCTTCTGATGACGTCATCGGGACGTCGTGAAAAGTGCTTCAGGGCTTGTGGATGACGCTTCATCTGGGACGTCGTGAAAAGTGCCCCGGGCTTCTGATGACGTCATCGGGACACATCGTGAAGAAAGTGTTTCCGGCTTCTGGATGACGTCATCGGAACGTCATGAAAATCGGTGCTTCAGGCTTCTGACGTGACGTCATCGGGACGTCATGAAAAGGCGTGCCTTCGGGCTTCTTGATGACGTCATCGTGGGACATCGTGAAAAGTGTCCTGCGCTTCTGATGACGTCATCGGGACGTCGTGAAAGAAGTGCTTCGGGCTTCTGATGACGTCATCGGGACGTCGTGAAAAGTGCCCCGGGCTTCTGATGACGTCATCGGGACATCGTGAAAAGTGCGCCCCGGGCTTCTGATGACGTCATCGGGACGTCAGCGAAAAGTGCTTCGGGCTTGCTGGATGACGTCATCGGGACGTCGTGAAAAGTGCTTCCGGGCTTCTGATGACGTCATCGGGACGTCGTGAAAAGTGCTTTGGGCTTCTGATGACGCTCATCAGGACGTCGTGAAAAGTGCTTCGGGCTTCTGATGACGTCATCGGGACGTCGTGAAAAGCGCTTCGGAGCGTGATGACGTCATCGGAGACGTCGTGAAAAGTGCTCCGGGCTTCTGATGACGTCATCGGGACGTCGTGAAAAGTGCTTCGCTTCTGATGACGTCATCAGGACGTCGTGAAAAGTGCTTCGGGGCTTCTGATGACGTCATCGGGACGTCATTGAAAGTGCTTCGGGATTCTGATGACGTCATCGGGACGTCGTGAAAAGTGCTTCGGGCTTCTGAGTGACGTCATCGGGACGTCGTGAAAAGTGCGCCGATTCTGATGACGTCATCGGGACGTCGTGAAAAGTGCGTTCCCGGGCTTCTGATGACGTCATCGGGACATCGTGAAAAGTGTCCCATGCTTCTGATGACGTCATCGGAACGTCATGAAAAGTGCTTCGGGCTCTGATGACGTCATCGGGACGTCGCGAAAAGTGGCGTCCGGCTTCTGCATGACGTCATCGACACGTCGTGAAAACCTTCGGGCTTCTGATGACGTCATCTGGACGTCGCCGCGCGTTTGGTTTCGTGATGACGTCATAGGGACGTCGTGAAAAGTGCTTCGTTTCTGATGACGTCATCGGGACGTCGTGAAAAGTGCTTTGTTTCTGATGACGTCATCGGGACGTCGTGAAAAGTGCTTCGGGCTTCTGATGACGTCATCGACGTCGTGGGAAAGTGCTTCGGGCGTCTGATGACGTCATCGGGACGTCGTGAAAAGTGCATTGGGCTTCTGATAACGTCATCGACGTCGTGCGGGCAAGTGCTTCCCATGCTTCTGACGACGTCATCGGGACGTCGTGAAAGTGCGCTTCTGACACGTCATCGGGACGTCGTGAAAAGTGCGCTCGGGCTTCTGATGACGTCATCGGGACGTCGCAGTGCGTTCCGGGCTTCTGATGACGTCATCGGGACATCGCAAAGTGCTCCGGGCTTCTGATGGCGTCACCGACACGTCGCTGAAAAGTGTCCCAGGCTTCTGATGACGCCGGTCGGACACGTGAAAAGTGTCCTAGCGCTTCTGATGACGTCATCGGAACGCCGCAATAAAAAGTCGCTTCGGGCTTCTGATCACGTCATCGGACGTTTGAAAAGTGCCCCGGGCTTCTGATGACGTCATCGGGACGTCGTGAAAAGTGCCCCGGGCATTTGATGACGTCATCGGGACGTCGTGAAAAGTGCTTTCGGGCTTGTGATGACGTCATCATCGGGACGTCGTGCGCGTCCGGCTTCTGATGACGTCATCGGGACATCGTGAAAAGTGCGCCCAGGCTTCTGATGACGTCATCGGAACGTCATGAAAAGTGCTTCGGGCTTTTGATGACGTCATCGGGACGTCGTGAAAAGTGCCCCGGGCTTCTGATGACGTCATCGGAACGTCGTGAAAAGTGCTTCCGGGCTTCCTGATGACGTCATAGGGACGCAGCGTGAAAAGTGCTTCGGGCTTCTGATGACGTCATCGGGACGTCGTGAAAAGTGCTCCGGGCTTGTGATGACGTCATCGGACATCGCAGTGTGTCTGGCTTGTGATGACGTCATCGGGACGTCGTGAAAAGTGCTTCGGGCTTCTGATGACGTCATCGGGACGTCGTGAAAAGTGCGTCTGGCTTGTGATGACGTCATCGGAACGTCGTGAAAAGTGCTTCGGATTTCTGATGACGTCATCGGGACGTCGTGAAAAGTGCTTCGGGCTTCTGATGACGTCATCGGAACGTCGTGAAAAGTGCTTCAGGCTTCTGATGACGTCATCGGGACGTCGAAAGTGGTCCTGGCTTCTGATGACGTCATCGGGACATCGTGAACAGTGCGTTCCAGGCTTCTCGATGACGTCATCGGGATGATCGTGAAAAGTGCTTCAGGCTTCTGATGACGTCATCGGGACATCGTGAAAAGTGTCCCGGGCTTCTGATGACGTCATCGGGACGTCATGAAAAGTGCTGGGCTTCTGATGACGTCATCGGGACGTCGTGAAAAGTGCGCCGGGCTTCTTGATGACGTCATCGGACATCGTGAAAAGTGCCCCTGCGTTTCTGATGACGATCATCGAACCGACGTCGTGAAAAAGTGCTCGGGCTTCTGATGACGTCATCGGGACGTCGTGAAAAGTGTCCCAGGCTTCTGATGACGTCATCGGGACGTCGCGAAAAGTGCTTCGGGCTTCTGATGACGTCATCGGGACGTCGTGAAAAGTGCCCCGGGCTTGATGACGTCATCGGGACGTCGTGAAAAAGTGTCCCGGCTTCTGATGACGTCATCGGAACGTCATGAAAGTGCTTCGGGCTTCTGATGACGTCATCGGGACGTCGTGAAAAGTGCCCCGGGCTTTGATGACGTCATCGGAACGTCATGAAAAGTGTCCTGGGTTTTTGATGACGTCATCGGGACGTCGCGAAAAGTGCTTCGGGCTTCTGATGACGTCATCGGGACGTCGTGAAAAGTGCGCCGTCCCGCTTCTGATGACGTCATCGGAACGTCGTGAAAAGTGCTTCGGGCTTCTGATGACGTCATCGGGACGTCGTGAAAAGTGCGCCACCCCGGGCTTCTGATGACGTCATCGGGACATCGTGAGCAGCGCGTTTCCCAGGCTTCTGATTACGTCATCGGGACGTCGGGGAAAAGTGCTGCACTTGATGACGTCATCGGGAACGTCGTGAAAGTGCTCCGGGCTTCTGGATGGACGCGTCATCGGGACGTCATGATAAGTGTGCGCTTCGGGCTTCTGGATGACGTCATCGGAACGTCGTGAAAAGTGCCCCGGGCTTGATGACGTCATCGGGACATCGTGAAAAGTGCTTCATGCTTCTGATGACGTCATCGGAACGTCATGAAAAGTGCTTCGGCTTCTTGATGACGTCATCGGGACGTCGTGAAAAGTGCCCCGGGCTTCGATGACGTCATCGGAACGTCGCGAAAAGTGCTTCGGGCTTCTGATGACGTCATCGGAACGTCATGAAAGTGCCCTGGCTTTGATAGCACGTCATCGGGCCATCGTGAAAAGTGTGTCCCATGCTTCTGATGACGTCATCGGAACGTCATGAAAAGTGCTTCGGCTGATGACGTCATCATCACCGACGTCGAAAAGTGTCCCAGGCTTGATGACGTCATCGGGACATCGTGAAAAGTGCTCCTAGGCTTCTGATGACGTCATCGACGTCGCGAAAAGTGCTTCCTGGGTTTCTGATGACGCCATCGGACGTCGTGAAAAGTGCCCCAGGCTTCTGATGACGTCATCGGGACATCGTGAAAAGTGTCCCAGGCTTCTGATGACGTCATCGGGACGTCGTGAAAAGTGCTTCTGGCTTGTGATGACGTCATCGACGTCGAAAGTGCTTCGGGCTTCTGATGACGTCATCGGGACGTCGTAGTGACATCGCCCAGGCTTCTGATGACGTCATCGGGACGTTGTGAAAAGTGCTTCGGGCTTCTGTGATGACGTCATCGACGTCGTGAAAAGCGTTTGGCTTAGATGACGTCATCGGGACGTCGCGAAAAGTGTCCCCCGGGCTTCTGATGACGTCATCGGGACATCGTGAAAAAGTGTCCCATGGCTTCTGATGACGTCATCGGAACGTCATGAAAAGTGCTTCCGGCTTTCTGATGACGTCAGGGACGTCGTGAAAGTGCGTCCTGGCTTCTAGTGGACGTCATCGGGACATCGTGAAAAGTGTCCTGGGCTTCCGATGACGTCATCGGGACGTCGTCAAAGTGCTTGGCTTGTGATGACGTCATAGGACGTCGTGAAAAGTGCTTCGGGTTTCTGATGACGTCATCGGACGTCGTGATAAGTGCTTTGGTGGCTTGATGACGTCATCGGGACGTCGTGAAAAGTGCTTCGGGCTTCTGATGACGTCATAGGACGTCGAAAAGTGCGTTTTGGCGTCTGACGACGTCATCAACGTCGTGAAAAGTGCATTGGCTTGATAACGTCATCGGGACGTCGTGAAAAGTGCTTCGCGTCTGACGACGTCATCGGTCAGTCGCGAAAGTGCTTCGGGTTTGATGACGTCATCGGGACGTCGTGAAAAGTGCTTCGGGCTTGACATGACGTCATCGGGACGTCGTAAAGTGCTCCGGGCTTCTGATGGAGGTCATCGAATGTCGTCGTAAAGTGCGCGCTCCGGGCTTCTGATGACGTCATCGGGACATCGTGAAAAAGCGCGCCTCAGGCTTCTGATGACGTCACTGGCGACATCGTGAAAAGTGTCCCATGCTTCTGATGACGTCATCGGAACGTCATGAAAAGTGCTTCGGGCTTCTGATGACGTCATCATCGGGACGTCGGTGAAAAAGTGCCCCGGGCTTCTGATGACGTCATCGGGACATCGTGAAAAGTGTCCTAGGCTTCTGATGACGTCATCGGAACGTCATGAAAAGTGCTTTGGCTTTGTGATGACGTCATCGGACGTTGCGTGAAAGTGCGCCCTGGCTTCTGATGACGCCATCGGGACATCGTGAAAAGTGTCCCTGAGGTTCTGATGACGTCATCGGAACGTCGCGAAAAGTGCTTCGTTACTGATGACGTCATAGGGACGCCGAGCGCGTTTCGTTTGTGATGACGGTCGGACGTCGTGAAAAGTGCTTCTGGTTTGTGATGACGTCATCGGGACGTCGTGAAAAGTGTCCCAGGAATGCAGGATGACGTCATCGGACGTCGAAAAGTGTTACGGTTTCGATGACGTCATCGGGACGTCGTGAAAAGCGCTTCGGGCTTCTGATGACGTCATCGGAACGTCGAAAAGTGGTTTCGGGCTTGATGACGTCATCGTGGACGTCGTGAAAAGTGTCCCATGCTTCTGATGACGCTCATCGGAACGTCGCAAAGTGCCCCAGGCTTCTTGATGACGTCATCGACATCGTAGTAAAAGGTCCATACTTTGATGACGTCATCGGACGTCACAAAGTGCGTTCCGTTTCGATGACGTCATCGGACATCGTGAAAGCGCCCACAGGCTTCCTGATGACGTCATAGGACATCGAAAAGTGCGTCCCATGCTCTGATGACGTCATCGGAACGTCATGAAAGTGCTTTGATATTCTGACGACGTCATCGGGACGTCGTGAAAGTGCGCCCTGGCTTCTGATGACGTCATCGACATCGTGAAAAAGTGCCCCAGGTTTCTGATGACGTCATCGGAACGTCGTGAAAGTGCTTTGGCTTCTGATGACGTCATAGGACGTCGTGAAAAGTGCTTCCAGCTTGATGCGACGTCATCGACGTCGTGAAAAGTGCGTCGCTTCTGATGACGTCATCGGGACGTCGTGAAAAGTGCTTCGGGCTTGTGATGACGTCATCGGAACGTCGTGAAAAGTGCCCCTGGCTTCTGATGACGTCATCGGAACGTCATGAAAAGTGCTTCGGTTTCCTGATGACGTCATAGGACGTCGAAAAGTGCGTCCTGGCTTCTGATGACGTCATCGGGACGTCGTGAAAAGTGCTTGGCATTCTGATGACGTCATCGGGACGTCGTCGAAAGTGCGTTTCGGGCCGGTGGGATGACGTCATCGGAACGTCGTCGAGTGTCCTGGGCTTCTGATGACGTCATCGGAACGTCTGCGAAAAGTGCTTCGGGATTTTGACGACGTCATCGGGACGTCGAAAAGTGCCCCGGCTTCTGATGACGTCATCGACATCGAAAAAGTGTCCCATGCTTCTGATGACGTCATCGGAAACGTCGTGAAAGTGCTTCGGGCTTTTGATGACGTCATCGGGACGTCGCGTAAAAGTGCCCCGGGCTTCTGATGACGTCATCGGGACATCGTGAAAGTGCGTCCCAGGCTTCTGATGACGTCATCGGACGTCGTGAAAAGTGCTTCGGGCTTGTGATGACGTCATCGGGACGCGGTGAAAAGTGCGTTTCGGGCTTGTGATGACGTCATCGGGACGTCGCGGTGCGCCCCGGGCTTGATGACGTCATCGGGACATCGTGAAAAGTGTCCCATGCTTCTGATGACGTCATCGGAACGTCATGAAAAGTGCCGGGATTTGATGACGTCATCGGGACGTCGAAAAGTGCCCCGGGCTTGATGGCGTCATCGGGACATCGTGAAAAGTGTCCCAGGCTTCTGATGACGTCATCGGGACGTCGTGAAAAGTGGTTTCGGCTCTAATCGACGTCATCGGGACGTCGTGGTGCGCCCCGCTTCTGATGACGTCATCGAGACATCGAAAAGTGTCCCAGGCTTCTGATGACGTCATCGGGACGTCGAAAAGTGTTTGGCTTTTGTAGATGACGCCATCGGGACGTCGAAAAGTGGCTTGGTTTCTGATGACGTCATCGGGACGTCGAAAGTGCGTCCCAGGGCTTCTGATGACGTCATCGGGACGTTGTGAAAAGTGCTTCGGGCTTGTGATGACGTCATCGGGACGTCGTGAAAAGTGTTTGGCTTCTGATGACGTCATCGGGACGTCGTCGAAAAGTGCATTGGGCTTGATGACGCT
The DNA here is from genome assembly GCA_029168955.1 of Aplectana chamaeleonis. Lineage (NCBI taxonomy): Eukaryota > Metazoa > Nematoda > Chromadorea > Rhabditida > Cosmocercidae > Aplectana > Aplectana chamaeleonis. The sequence continues at coordinate 116,555 of JAPDOI010001008.1, read as the reverse complement.
CATCGGACATCGTGAAAAAGTGTCCCATGCGTCCTGATGACGTCATCGGAACGTCGCGAAAGTGCTTCGGGTTTGTGGATGACGTCATCGGACGTCGAAAAGTGGCTTCGGGAAGTTCTTGATGACGTCATCGGGACGTCGTGAAAGTGCTCCGGGCTTGTGATGACGTCATCGGGACGTCGTGAAAAGTGCCTGGGTTCTGATGACGTCATCGGGACGTCGAAAAGTGCCCCAGGCTTCTGATGACGTCATCGGACGTTGCAGTGAAAAGTGCTGGTCGGGCTTGTGATGACGCTCATCGGACGTCGTGAAAAGTGCTTCGGGCTTGTGATGACGTCATCGGGACATCGTCGAAAAGTGTCCCAGGCTTCCTGATGACGTCATAGGACGTCGTGAAAAGTGCTTCGTTTCTGTGATGACGTCATCGGACGTCGAAAAGTGCCTGGCTTGTGATGACGTCATCGGGACGTCGTGAAAAGTGCGTTCCGGTTTGTGGTATGACGTCATCGGGACGTCGAAAAGTGCGTTTCGTTGGTTTCTGATGACGTCATCGGGACGTCGAAAGTGCTTCGGGCTTCTGATGACGTCATCGGAACGTCGTGAAAAGTGCTTGGGCTTCTGATGACGTCATCGGGACGTCGTGAAAAGTGCTCCGGGCTTGATGACGTCATCGTGACATCGTGAAAAGTGCCCCAGGCTTCCTGATGACGTCATCGGGACATCGTGAAAAGTGTCCCATACTTCTGATGACGTCATCGGACGTCAGTGAAAAAGTGCTCCGGGCTTCTGATGACGTCATCGGGACATCGTGAAAAGTGCCCCAGGCTTCTGATGACGTCATCGGGACATCGTGAAAGTGTCCCATGCTTCTGATGACGTCATCGGAACGTCATGAAAAGTGCTTCAGGGGATTCTGACGACGTCATCGGGACGTCGAAAAGTGCCCCGGGCTTCTGATGACGTCATCGACATCGTGAAAAAGTGTCCCATGCTTCTGATGACGTCATCGGAACGTCATGAAAGTGCGCTTGGTTTGATGACGTCATAGGGACGTCGTGAAAAGTGCCCTGGCTTCTGATGACGTCATCGGGACGTCGTGAAAAGTGCTTTGGTTTGATGACGTCATCGGGACGTCGTGAAAGTGCTTCGGGCTTGTGATGACGTCATCGGAACGTCGTGAAAAAGTGCCCCGGCTCTTGATGACGTCATCGGAACGTCATGAAAAGTGCTTCGGGATTTTGACGACGTCATCGGGACGTCGAAAAGTGCCCCGGGCTTCTGATGACGTCATCGTGGACATCGTGAAAGTGTCCCATGCTTCTGATGACGTCATCGGAACGTCATGAAAAGTGCTTTCGGGCTTCTGATGACGTCATAGGACGTCGAAAGTGCCCCGGGCTTCTGATGACGTCATCGACATCGTGAAAAGTGTCCCAGGTTTCTGATGACGTCATCGGGACGTCGAAAAAGTGCTTCGGGCTCTCTGATGACGTCATCGGGACGTCATGGAAAAGTGCTTCGGGCTTGTGATGACGTCATCGGGACGTCGAAAGTGCCCCCGGGCTTCGATGACGTCATCGGGACATCGTGAAAGTGTCCCATGCTCTGATGACGTCATCGGAACGTCATGAAAAGTGCTTCTGGGCTTCTGATGACGTCATAGGGACGTCGTGAAAAGTGCGCCCCGGGCTTCTGATGACGTCATCGGACATCGTGAAAGTGTCCCAGGCTTCGATGACGTCATCGACGTCGTGAAAAGTGCTTCCGGGTTTCTAATGACGTCATCGGACGTCGAAAAGTGCCCTGGGCTTCGATGACGTCATCGAGACATCGTGAAAAGTGTCCCAGGCTTTGATGACGTCATCGGGACGTCGAAAAGTGCTTCGGCTTGTGGATGACGTCATCGGGACGTCGTGAAAAGTGCTTCGGTTTCTGATGACGTCATCGGGACGTCGAAAAGTGCCCCAGGCTCTGATGACGTCATCGGACGTTGTGAAAAGTGCGTTTCGTTTGTGATGACGTCATCGGGACGTCGAAAAGTGCTTCGGGCTTGTGGGATGACGTCATCGACGTCGTGAAAGTGCCCCGGGCTTCTGATGACGTCATCGGGACATCGTGAAAAGTGTCCCATGCTTCTGATGACGTCATCGGAACGTCATGAAAAGTGCTTCGGGCTTCTGATGACGTCATAGGACGTCGTGAAAAGTGCCTCGGGCTTCTGATGACGTCATCGGGACATCGTGAAAAGTGTCCCAGGTTTCTGATGACGTCATCGGGACGTCGTCAAAAGTGCTTCGGGCTTGCGATGACGTCATAGGGATGTCGTGAAAAGTGCTTCGGGTTTCTGATGACGTCATCGTGGACGTCGTGATGCGCTTTGGGCTTGTGATGACGTCATCGGGACGTCGTGAAAAAGATGCCCGGCTTGATGACGTCATCGGAACATCGTGAAAAGTGTCCCAGGCTTCTGATGACGTCATCGGAACGTCATGAAAAGTGCTTCGGGCTTCTGATGACGTCATAGGGACGTCGTGAAAAGTGCCCCGGGCTTGATGACGTCATCGGGACATCGTGAAAAGTGTCCCAGGCTTCTGATGACGTCATCGGACGTCGAAAAGTGCTTCGGGTTTCTGATGACGTCATCGACGTCGTGAAAAAGTGCCCTGGGCTTCGATGACGTCATCGAGACATCGTGAAAAGTGTCCCAGGCTTCTGATGACGTCATCGGGACGTCGAAAAGTGCTTGGCTTGTGATGACGTCATCGGGACGTCGAAAGTGCGTTTCTGATGACGTCATCGGGACGTCGTGAAAAGTGCCCCAGGCTTCTGATGACGTCATCGGGACGTCGAAAAGTGCGCTGGGCTTGTGATGACGTCATCGGGACGTCGAAAAGTGCTTCGGCTTGATGACGTCATCCGGGACGTCGAAAGTGCCCCGGGCTTCTGATGACGTCATCGGGACATCGTGAAAAGTGTCCCATGCTCTGATGACGTCATCGGAACGTCATGAAAGTGCTTCAGGATTCTGACGACGTCATCGGGACGTCGTGAAAAGTGCGCCCTGGGCTTCTGATGACGTCATCGGGACATCGAAAAGTGTCCCATGCTTCTGATGACGTCATCGGAACGTCGCGAAAAGTGCTTCGGGCTTTGATGACGTCATAGGGACGTCGTGAAAGTGCCCCGGGCTTCCGATGACGTCATCGGACATCGTGAAAAGTGGTCCCAGGCTTCTGATGACGTCATCGGGACGTCGTCAAAGTGCTTCGCGCTTTGTGATGACGTCATAGGGACGTCGTGAAAGTGCTTGACTTCTGATGACGTCATCGGACGTCGTGATAAGTGCTTTGGGCTTGTGATGACGTCATCGGACGTCGTGAAAAGTGCCCCGGGCTTCTGATGACGTCATCGGACATCGTGAAAAGTGTCCCAGGCTTCTGATGACGTCATCGACGTCGTGAAAAGTGCTTTGGCTTGTGGATGACGTCATCGGGACGTCGTGAAAGTGCCCCGGGAACTTCTGATGACGTCATCGGGACGTCGTGAAAAGTGCTTCGGATTTCTGATGACGTCATCGGGACGTCGTTAAATGTGCATCGGGCTTCAAGTTACGTCTGACCTCATGACGTCGTGCAAAGTGCGGAGCGGTTCATGTAATATGTGCGTATTGCCGCGAAATGTGAGTAGCGATTCATTTGTAGCGTGCTTCTCAAGTTGATTGCTTACTGATTATCGCATCAGTCAAAAAAGGCTGATAAGTATTGAATTTTTTCAGATATTACTGCGTAATATCAGGAAAGTGAACAATTCCATCCAAAAAGGGGTCTCCCAAGCAAAGAGGTTTGGTTCGCGTCAGAAACGTTTCAACAAAAAGGGAACAACAGGAAAGTGAAGTGAGGGGAGTGTACAAAAAAAGAACAATATTCTCTCCAAGCGATATTCTCGGTCGACTCTTCTATACAGCGAAAACAAACCGTTGTGGTATTTCACAAGGAAGAGCATAATGGTTTAAAAAAGGACTTTATTCGTTTACGAGATTATATTGGAATACTCTTGCTTGATGTTGTATCTCAATTGTTTCATTTTTCCCAAGAGCTGGAGCTAACCGTCTGCTCTGGCCAGTTTGACATCATCTCTTTCAATGAAAACTATCAGATACAAATACATTTTTAACGTTTCTCGCATGATCGGAGTTTTTTTTTGAAACCACAAAAGTACTTCCGAGTAGAATACCACAACGGTTTGCTTTCGCTGTATAGAAGGGTCGACCGAGAATATCGCTTGGAGAAAATATTGTTCACTTTTTGTACACTCCCCTCACTTCACTTTCCAATTGTTCCCTTTTTGTTGAAACGTTTCTGACGCGAACCAAACCTCTTTTGCTTGGAAGACCCCTTCTGGATAGAATTATACATTGGATGCGGAACCGTTCATTGGATCGGTGCGTGCTCGGGTAGTCTGCGTCTCTGCGTTTCCATGTCTTCGGCAAAAACACCGATCACACGAACCTCTTCCAGATTCGTATTTTTGTCTGAATCAACTTGCAGAATACATATAGACTGGCCGACCCCTAGTGACCTGTGGATTTCGATTATCACAAGCAGCGGAGCGGTGAGCCTCGCTGAAACATAACTTGTGATAAGGAGGTTCCGACGAAAAAGCCACCGCTTCGCGCTGTGATAACCGAAAACAGGAGTTCACTCGAATTGAAATAGAGTTCAGTTAGGTCCGTGGTTGTTTCCTCAAGAAAAACATTTAACATAAACCTCGGCTGGCGCGGCGGTTTAAATCGCGCCAGCCGCGGTTTACATTTAAATGTTGTTTCTGAGGAAACAAGCCGCGAACCAACCATATGTATCAACAAAAGTTCATGAATTGAGACAGCTTCTCGAAAGCTGCTCCATAGACGGGAGGAATTAGAATATTGTCAGCTGAAGCCAGTTCCAGTCCGCGTTTGCGGACCTGAATTTGGTCTCCGAGAACGACAGTATTCTGCTAAGTTGAAGGCATATACTGAGATGGATTCTGTGGCACCTCCTCATCTTCGAATCTGTTTAACGTCACTACATAAATTGAGAACTAATCAATACCACACCTAGGTTACTCTGTTCTTGAAGTTCGATACATCTCGCCTATCTGAGCGTTGATAGGGAAACTTAAAGGCAGTGTTCACGATGATTGTCGTTTCCAAGTTTTCAACTCAAAACAATGCGCTGGCAACCACTCAGGCAAACTGGGGCGTCGACAACAGGTTGATAAGTTGTCATCTCATAAACCGCTCCCTGTTGACAAATCAAATCACGCGCATTGTCAGCCTGAGACCTGCCCGTTGCCCAGCGACGCCCGCCTGTTGTCGAGCTGTTGATATCTCGATGTGTTCCTTTTAGCAACCTATTTAGCAGCAGTTCACTGTTTCATTTAGCTTAGGAACTACTTTACACCGACACGTGTCGCGGCCGGCACGCGTCGCGGTCGGCTCCCCGACACGCATCGCGGGCGACACTCCGACACGCGTCGCGGTCGGCACACCAACACGTGTCGCGGTCTGCACACCAACACGCGTCGCGGCTGGCCTGCCCAGCCTCCACCGGGGTCACCACCGGATAGACAGGACCTCCAGATGCTGGGCGGGGCCAATGTCCCGCAAACTTGGGTAATTGAACCAACTGCGCTCTCATCATTCACAGCATGCCTGAAAAATGCGTCGTATACTTCCCTTGTATCTAGAGCGTTGGCTGTGCAACAGCTCGACATCGACGAGATCATAACTCGCGGCCGTAATTGCTGTGCAACAGCTCGACATCGATCAGAGCATAACTCGCGGCCACGGCCCCGCCAAATATCGGCGCGTTGGCCAGCGGTGACTCATGGTGGGCGGATCAACCTGTTGTCGACGCCCCCAGTTTGCCAGAGCAAGTGTTACCAAAATCACGAAGAAACGGCGAGAAACGCACTAAGTCGTCTTATTTCAGTGACATTATTTTATGGCCTGGACTAGTTGTCCGGTTGGATCAACATGTTCACGTTGTTTGTCACCGGTAAAACATGGGACTAATCGAAAATGGGAGAATATTTTCGGCAGAACAGTATTAGTTAGGGCCCGAAGGAAAGTACGGAGCAACACAGAATGGAGAATTGCAAAAGACGGGTCCACATAAGATTTCATTGTCACAACGAACAGTTCCATTGATACTTAAGAAGCGGGCTGATACTGAGGATTTCGTGCCCTTCTAGTGCGTTTCTTGGTTTCTTCGTCATTTCAGTTCTATTCGGGGCCAAACAATCGAATTAGCGATTAATCTCAAAATCGAAGATTATCGTGAACACTGCCTTTAAGCTGTGGCAAGCTTTAACAGTCCTGCATAAATATGAAAAAAGTGGTAGAGACGCTCGGAAATCCAACAGGTTACCTGTAGAATTTCAGAAATTCCGTGATGTCAACTTGTTTCTGGTTTTGTCCTCGAACATTTGAAGGCAGTTCACAATGAGATATATTTCTCCATACCTGAACTGCTTTTCTACTATGTGTCTACTACCGTAGACAACAGCGGAGCTATAGTCGGCACGGATCGCACGGATACTTTTAGTTACCTAATGGGCTGGCGCAAGGTCAGTACTCGTATTTTATAACGTATGTGCATCGAGTTTGCGCCAACAGTTAATAGGGAACTAAAAGTATCATTTGGATCAGTGCCGGCTGTACATAGCAATAAGTGCGCAAAAGATTTATCGGCGAGAAGACTGCCAAAATTAGAAAAAGCAGAAACTTTCTAAGACTTTCGAAAGATCCGCAAAAAACTTCCTAGTCGTGGTGACGTTTCGATGTCTAGCACCTTCGTCAGACCTTCCGGCTCAGCTGTTGGGCTGAGCCAAGTAGGACGATGTGAAAAGTGAAAAGTCGCAATAAATGCGCAAACAAATCTAGCCCTACCATTTTAAATCACATGTGATCGATTCACTTTTTCATCTGTTGAATTCTAAGTTTAGAGGCATTCAAATATGCAGGAAGGATAACTTTTTCAAAAGTCGGGCAACCAACCCATAGTTAGGCCGTCATTTAACAGTATTTTTTATCAATCTGTTACTTTCTCAACGTCATCATATCTTTTTCTTCATGGACTATAATTAAAATGGGTGAAGTCTATGCATTGTGGATTTGAGGATTTGTGCTTCTTGGCTTTTTTTTTCTGATTTCTTCTTCTTTTATATGTACTTCACTCAACACCGAGCATTTATCATAGTTCTTCGTGAAAAAAAACCGTCAACTTTACCCGCTCTGAACGCTGATTGAGGTGGTAGTTATTCTATTTTCACTCAACGCATTTCTGACTCGTCGTCTCCCTGTTCCCCTACCCTTCCGAAGAACAAACTGTCTGTTGTAGAGATGGTGAGCACTAGCCAAGGTTGAAAAAAAGCCTTGATTAGCAATTTTAGGAGCGAGAGGAAAACAATGTATATCCTTTCTTAATGACACGCTTCGTCAAGGTTCGTGCAAAATGATTTTTTCAAATATAGGCGGAGCAATGGAGGGGGGATAGAGAGGCCAGTGCACGCGATAGAAGCGAGTAAAATTCGCTCCCGAAATTGAGTGTATGTGCGATTGCTGAAGACCTTTTTCTGTCATTGAAAGGTGTGCATCAGAAATGACGGTTCTGCTGAAATTTCTTGCCAAACGAATGCTCAGCCATGGTAAACTCTAAGCCACCAACAAATGGCAGAGTGCTTCTCCAGAACTTCATCTTGAAGGTGAAACCCCCGTTGGTGTTGTTATTACATACAGTTGATCGATACGCCGGCGAAAAAGCCAAGAACGTCCACTTTCGCCCACTGGTTGATTCATCGCCGGCCGGGAGCGACGGCGGACGGGTGGTGAGCGGGCCTCGGCGAGCTATCGAAATTCGTGTTTGTAGACGGTCGTTAAAGCGACGCCGCACTATCATACCTCAGCTGGACTTTTGAATTGGTATAAGGGGCCAGAGCGCAGTTATGTACCGACTGGGATAGAAAATGGAGAAGACGTGGGAGGAGATGATGACGAATGGCCTTTCCCCTTCTATCCCTGCAACCGCGTCGGCGACCTTATAATGTGGGTTATCTCCTCAGCGACTGACTTAGTGTCTTCTCGTGCTATGCCATCTGATCAGATCCGCCCAGGCATAGTACGCGCTCGAGAACTTTCCCTCTTATGTTCCCGGTCCTTTTTCCTTGATTGCCTTACCTTCCAATGACCCTTATGTATGTAAATAAATGAACGAACTAATAAGCTTGAATACTTTTATTTGAACTTTCTGAATAAGCAGAATTATTGAGAAATGTTGAGTCTTGTAGATGTCAAATAAAGAGGTTCAAAGCTCAGAAGTCCAATCCTCTCCGTTTCTGAGCTGAACAGTCGTTATCAGTTTTGTAACTCAAAATCATCGATTTGTTTCCCACATTTACTTACCGTTCTGCCTAAATTTAGCACTCTTCATAGCCATGAAAAAGTTTTTTCCTTCCGAAATCTCTTGTTTTAGACCGTCTTACATTGTTTCGCTGCACACAAAGTCACACAAACACAGATATATAGTTGTGTTCTGCAACACCGCTGTAGTCTGCCATCTGTATCGGGGCAAACGCAAGATGTTTCGGGTAGAAAGGTGAGTATTCCGGACAAAACCAGGCGTTCAAGCGACTGACAATGAGCGATTTCACGGGATAAACTACGGATGTTTCGGGGTAACAAATCCAAACTGCGGCGTTCTGGCGGAACACAAATACGAGTTTAGACCAGAATAATGTTTCATAGGTTTGACGGCAGTTTATCATTTCTTCACGTCACATGTATAGTTCTCCTTTTCAGCATTTGCATAACATTAAATTGAAGCACCATGTGAATACACTGTAGTGTGAACTATTCTTGTACTCTCGTTCTCTCATAGAAGCCTGCTTTGGTAGGCCATGAAACTTCACACTCATCCGAAGCAAAAAATATCGAGAATGTTGATTCAAGCGCTTACCTATCCTCTGTTTCCGAGTGACATTTATTTCCGTTCATCGCGTGCGTCTGAGCGCGAACGCTGCGCTCTCTACTTCCCATACTCTCTCGCTGTCTCTACCCTCGCTCCACACATGCGCGCGAAGGAACATAACATGGTAATTTGGCTCCAAACCAGATACTTGTAATGATTTTTCTTCCCACAAATAATTTGTTGCTGACCACAGGAAATATTGATTCGTTGCATTTTGTTGAAGACTTAGCGTCCGCGCAGAAAATCATACATTTGGTTTTTTTTCTTGACAATCCAATGTTTGAACCAAGCGGGAGATAGTTGCCACCTTTAATGCTGAATATTCATAATGCTATAGCCTCTTAGAAAACTGCTCCGTGGTCTGAAAAAGGCGTTTCCCCGGTTGATCATCTAGGCACGAGAAGCAGAAGCGCCTCTGACAAGCCTGCAAATCAAATCAACCTAAAAAGTTAAATGGACTCAAACCATTTCAAACAACCAGTTTTCCGACATTAGGTATTCAGGGTTACATAAGACACAGGCCTGACAGGCGTGAAGAAAGGAGGCTGGACTATAAAGCCATTGATGTGATTACTGGACTTTCGGCGTATGATTCGGCTACACGTAATCCGGAAATCGCTTCAGAACCAAAAGCCCGATTTCCCTCCGCCGCTCTTAGATTAGCTGTTTCACTCACCACATTTAGTTATATGTCGATTAGCTTTTCTTAACCCCCTCCATCACCACTGAAGCAGGTTTTCGAAGAAGTTCCTCGGAGAATACGGAACAGCATTCTGAACAGGGCACCGAAGAGTTTTAGATGAAGAGCTTTGACATTTCAATATTCCTAAGAGAAGCTTTATTTACTTCAAGTTTTTTTAAACTGCAGTCAACACTAACAGCGCTCTCTTTTCGACTTATTCTGAAAACGACTTTTGATATTTGAGAATGGAACAATCTTTTTGAATTGAGCATTTCTTGCTTTCCCGCGAATGCTTGATTCTCCAAAAATTCGAACCCAGAGTTTTCTTTGCCGAATGAGTGAGGAAATCAGGCAGTAGAGGCAGAAGAATAAATTGGCAAAGGCATGTGAATCACACCTTAAACAGTGTGATTCACAGCGACACTCCGTAGTTTGAATACTTCTAGTTGATTTTGTGCACCTTATGAGTAGAGCAGGCACTGAGCAAAAATCCCTTTGAAAATTTCTCTCCAGCGAAAATAGAAAACCATGGGAATTCCTGCTTGTGAGGATGCCATTTATAGCTCCCCCAAGAAAATTTGCGAAATTAATTCATTGACATAAACTTCTGAAACGGACGATTATCTATGCTTATACACTGCAGTTTTTCACACTCCGCAAAAGTTCTCTAACCCAGGGGTTTTTCCTTCCCTTGCAAAATCAGGAGAGAGTCAGGAGGCTTATGGAAGTCAATAATGAACACAACGTAAGATTTTTTAGTTTGAGTGCCCTTTTCTAAGCTATCACGCTTAGAGATTCTGAGGACATTGGGCTTGAAACTTTAAAAAAATTGCTGCGCTGACAAGTTCTGATGTGATCCAAAATTCCACATGGATGACCTAGTACGCTCCAAAGCGAAAATCGCACCGGAAATGCGCTCGCAATTGGAATCCTGAATGAAGCTGCGGCGGTTCCGTGATGTAGAGGGAAATTTGGTAGCCGAAATACGCCGAAGTCCCCACACCATCAATGGCTTTAGGGCTGACTACCCCGGGATTTTCGAGCGAGTTTTTCTTCTTTGAAATTTGAGTGTTTCCGAGTGGCTTTTGCGATATAGTCATACACCTGAAAAATAGTGAAAGATTGAACACGGTTTTTTGCGTGTACGCTGCCTTCTCAAACAGATGCAGAGTACGCAGACTGTGGAAAGACATATAGGCTGAGTGTTGATGGCGATAGGCGTTCAGGAGACGCAGGCTGCGGGGAATACTGCGCGCTGAAGAAGAAACTACTAGCGTGGGAGCAGAAATTTGAGCCGTAAAGTTGTCACTGTTGCAGCACACAACACGATGGTAATCGTGTAGGGACCACCGGGCATCATCACGATTGCCCTTTTCCTACCTTTTCTATTATCATCATGGCTTACGTGCTGCAAGAGCACCTTGTCCGCAACTGCGGAGCGGGATCAGCCACATTCCTTATCAGGACATTGCAGTATTCATGTCTCCAATTCATTTATTTTGTAGAAAGTAAAGAAATGTGATAGAAAGGTATATGCAGTGGATTGTCTCCATCACCAGTGATAAGCTGACCACTCGCCGTGGCAGTCAGCCGTAAGTAATATTCAGAATTTAGCAAGCGGAAAAATCACATTTCCAGTTTTCGTGCATATGGAAAGTTCAAGACGTTGATATTTCATTGAATGTTTTCGCCTACAAAACTACCATAGAGAAAACCAAACTTCTTAGGTTTTCTCCAACAAGAGAAAAAGGAATGTGAAAAATTCAAAACTTTATGGGAAAACTCGTGGTTTTCCATTCTCCTCTCAAATAGTTCACTGTTTGGAATCAATTTGTCCTACTATTTGACCAAGCTTTTTTATTCTAAAAAGTACAGCTCCGCCAGTTTTTTCTTCTTGTATTTGCACTTTTTGTGTCTTTTTTTTTTTTTCTGTCTTTCTATATTAACGTGTTCTCTACCATACATAGTAGCAGAGGAAAATGGTGGAAATAATAATAATGGAACAGAAACTGTCGATGGAGAAATAATGAAAATGGTGAACAAGGTCCGTATGGCGAGTTGCCGCTGTGGCGAAGCGAGGAGCGCGCGTCAGGCCATTCGTGCTCCGACGACGACGCACCGCACATGACGCCTGGCCAGAGCTGAGGTGTATGGCGACGGCCACTGGGCGCCATAGTACAATGACGTTTCACTGAGCGTTGAGCTGGCACGTACCATGTGTGGGGCGCGCGCTGTGGCGCAAATACCGGACAGACAGAGCGATAGGAGTGGCCTGGTGAGGACAGAGCAGTGAACCCCACGTGCACTGGGGCGCGCGCCATTCTTTGGTGTATATCGCCTCCTGGTAAACTAGATGCTGTGAACAATTGCGCTCAGAAGCCAGCGCCCATGCGGCACGTCGATCTATAGCCGCATTGCGAACGGCGCACATAACGGACACGACTGCTGGTCCGCAGCGTGAGATCAGCAGCGGTCGAATGCGCTGCATATGGTTAAGGTCTGTGGCTGCGTCACTCAGAAATAACGTTGTAAGAATTCAAGCCGCGGCTGGCACGGCGGTTTAAATCTCTCAATCTCTGGCAGGAATTAAGTCGCCGCGCCAGCCGCGGTTTAATTTCGCTGTAAAACGTTTTTCTTGAGGACACGAACATGACTAACTTTATATAACGGTACGTTCCACTGCTGCTGATTACATATCTACCTGGAAGGGATTTGCGGTATTTCAACTGTGGGTTTTTCATCGCACTTTTGGGACAAAGTTTGGGCTTGGCAGAAAAACTCGCAAACAGTGGCAAAGAACACACGAGCTTTTGAGGTTGCTATTGATGCAGTTTCAATAGAAAAGCCTCACTTCCCGGTCAAACTTGCATGGGACTTACAGATGTACTTAGATTACATGAAAAAGTCCCAAAACCTCTAAGAAGTAAATGGAATTCAATTTTGTTTTCGGTTTCTGACTGGGAACCTGATGTTTATGAATAGATCTCTTGCTGGGCGAGGAAGTGCAGCCACTTTGCCGTCTCCTATGCAAATTCATTGTCCGTGTCAAAATTTGTTCGAGTACTCTCTTCTGAATCCGTCGCGCAGTCGATCGATATGTTCTTTGATGAGAGGGCCCAGGTTGCGTCTCATTTTACAGCTATCAGGGAATGTTGACCGAAAAAAAAAGTGGACGCGCGCGCAGGAGGAGGACCCATTTCTCCCTAGCACGGGGAAACCTGTTCCAGCTTGCCCGAGGACACCACCACACTGTCTTCTAGGTAGCCAGGTGACAGCCTCCTCCTGTCCTGCTTTCCTGGATGACCCCATGTGTACTCCGTCAAAACAGAGCAACAAAGGACATGGTGCCAGTGAGTCCCCAGCCCCCCTTAGTATCACCACTTCAGTGACCCGCATCTCATGTTTGTACCAGCACACTTATCTCCGGTTTAAACTGGATCCTTCTATCACACTTGCCGTCAAATCCACTAGCATAACCCCACTGAGTACCACCCAGTACTATCAGCGAGCGTTAATGAGTTTCAATAAGGTGAAGCATCTCGGCTGCGCCAGGTCCGAATTTGCGTCAGCCCTCCGCACGCTGACTCATTCCTCCCTTGCACGCGCAATTTTTTCAAATTTCTCTCTTGTCCTCACGAAAATTGCTAGGTTAGTTCGGCCCGTTTCTCTCTTCCACCTTTTTTCACTTTCTTTTCTTCTCATGTTCATTTTGTATTTGGGAGCAATTTGCGTCGAATTCTAAATAACTTCTATTCCTTTCTTTAAACTTCACACAGAGCAGAAAACCCCTTTTATTAATCTGTCGTGTTCATTCATTCGTTCAACGACTTTATTATAGAATAAAGAAACATACATATGTATGTGAGTGAAAGATTCTTTGTAAGAGTAAAGGATGCATAATAACAAATACAGAAGTAAGAAAAAGGACAGGATATGAAACTTTTTGCAGAGAAATCTTTCAGAAATCGAATGACTTTTGTCACAAGAGACCTGAGACCACCTCTTCTGGACATGAAGAAAAGCACAACGATGCTGAAACAATCCGCCATATTTCAATTAATAGCAGCATTTCGATCTCAAAAATTGGGAAACTGGTGATAAGTCTCTCATTACATGCCTGCTTTATCGACAGAGGAAAATCATTGAACACTTCGCGTCGTGAATAAGCTTTAAAAGTGATTTTTACTGGCACGATTGATTCTAGGAATCTAAATAGAAAATATATATACTAGATTACATGAAATATATATATATATATATATATATATATATATATATATATATGTTTTCGGTTTCCTGACTGGGAACCTGATATTTATGAGATAGATCTCTTGCTAGCGAGGAAATTGCAATCCTGCTGCTCTCCTATGCCGTCCTATGCAAATCTCGTGTCCGTGTCAAAACTTATCTCTGAGTACTCTCTTCTGAATCCGTCGCGCAGTCGATCGATATGTTCTTTGGATGAGAGGCCCAGGCAAGTGGAGTCTCATTTCGCTATCAGGAATGTTGACTGAAAAAGTGGACGCGGCGCAGGAGGACCCGCATTTTCTCTAGCACGGGAAACCTGTTCAGCTTACCCGAGGACCACCACCACACGTCTTCAGTAGCCAGACAGCCTCCTCCTCCTGCTTTCCGGATGACCCCATGTGTACTCCGTCAAAACAGCAACAAAGGACATGGTGCCAGCCAGTCCCCACAACCCCTTATCACCACTTCCAGTGACCCATCTCATGTTTGTACTAGCACACTTATCTTCCGGTTTTTTAAGCTGGATCCTTCTATCACACTCTGCCGTCAAATCCACTAGCATAACCCCACTGAGTACAGTACTATCCTGGAGCACGAGTTTCCTGTCGAGGTGGAAGCATCCTCGGCTGCGCCAGATCCGAATTTGCGTCAGCCCTCCGCACGCTGACTCATTCCTCGCGCACGCGCAATTTTTTCAAATTTCTCTCTTATCCTCACGAAAATTGGGTTAGTTCGGCCCGTTTTCTCTCTTCCACCTTTTTCACTTTCTTCTCTCATGTTCATTTGTATTTGGGAGCAATTTGCGTCGAATTTAAATAGCTTCTATTCCTTTCTTTAAACTTCTCACACAGAAACCTTTATTAGTCTGTCGTGTTCATTCATTCGTTCAACGACTTTATTATAGAATAAAAGAAACATACATATGTATGTGAGTGAGATTCTTTGTAAGAGTAAAGGATGCATAATAACAAATACAGAAGTAAGAAAGGGACAAGATATGAAACTTTTTGGAGAGAAATCTTTCAGAAATCGAATGACTTTTGTCACAAGAGACCTGAGACCACCTCTTCTGGACATGAAGAAAACACAACGTGCTGAAACAATCCGCCATATCAATTTAATAGCAGCATTCGATCTCAAAATTGGGGAAACTAGTGGAAATGATCTCATTACATGCTGCTTTATCGAAGGAAAATATTAGGCTTCGCGTCGTGAATGCTTTAAAAGTGATTTTTACTGGCACGGTCGATTCAGGGAATCTAAATAGAAAATATATATAGATATAAATATATATATATATATATATATATATATATATATATATATATATATATATATATATATGACTTCCTTGACTTAATCGGTTGGCTTTCGCCTGACGCGGTCATTCCGCATCTTCACCGAGGTGTGCCGTCCTAGTAGTCAGCCGTGTCTATTTTTCACGGTCTTCAGACAATTTGAACACATTCCATCCATTCATTCATTCATTCAACGACTTTATTGTGGAAATAAAGAAACACACATATACACGTATGTGAATGAGATTCTTTGTTAAAGTAAAAACGATGCATAACAATGGCAGAAGTGAGAAGGGCACAAAATATGAATTGTTTTTGCAGAGAATTTTTTTTTACAATTCGAATGACCTCTTGTCTCAAGAGACTTGAGGCCACCGTTTCTGGGACAAAAAAAATTCCAGCTGTCACTATTCCATTTCCTGCGAAACGAAACATCGCGCCTGAACTGTCTTTCGATGCCGAGTGACTTTAAATCCTCTTTAACCACATCCGTCCAGAACTTTCGCCTACGCCCAGGTGGCCGTTTCTACACAGGATTTGGAAGCATTCTTAAAGCGTGTTGTACGAGACGATCCGGCGTTCTTCTTAGTAAATGCCCGAGCAGTCGAAGTCGACTTTCCATTGCTGCTTGAGATGGCGTTGGGAGATGCTGGCACCTCCCTCGTGTCAAACGTTGATGTACTGTGTCGATTTTCTTGTAAAGATCTTCGTTATGGCATACACGCGGCCAGAAATATCCAAGCAAACGCCTGAAAAGCTTTCTCTCCGTGCAATCCTACCTTTCCATCTGCGTCTTCGGTGCTGCCGACGTCTCCGATCCGTACATCATGATAGGGCGAATAGCGGATAGGTAGACGCGCAACTTGACTTCCTTCGCGATGGTGGTAGACCACAAACACTTGGTTAGAGAATTAAATGCAGACGTAGCTTTCGCACATCGTTGTCGAATATCCGCTGCATAACTACCATCGTTCTTCAGCAAACAGCCCAAATAACAGAAATCATCCACCAGTTCGATACGTTGTCCGTCCACACAAACTCCCGTTGAAGGCCTCTGAGAGACCCATATCTGCTTGCATTTGTCGGGACGAAGACGAAGTCCATAGGCTGCGGCATACTTCGAAACAAGGTTGTTGTTGTTGCCCATATCCACCATACACACTGATCCTGGATCCAATTTCCGGCATATTGACGACGTCATCGAAGCAACATTGCTGGGATCCTCTTCTTTGGAGGATCCCTGAGTGGCGTTTTTCCACCCTCTTTTTTGATTTTTTATTTAATCTTTTTTGAATTTGTTTTATATTTTTTGATTTTATTTTTTTAAATTCGTTTTTCTTTGTTTTTACATTTCAAATTCATTATTGCATAATTAAAGTGACAGGAAATTGGCTACTTCCACGGGTTCAAGCCAGAGATTTTTGATTTTGAGGTGCGTTGGCTTTCCAGAGCATGAGAACATGTGAGGTACTGTGTGTTCCTCAAGCCCGCAGTCTGGGCAAAGTGGATTACCGGCTGCTCCTATCCTATCTAGACACCATTGCGACTTCGAATAGAAACCGCTCCGGAGCTGAGATAGCGCTGCCCGACTTGGTCTTGACAAAGTCTCCTCCTCCTTAGCAATCCTCGGCGGCGGTCCACTTAGCAAGGGGGAGTTCATAGTAACCAGGAACTCCTTAACAAACTCTTTGTGCACTTCTTTGCGAATGCTCTCCGCGTTTCCTGGCATCGAAACGAGGTTCACAATCCTTTGCAGTTTTACGTTGTTTTCAGCGAATAACACAATGTCGTCGGCGTACTCCAGGTCGACAAGGGAGCGTCCTGATGGTGTTAGGATCACATCCGCAGGAAACTGTTCTGCAACTCTACGCATGATGTCATCAACGGCGAAGTTGAAAAGAAAAGGTCCTGCAACGGCTCCTTGCCTTACTCCTGTTTTCACCTCGAAAGCTGACGTAAATCCGACAGGTGTACGAACTGCTGCTGTTGTTCCTCTGTTCATGTCCTCGATTAACCGAACATACTTTTCCGGGACTCCATCTGCTCGCAGAGCGTTGAGCAATCGATCACCATGAGGAGAGTCGAACGAGGATTCAAAGTTCAAACAAGCAAGCTGTAGCTGCTTCGAGTACCGCTGCCACGATTCAATTACTCTTTTCACGACGAACACTTGGTCGATGGTCGATCTTCCAGATCGAAAACCGGCCTGCTCATCTCTGGTCGTTCCTTCACGATGTTTGATAAGTCGCTCGAGAATGATACGTTCTAAAACCTTGTACATGACACGAAGTAGAGAGATTCCTCTGTAGTTCTTAGGATCCGTGACGGATAGCTTCTTGTGAAGAGGTACGATGATCACATGTCTCCACGAATCGGGTATCCTTTCGCTCATCCATATGGTACGGATGGTGTTGGTTATTTCACGAATCCCAGACGGAGGAAGAGCTTTCAGCATTTCAGCAGTGATGTTGTCATCTCCAACTGTCTTTCCATTCTTCATTTTCCGGACACAATCCAAAACTTCAGACTCAGTCGGCGGTTCCTCACTGACATCGTAATGTGCTCTCTGAACATGCGGGAGCTCAGGTACTGATGGCGCTGGACGATTCAGTAGTGAACTGAAGTAATCCTTCCATATTGGCAGCGTCGCATCACCAACTGCAACTCCATTGGTAGTGTTCAGGACAGGAGAACATCTCTTCATCTTCCCGCTATACTGTCGCAGCAACGTGTAGGCTTTCCTCGGATTCTTCTCCTCCCAAGCCTTCTCGAACTCCTTAGCTCTACACGTCCACTCTCGTTTGCGGTCACTTTGAAGCTGCCGACGCAACTTCCTCCTCAGACGCTTCTCCTCCACGAAGTTTCCTGCAGTTCGTAGAGCACATACTCTGTTGTAGGTAGATGTTGTTTCTTCTAAGACGTAGACGAACTTCTTCTTAGGCTGTACAACCGGGAGTGCCTCTTTCGAAGCGTCCTGGATGCACTTGACAAAAGAATCCGCGTCGCAAAGTTTCTTCTTAGTCCGTACTCCGATGTGAATAGAAACGCGTTGTCGAAAATTCCTTCGGCACTCTTCGTCTCTGAGACTTGTCATGTCAATCCTCTGGAGAGGCTGAGCTCCTCGCTTCCTCTTATGAATCCTCGCAGTGAAGTTCAACAGAACAGGACGGTGATCCGAATCGAATGCGACATCCCACACAGCTCTAGATCTTCGAATGTCCTATACTGGAATACTCCTCGTCAGGACATAGTCAAGCTGTAGTTTCAAAGTTGTCATCTTCCACTTCCGCTGCTCTTGTGGAGATAGCTGGGTTGGTCCCTGCCACGTAAGCTGATGGCGGCGATGATTCCTCTGGAATGTCGATGCAATAATCAGACCACTGCGTTCACAAAAGTCGACAAGGCGGTAGCCATTGTCCGATGTTTGCTCCACTGGGTAGAACCATTTACCGAGTACTTCGGATTCCTGATCAAGTCCCATCTTCCCATTTGCGTCAATCCCCACGACAACATCATGTTGACAAGGTATCCTGGCCAGCAACGTATTGAGTTCCTCATAAAACGCATCCTTCGAATTGTCTTCGGCGGTTTCAGTGGGCGCATGAGCACTCACTCACTATCCACTGATTGAATCCTCTGTGATCCCGCAGTCGTACGAATGCATTCCGGCACGATGTTGAGCCAAACTCCTTCATCATACCATTGAAATCCTTCCTTACAGCTATTGCACAGCCTCCTCTCCTATCGTCAGCGTTACCGCAACAGGTGTACTCTCCGACGCTGATGACGGGTCTATCCTGAGGCGGGTTTCCTGCAAAGCAGCAAACGGTGCATGGAAATAGCTCAGAAGTCTGGATAGCGCAGTTTTTTTTGGATATCACTCGACAGCGATCGACAGTTCAGGGTGGCAAAATTGTGGCTTGTGGCCAAAGACTCCATGACTCCTTAGGTACGGATCCTAAGGTGCTATGGACCAGATGCCTTAGTGTGCCGGACGGCGACACCTTTATGCAATGTATGGGATACTTTCGCGATTTAGTTGTGCACGCTATATCGCTCGAACGTTCCCTGTGTACACTCAAACGTCTGTTGGGTTCAGCACAAGCAGGGGCACCAACGAGCAGGTACCAACAGACTTGTATACACCCACCCTATATCTTATATATAAAGAATGGATATATATATATATATATATATATATATATATATATATATATATAGAAATATATATATATATATATATATATATATATATATATATATATATATATATAGTTTGCCGCAATGCTAAAAGGACATAGTGCGGTTGCGGACTCGTGCTAACATACGGTAGTCTGACTGTGTTATCACTCATTTTTTTCGAAATAACTGAGATTGGTCGGTGAGTTTTTGTTTCCACTCTCACAGTTTCACCTGTTTTCATTGCTTCCACAGGTGTATTTATGTCGGTGAAACCACAGACTCACCGATCTATCACAGCTGTTTCGAAAAAATGAGCGATACCACGAACAAACTACCGTATGTTATGACGAGTCCGCAACCTCACCAGGTCCTACTTCCATTGCTGTAGACTATACAGTTCAACTCCGCATTGCCGTTCAGTCCGTAAAATGCACGCTGCTTGCGAAAGCGTGCTGCGGCGCGGTTGCGAGCATCCTCAGACAGGGATGTAGGATCACCCGGGCGGTGGGATCACCCAGGCACCAAAGGCAACAACCGCCCGGGTGATCCCACATCCCTGTCTGAGAATACTCGCAACCGCGCCGCAGCACGCTTTCGCAAGCAGCGTGCACTTTGCGGACTGAACGGCAATGCGGAGTTGAACTGTATATATATATATATATATATATATATATATATATATATATATATATATATATATATATATATATCCCATCATTTCCACGCTACTCGCAGTCGTATTATCACAATCGTAGATGCGAAGCGGTTGTTTTTCGAAAAATTCAACCATGAAAATGAAGTTATAACCTCTAAAAACCGCACCACTTTTATGATAGTGATACAGAAAAGTGCGAGTAGCGGGGAAATGAAGGCTATATATATATATATTTATATATATATATTTATTTATTTATTACATAGGCAAGCCTATGTAGTAGTCAAAAACAATGTTCAAGACGACCGCGAAATACGAATGAACCATAGGAAGTTGAAAGCATGGAAACGAGAAAAAACAACATAGCGGAAAAGAAAAGCGCATTGCTGCAATAATCAACCTAAAGAAAGGAATCACAACAGGGTCGAGAAGGCTGTTTGCGACCGATGACCAAAACTTTACGACCCCCTTGGTGATCAAAATGTTCACGAACCCCCCCCCGGGGATCAAAAAAATATGACCACGGTTTTTACGAACCCCCCCCCCTGGGATGGCGAAATGGCCCATATTTCCGAAACTTTCCGAGTGGTTTGGAGATAAACCTCGATTTTTCCGAAAATTTTACGACCCCCCCCCGAAAAAATCCCTATTTTTTTGAAGAATCTCCCAAATTTTTACGACCCCCGTTGCGACCGGTCGCAAGGCTGCCCAACCCTGAATCACACGCTATCCAGCCAGTCAGGAAGGTCTACTTGTACGATCAGCCAGCTCAAATTTTTCTCGAATGAAATTTTTGAATGACATGTAGTTGGAACGAATGGAATGATTTCTACCAAGGTTCTCAAAAATGGGTATAGTTCTGTTTATGAAAAAGTGTCCAATGGCGTCTAGCCTAGATTTGCAATCGATAAAAGGTAGGGCTCTATCCTAGATGGGTGGGGGAGGCACCCAATGGTTTACTCATAGAAATGAAGAAAAACTCTGATTAAGGATGCTTGATACTGCTATCAATCATTGTTGTATTAGAAACTCAATACTCAACAGAAATTCTTCAATTGAAAGCGTTTCCAATTGGTGATTCAGTTCATTTCTGCCCTGAATTCTGGGTGACGCCACTGTGCGCATTCTCGTCAACACAGATTCCAACTTGAGCGCACGATTACCACTAACAAGGGAACCACAATAAGTCATAGTGACCATTCCAAATGAAATGTACTTTTCTAGAACCATTTTTAGACGAAAAATCCGAATATGCCTATGCCAGCTGCCTAGACCCACTCTGAAAAAAGTTATGAGCGTTTTTTAAAGCCTCGCGGCAAGGTAAGGGTACGCCCCATGGAATTTTTAGGGTATTTTTAAATTTTTCTCCAGATTTTGATAAAAACATGTACGTAGGGGTAACCTGGGGTGCTGAACACGAATCTGGGGTTCGCTTCTAAAAATTTTGAGGTTTACTGTAGGTTACGGTAGGTAACATGCCATTTAGAGGGCGAAACCTACCTCGATATTCCGATAATCGACAAATGGACATCGAATTCGTATTCAGCACCCCAAATAACCCCCACATAGAAACTTTGAGGCAAATCTGAGACTTTGACCAAACTACCGAATACCCACCGTAATCTACCGTAAGCTGACAAAAATCGATAAACTGACATCAGATTCGTGTTCAGCACTCCAGATAACCCCCACAGGAACGATGTGAGCTACATCTGTCGTCACATTCCGGAAATCGTTAAAAGTTGATTTTGCCGTCAATTTTCTCTGCCAGTGGGAAGCTTTGAACAAATATAGTCGAAAACTTCGGAAAAACGACAAATGAACCTCACATTAGTGATCAGCACCCCGAATAACCCCCCAGAACGAATTTTTAGTCGAATCTAGAATATTTTTCTAAAACGCTTCGAGAGCCCTCAAATTGGTAAAAATAAACGCCCAACCGAAAATCCGTACAAGTCCAAAATGCTGTTAGTCTGCGCAAAGTTTGGAAAATGTTCCTTCACCCAAACTTCGCTTAGTGGGGTAGTTTTGGGCGCTGAACACGATTATCAGGTCCGTTTCCGGAATTGCGTAAAAATAATGCGCTTTTTGGAGGGTACAATAGGTACGAAAATCACAGAAAAAACGCTCATAACTTTTTTCAGAGTGGGTCTAGGCAGCTGCGATGGGCATATTCGGACTTTTCGTCCAAAAATGGTTCTAGGAAAGTACATTTCATTTGGAATGGTCACTATGACTTATTGTGGTTTCCTTGTAAGAAGAGCGTATTACGTTCATTTGCGTTCAGGGTCATCCAGAGTGGAACAAATCGCCTTAAGAATTTGCGGAAGCTGAAAGTTTAACGATTGTCAGAAGTAGATTGTCCAATTTTAACCTCGGTTCGTTGTGACCCGGCACAAGAGGGGTCGTAAGTTTTTGGAAATTCTCAGAAAAAAAATTACAAATTGGGGGGGGGCTCGTAAAAGTTTTGGAGAAAAATAGAATCTTTCTCCAAACCACTTGGTGAGGCAAAATGAGGTAAATATGTATGCCGCTCCAAAAAAAGTTAAATCTTTTTTTCGTCCCACGGAGAGTCGTAAAAATTTGGAATTAAAAAAATGCTGGTCAACAGGGGGGGGGTCGTAGCTCCGCCGAAAATCGGCAAAACGGCGTGCTCAACCCTGGGTAGAAGTGGTCATTCATCATAGTAATCCTGTTCTATTTTAGTGCGTATTTTTATTGCCTTCATCAACATCTCTGTTGAAAAATGAAAAATTGGTGGAAGAGATTTCAGAACTTATTTCGCTTCGCGTCTAGCTCCAGAGATACTTTATCGAAGGGGGGGGGGGTCAAGGGACACCCACCCACTCGATGAATTGCGAGGGATTCCATATCAAAGTAATATCGGCCCCATCTCGAGGTTTTCCTCTCGTTATGTTTTTGATTCTCATAAGTACTGGGTTCACGATAGTGTGACTCACTGAATGCCTCTTAGTATACAGTCCTTTACTGTACAGCTTCGTCGTAGCTTGACTGGAGAATTTAACTGCTATTTATGAACCCCTAATTTATATGGCTTAATGGGAGCATTAGACATTGGTGGGAACTTTTTTGGTCTAAGAAATTGGGTGATATTTGTGTCTATGCTGTAAGAATTTTTTGCTTATCTCTTTTGATTGGCTAACGGATTTTTTAAAAACAATTCTTTTCTTGTAACTATGATTTTTAGCCGTCGGATCGATTGCTTCCCATGTTTATTGTCCTGCTGCCCATCGTAAACTTGGCAGTAATCGCGTAAGGCGATACGAATCTTACGATTTCCTGTTCTTCGATACTCAATTATGACCGAGTTTTCATGTGTTCAAGACGAAGAAATGTAATCTTAGCTCTAATTCGATTCATTTATAACTCAGTCTATTGCAGTCGTACCTTGTTTCGATGGCTAAATTTGGTTATCTTGCCAAGTCTTAAAACCTTTTAGTAAATGTTCTAAAGGGTTTATTATCGGTTCGTGAAGGTAGCAAAAAGAAGTGTGCTGCAGCCTCATTTCTCGGCGAAGGGCCGATCAGCCATGGCCGAAAACTACAGGAGGGCTGAAAAGTTCGCGCACTTTTTTAGGTAGCGTTACAGGTTAAGAAAACCTATTGTAGGTCAACAATTGGACTCACTTTAAGAACCGAAAGATTGATGGGAACATCCTGAAGAAGCCTAATCACGGAAGCTTACGATCAATGTTCGAAAATCCCTCCAAAAACCCTGACAATGTCGTCACGTGGTCAATTTGGTCGGCACTGGTCGCATGCACTGATTTCGTGTCGAATACAAGTGTCTTACCTCCCCTAGGTTCGAGTGACCACTCCTTGGTTTAGTACAGGCTCAAGCTTCGTAAACAAAATACCATGAAAGGGATGAAAAGAAATTTCAAGGCAGCTCGTTTTGACCTGATAAAGGAGTACCTGATGAATGTTGACTGGTATAGTTCTTTTCAGTCGGAGGCTACGGTTAATGGAAAATACGAAATTTTAATTGCCATAGTCCACCACTGCATTGAACTTTTTGTACCGATGCACATGGTTCCTAGCGGTCACCGCAGGCTTCCCCCATACCTCAAGGCGTTTCAAGGGTTGCGCAAAGATGCGTGGTTTGCTGCAAAAGAATATAATACCACCGCTAGCTGGGCGAAGTTCAAGGACATAAATGGTAAGTTCGAACGCAAGCTTAAAAAGTACAACGATAGCATAGAGAAGAAAGTCATCGAGTCGGAAGATAGGAATGCGTTTTACAAGCTTTTGAACTCCAGAATGCATGATAAAAAAACCATTGGGGCGCTTGAGACGTCTGACGGAAATATCCTCAGGGCTGATAGGGACAAGGCAGAACTTTTGGCAAATACTTTCGAACTTTCATTTTCAAGAGCTTCTTCACTGGACCAAGCAGGGCTGGTATCTCCGAGCTTTGGGGTAATGCAAGATTCCTGTTGGTTCTATAAGGAAGAAATTATAACTGAACTTTTGTAATGGCCAAACTCGTCTTCGAGAACGCCGGATGATATCCCTCTGATGTTCGTGAAGAAAGTCGCCCATGAAATAGCGGGGCCTCTAGAGTTCCTTTTCAACTTGAGCTTTATGACAAGTGAAGTTCCGAATCGATGGAAATTATCTTATGTCACTCCTCTTCCTAAAAAGGCGCCATTCACAGATCCTTCCAACTACAGACCAGTTAGTATAACGTCATTGTTCGCTAGGTTGTTCGAAAAAATTCTAAAGAATTGATTAGGAGCACATCTCGAAAATTGTTCGGTTATTTCCCCCCATCAGCATGGCTTTCAAAAGGGTAAGTCAACTGTGACAGCTATGATTGAAGCCCTAAACAACTGGACTTCTCTTTTAGACCAAGGTAGTAATGTCGATGTTTTTTTTTCGATTTCTCCAAGGCATTTGACAAAGTCCCACATCATAAGCTAATACAAAAACTAACAATGGTAGGCGTACACCCGCGCATAGTTTCTTGGATTGCCTCATTTTTGGAGCATAGGACCTTTTCGGTTCGAGTGAACTTTTCGTATTCGCAGAATCACCCAGTGTGTAGTGGAGTTCCGCAGGGTGGAGTTCTTTCACCGATTCTGTTCAATATATACACGCACGAGCTGGGGGACTTATTAAGTGGATTTGGAGTAGATTTCTGTGCATTTGCAGACGATATAAAGATTTTTCGCCGGGCGGGCTCCAGGGAGGACATTGATGCAATTCAAAATGCAATGACGCAATGGCGGTGTGGTCTCATGAATGGGACTTACCGTTATCGAAGGAAAAAACTAAAACTCTGCACCTGTGTTCTTCGAATAACTGTCATACTTACAATGTCGAAGGGACTGAGATCGAGAATGTCGAGCAGATCACTGACCTGGGATTTATCCTCACACGAAACCTCAGTTTTGACAAACACTGCGAATCGGTATCTGCCAGAGCCACCGTGGGCGTAAATAATATATTAAGGGGACTGGGGACAAGAAGCAGCGCGGTGCTACATAGAGCCTACAAAACCTATGTTAGACCTATTCTTGAGTATGGGACACCGGTGTACTTTCCACACAAAAAGAAGAGCATAGTTAGACTTGAGAAGGTGCAAAACGGGTTCACACGGAAGTTAATGATCAGGAAGCTTGGATTTTGCCATTATCAACAAATGCCATCTGCAGAAACCAGGAATAGTGAGCTCAACTTGCAATCTCTTTTGATAAGAAGAAAAGTTTAATGACTTACTACTGCTGCACAAAATCCTGTATAAACCGGACTTTGGTCTGCAGCCTGAGTGTATTGTCGAGGTGAGAACATCAAGTACCAGGGAGGAGCTTCAAAAATTCTACGCAAAAACTCGAACCTTAACTGCAGGCGCTTTTTCTTTATTAATAGGGCGACTCCTGCATTTGAGCGGCTCGGGAGGCTCATATCCATCTCTGTGAGTCATAAGGCGTTCAGGAAATCTGCAACTGAATACTTCGAGAACGAACCTGGTGAGCGCTAATCCCTCACGGAGCAGTCACTTCTACTCTCGCCATTACGGGCTATGCGTATATCTGCTTTGCATCCATTGCTTTATCTGACCGAAATACTGGTAGTTTTTCCCTCGCTGTTATTAGATGTTTTTGTTGGTGATTTCGTATATGAGCTGTTAATTGCACATAAGTCTGGTCCGCAGGCTTATGTAAATATATATATATATATATATATATATATATATATATATATATATATATATATATATATATATATATATATATATATATATATATATATATATATATATATATATATATATATATATATATATATATATATATATATATATATATATATATATATATATATCAGCTCCATAATCACTTGTTTCGTCACCAGCTGTTTAAAAAGACTCCAGCATAAGGATTCGTTTTGTGCTTGAACTTATTGTCCTTAGTTCAGTGAAGCTATTCTTTTTTGAAATGAATTGGGTCGACGATTCACAAGTGATAGGCACATCTTTTCGCGGCACCTAAAAAAGCGCCGACCCCGGGGTTTTGATTTTTGCTCAAAATTTTTCTTTCGAGATTTACGTTGGACAGGTAACACGTTTTCTTTAGTTTCCATTTAGCCTCTGAATTTATGTAGTTTTTTTTCCTAAAGTCTTCCGATTCTCTTCCACTCCTTGTTGGCGTTGACCCTGGAGCTAGCCAGGATTGACCATAAAAAATTGCATTAAAACTCTCGAGACATTTTGGAAGCTTGAAATTGATCATCATATCCGTCAAGTCTCCCGTAATCTGATGAAGCCGCTAATCTTCAGTTATGCTCTATAGGGTGTCTTATGAATAATGTTTGAACAATAGGCAAAGCTAAGATTTCATAAGTTTGTGATATTCGTATGTTTTTTATACGTCAACTTTGCATGCATAATCAGAGTATGCAGCGCTGTCACACACAAACCGGTCTAGATTTACAAAAATGACTCATCTGGTGATGTCTTGCAAGTCAGTCTCTGTTACGACAATAACCCTTGATGTTCCCTCCTTTCAATAGAGTTCTCCGTTGCTCTGATTCCATCCTCTGTGGTCTGTGATTTTCACTGTCGGTTTCTGTTCTCTCGTGACTGCGAGCGTGTTGCCTAGGATCACACAGCGATATTTCCTGTCAGTTCTGCCGCTGTTCTCCTAACAGGAAAGCCTAGACCTCGGACGACCTCATCATGATGAATTCTCGTTAAGTCGCTTTTAGCCTGTTCTAATTTTTTTCTATGAATTGGCCACATAGTGCAGGTAACCCGCGAACGGCTGCGTCGCGTTCACCGTAGATTGCGCGCGGCGCAACCACTCTATCGCGGAGGAGATTTGTTCTCATTGAAGTCTTCAGATCTCAAAATTGTTGGCGGATCAAATAAAATGGATTCCGGAGCTTATATCTCACTACTGTTTCCGGCCAGCATTAGCAATTTGGCTGGTCGTTGCCCTTCTGACTGGAGTGAAAACCCTGACGTTTTAAAAATTGTCATTTTAATATGATTTGTTGGGGGGCCACCCGTGCTTTTTTCATATTCAACTTGTGTGCGATGTGTTAGAACCTGCGGTTAGGGTCAGTGCCATTCCACTTCCCCATCTCCACCTACATTTTCATCCTTGTAGCGATACAGACAGATACGCTTCCTGGGGCATTAAATAATTGAGATAGGAGACTCGAGAAGTTGTAGTGCGATTAAAAAATTAGCAGCGACGTCCAGGGTCAGGCGGGGGTGCGAAATTTCGCACCGAGGGGTGGGGGGTCGCAAACATTTTGGCCTGGAAGTGAAGGTAAGGGGGGATCGCAGAATTTTTGGACCAAAAATGGAAATTTGGCGAAGATATCCCAGAAAATCAAATAGAAGAATCGTAGGTTTTAGACGCTTGACCCCACTTCTGAACGAATTTTCGGCGTCTGACAGTTTTAATAATCAAATATAAACTGCCCAGAAATCGCGCCTTGGGAGTGGGGATCGCAAACATTATGGATTTTGAAGAAAACGCTTCGCTGGTGGGGGGGGGCTTGTTTATAGTCTACAGCAATGGAAGTAGGACCTGGTGAGGTTGCGGACTCTCCCTAACATACTGTAGTCTGATTGTGTTATCACTCATTTTTTCGAAATAACAGATTGGTCTTTGAGTTTTTGTTTCCACTCTCACATTTTCACCTGTTTTCATTGCCTCCACAGATGTGTTCTTATCGGTGAAAACAAAGACTCACCGATCTATCACAGCTGTTTCGGAAAAATGAGTGATACCACTAACAAACTACCGTATGTTAGGACGAGTCCGCAACCGCACCAGGTCCTACTTCCATTGCTGTAGACTATAGCTTTTTTTTCATCGCGCGGGAAGGAAGTATAAATGTTCCATAAAACAGTATTAGGTGTTCAAGGCGCTCAAGAAGTATAAATTGGCTGTATGTTTGCTTTTCCCCTGTGTCGCACCCATTTTTGTGGAGGCTCAGACGTTGGAAGGGGGAAGTGGATACGATCTCTATCGTGTCTGTGCTCTATTTGGCTTGGATCCACAGACGAACGGGTAAATCATCTCAAAACCCATTTTAAACCAATGCGAAATTACACTCGATTTCGGGATTCCTCGTGCCTTCGAAGCAGGGTCAAGGAACCGTTATTATCATTATTATTCATTGACCTGGAAGCATTGTCACACATAATAGACGAAGCGAGAAGAAAAAGCGACTAAGAACAACCATGTTCATGAAAATAGTAACTTTTCAATTCGATTGTTCCCGAAATGTTCATAGATGGAGAATTAAAGTCCTTAATCTTTGGATAATCATAGACAACATTTAATCTGCCACTGGAAGTTTCGGTCCTGAATGTCCTCTTCTGTTTCGTGGTAGACGAACTCCGAACAATTCGAGGGGATCTATAGAAAATTCTTGGAGTGAGAATTTCCAACATCATGGTAAGATTAGCTCCTTTTCTTCTGATAGAAAGAGATGGTAACCTCAGTTATTAGATGTGACAGCACCGTTAGGGTTTGTAATCAGCAATACACTCCTCACCCCACTGATCATCCTCGCCGAGTGTTAGTTCGATTTCTGGTAAAAACTCCCCAAATCGTTAATTTTTCGCACAACATTTTTTCGTCCCACTCCCCGTGAATGTACTATTTTCTTTCCAAAGTTTTTCCGTTCCCCTCGTCCCGCGAAATTGTAACCGCTTTAGACCTTCTCCAAAGGGATAGCAGCTTCTCCAACCCCATGCACCAACATAAGCATTTCGTCCACTCAGGGGCTCCAACCCTCGCTGAAAATCAGAGAGAGAGAGAGAGAGTTTTTCACCCATGAGGATGAGTTGCCCGCAACCGCGAATAATTGAAAAGTATCGGTTTCGAACATTTGTTGAGCAAAATAGTATCTCAACCTGGAAACCTCGCTGACTTGGTGGGGGGCGGGGGCGAAATCTTACTTAATATTTAGAAAACAAGTCCTCAAATTCGTGCCCAACACACTAAATAATCCCACAAAGATGTTTCGAACCAATTCTGGCAAGTCAACCAAACTACACTACACCCACCGTAACATACCCATAATGTATCGAAGGTCGATAAACGGGTGTTAGATTTATGATAAGCACTACGAATAAGCACCACAAAACAATTTTGAGCCAAATATCTCGTTGCATTTTAAAACTTCGGACTGCCGCAATTAGCCTCCCAGTCTCCTTCCCATGGAAAACCTCGTATCAAATCCGGCGAAATCTTTTGGAAATCAACACTCGGACCTCAGATTCATGATCAGCAACCCCTATGAGTATCTTTCTATTGGTGATTGTCATTTGAGCTCCGCTAGTAAGATCACTATGCTTAGCTTTAATCAACTGATCTTCCCTCTAGTGTACTTCAGTTTTTTTACTGTTTTACTCGTCTTCCTCTGATGCTATAAATTTCCCTTTGTCTTCAAAAGGAGTGTTTTCTGTTGTTGTTTTGTAGAAGTGAACTTAGTACACGTCCTTCAACCAGTAAGCCGTGACGCAGCTACATGCACGCGTTTGAGCGTGGCGGTAATAACTGTCCTATAAAAGCGTCTTGTCTTACTGATCGAAAGACACGGATGATCGCCTTATCATATTGATGTGTCTCCTTGTTTTTTTATTGTCGTCAGTTCACCAACAGGCCTATCATTTCAGTCCTGAACCTCCTGAAGTCACCAGACAGGCGCGTGCGGTCGTGTTTAATTTTGTTGCATGCGTACTGAGCTGTAACCGCATTCACTTGCCATCTCCATATTGGCCTCAAAGAGTGAAGGAGACTATATTCTCAATGTAGTTTCATTTCAGAATCTTAAAAGTCGTTGGAACATCACGTCGCGTTCGCATCCGCACGCTTCCGTGCCTATAGTGTAGACCAACATGTCTAAAAAAGCTGTAAGTTGTAAAACATGTTTGAAGTTATCGTCGTCATTTGACTGTATTGTTGACATTGTTGTTCTGCCGCTATCATTCCTTTACAGGCCATTAAATTTATTCAAATTCCTTCACCATTTCTGTGTGCGATTTCTGAGAGCAGATGTTTTCCTTCTTATTTTATTCGTGTTCTCTACTGTGTCCAAAAATGTATTATAGCGGATGAACTAAGCAACACATCTCCTTCTGCACTTCTATGTTTCGTTGCCGAGACCCTCCCTTCAGGAAGAAGAGATCCTTCGAGTTGATTGCCGTGGTTAAATTCAGAATTTTGATAAAAAAAATACGTGAACTGGAGCTTTGTTGAATTTGTTATAAAGGGTAGCTCAGAAGCTTATGAGGAACAGGCTTCGTTAATGAGAGGTGTGAAGGTTGAAAAAGCAATACTCACCCTCATTAATATTTTGCCCACCAAGAGTACCTACCTCTCTTAGAAAACCAAGGAACGTTTTCACTCGTCAGAAATTAAAAAAAAAGTTAAGCTTACCATATTTTGGAAAAATTCAATACTTGAGCTCAAATCTTTAGGCTTTGAAACCTTAGTTGAACATATGATAGCAGCTTACAGTTTCGAATTGAATTTTCATTTCATAAACGATTTACTCGGTTCTCTTTTCGGTGAATAAGTGTCGTTTTTAATCCTCAACCCAATCGTTACCTAACTCATAGACTTCTTTTCAAATGTGAACTGAACAGTTTTCGTGAAGAGTAGGAGAAGTAGCGTGACAGGCTATGAAAGATGGTCGTTCTCAGAGGAAGGCGATGAATAAACATTTTGCCTTGCTCAAATGGCAGTTGATTTTTTCCTGGGCGCTTTCGTGCCATGGAAGGGGCGGGGCCCAGTGGTGAGTAGTGTTAGCACTTGCCTGTTCGCGACCATGGCGCCCTCTCCGGATGTAAGTCTTGTCCAGAGTTCTTCCATGATTCATCCATCTTCTTTTGTCGACTTTAGATGAAAGAAGTAGTTTTTATCTGTTTGAGTTTAGCCATAGAGACTTACAATGCTGGTTTTTGGTGTGAATTACAAGTGGTCAATTTTGGTTATTTATATGTAGCACATCGGTATCATAGATACATTAAAGTATAACTATAGATCAATGTTCGCGTCACCACCATGGATGCCGAGCTGGAGTTCGCCATCCAGTCGAACACCACTGGCAAGCAACTCTTCGACCAGGTTTGTTACTTGTAGATCGGTCAAATTCGTTTTGTGTTCTTTCCTTTATCTCTTTTCGCTTCCTTTCCCGTTTTTTTCACTCGTTTTAGTATTTAAGGTCGTGAAAACCATTGGCCTTCGCGAAATATGGTATTTTGGACTCCAGTACACGGATAATAAAGGTAAATATTTCCATCATACAAGCTGATTTTGGAATTTCTCGCCTTGCTCAGGGTCCCCGAGAGCATGAGAGAATCTGTGTTACCTGAAGCTTTTTATTTTTTTTCTTGTTATTGATTGGTGCCATTATTGTATTGGTCTAAAATAGTGCGAAATTATGATAACTTTTTAGAAATCGAATTGTGGTTGCAAGAGGCTGTAAAAGTTCAGAAGTCTGGCTTTTCTCAAAAGTTTTCATAAAACTTGGGGTAAAAGAACTTTTCCAGGCAGGACTTCTTCTTCAAGGTTTGCTTTCGACCCTTGGCGCCTTCTGTCGGTTTGAGCGTTCGCTACCTTCTCTGATCTATGCTTAATATTTTAGGGTATGAAGGAGGCGTTAAGCGCCGAAAGCTCACCTTGAAGAAGAAGTCTTGGATAGGAGAATGTTTCTTATTTTTACCCCAGATTTTCTGAAAATTTTTGATAAAAGCCAGACTTCTGAAGTTTTGCAGTCTCTTGCCGTAAAAGCTTGAATCACTTAAGAGGCTGAGGGACAGGAGAATCCTATAATACTTTTTAGTACTGCAAAAAAAAGAGTTTATGTCTAACTCAAAAAAATATGTGATTTTTTTAAGGTTTTCCGACATGGTTGAAGCTGAACAAGAAGGTGCTTTCTCAAGACGTCAAAAAGGATAGCACACTCATGTTCAAATTTCGTGCCAAGTTTTATCCTGAAGATGTTGGAGAGGAGATCATTCAGGATGTCACCATGGTAGGTGACGATTTTCTGGATTTGAGGGACCTGGTCGGTTTCACTGTTTTTCAAAACTGCAATCGCCTAGGCCTCGGTCATAGTTGGCCGATCGCCGTAGCCAGCCCGGTCGATAACCATGAAATACATGAATGAGGTGGGTGGAAAAACACCCGATGTGGCTGGCCTGACCGATGTTCACATGATATAAGGTAAGAAATGAATGGTATGCATGATATCGTTCCACATAATTCATAAATATTGATCGCGTCAGCCAGCTGGCCACACCGGGTGTTTTTTGCAATCTCCAACGTCCGTGTTTTTCATACGTATCTACCGGGTTGGCCACGGCTTTTTTTCAACCAGCTCTGACAGGGGTCTTATGACCTGCAATATTGTATAAAATTATGTTACATTTTCTGCTAGGGTATCGATTTTTGGTTAGTATCGTGTCCTTCGATGCTTATGTGTGATTTGTTGCGTTGGTTTTCTAGGGGTGTGATCTGAAGCTGTTGTCTTGCGATGGGGAGGTATCGTTTCGGAGGATTTTTTGAACTTGTCAGTTGGATGGTTTAGGATGTGAACCTCCAAAAGCTTCCTACATACTCTGAAAACTCCATGACTTCAAGTTGGGCCTTCAGAACTCAGCTCACACTTTTAGTTGTGCTCCGCAAGACCGCTGTCGTTAAGAACTGATTTTTCTGCTCTGAAACGTCAGCAGTTCTTTCCGCAGCATCGCTAACTGACAGCCTATTGAACGTCTGACTTTGTCCGAAGCATCCTCCGTTCTATCCGAAACACATTGTGTTTACCACGGGACAAATACAGACGAAAACGATCTGGCGGTACACAACTGGACTGTGTCAGAATGAAGTAAAACCTCATTCCTTCGTTTTCGTTGCTTTATGAGAAATTCCCACAAAATACGATTGTCTAGTGCCTTTTAGCGAATCATTTTATTGCGCCATTCCCCCCTGGTTTATTGTTTTCTGGAACGTGTACATCTATTATGTGACTCAGCGAGCGCAAAATCAATCTTTTTGCTCTTAATGCTAGCTCGTGGAGTTATCTGTGCATCGTCGGCCGTCGAATTTTGGACTTGATCCGCTTATGTCGTCGCCCGCTACATTCACTCGACCACCTTTACCTCACTGTCAATTATACGACATTGGAGGCACTACACGTGTATCAGTGGTCATTCCAATGCGAGTTCGTGCAAAGAACTTGAGTAAACATTATGTATTTCTGGGATTGCGACTTCCTATGCAATCCCAGGACTGCTACTTTGGAACCGCAATCTACGTTTTCAACATATTGGGGAATGTGTTTTTGCCACAAATTTCTGCGGTAACCGGCGAGTGATCGGGCGTGAATAGCTCTGAACTTCTGGTATTATCTTTCCTGCGATAGGACAAATACTTTTGGCGAAGCAAGGATCAATTATTGGTCGCGGTATGTGCTGTTCGGAGCAATCGATTGTACCGCCAGCCTTGCTTAGCCCCTGATAAGATGGTCTAAGATGTGTCAATTTCTGCAGTTGCACGAAGAAAGGTCAAAATAGAATTCCATTCGGAAAATACATTCCGCACGTATTTTTGTGACATTGTTATGCCACTGTCGACTCTAGTGACTGATAGCTGAGGAATTCATTTCTGTCGACAAGGAGGCGCTACGGAGGCGTTCCTCAGCATTTGCACACAAGTGTATCATCACATTCTTGCCACTTTGTTAAAAGTATCGAAATAACGGCTGGGTGCGGTCGCGTTGTTGCGTTGGATTGCGAAAAATTTTCGCTTGTATTCGGTTCTTTGCAGACGTGAGGTTATTCTAGGTCTAGAGGAAGTTCTTCGAACCATGGATTTCGCGCCACGGTCGCGAAAAAAATTTTCCATTCCGGTCGCAGAACAGATTTTCTAAAGGGCGCCATCTTCATAGCGTCACCCCTTACAATTCACTGTGTTCTTTCTGTTCTGCCTACTAATCAGCTTTAAGGCGTGTGTAGTGATGCAGTTGGATCTTTCCAATGTTTTCATTTCCTGAAATTGATAAAGAGTTGTCCCAATCGATTCAAAAGGTTCTTGAAACTTGTTTCTGTCACAGTAATATCGAAGTCCTTCGTTAGTTACCTTTCATGTTTCCGAAATAAGATTCAAGCGGATCCAAATATTCGGCGAAGTTACCCTATTTTCTTCATTTATTCGGAGATTCCCAAAATACAGAACGTGTCCTACCGAGCTATTGAATTAATTGTAAGTGAAAGCGCTTCAGTTTTTCGCGTTTTTTTTTCTGAGTGGTACATGCCATTCCTTTTTTTGCTCCGAGCTTTCGCCAAAGAGTGGATCCACCTTAGTATTCCTAATCATATGCTATGCTTATTATACTTCGGACCGAATTGTATTATTCGAAAATTATTCGAATGATTTTTCGAATTCCGAATCACTCAAAACTCGAAAATTCTGGTTTTCGAATAATATTCGAATCAGGCTTAGGCGTACGGTGTGACTATCACAGAAGGGGGGGGGGCGCAGCCACGTGGGCACAGAGTAGGGGTTGGGCGCAGCCCCTTGGGCACAGGGTAGGGGGCCGCAGGCCCCGGTCCGTCATCATGCAAAAAAATTCTCTCATACAGTACCGAGCAGATTTTGTTTTGCAAAACGGCGATTCGCGGCATTTTCGCGCGCGCAGTGCACCGCATGGCAATAACTTGTGTCAGAGTCCTCCGACTTCAATTTTGAAGTCATTCTTGTACAGCTTTCAACGAGTACCATACAATAGTGGTACGAAACAACTAACTAAGGAACCTCGCAAGGGCATCCCCACCATTTAAAAGATGATTAATGTTTTCTGGTCAATTCTGGGTCGCTGACTCCGGAAATGACTTCGGATTCTGCTACGGACACCGCTGAACGAAAATAGAAGCGTTTTTGAAGCTTTGTGAATAGGTAAGGGGCACCCATCAGCCAATTTGTAGGGTGTCTGAAAAAAATTCGGATTCGGCTCAAAACTTTCAGCTGGAGGTTATTCAGGGTGCTGAACGCGAATATTGGTCTGGTTGTCGCTAGACTCAGGGTTACGGTAGGTATAATGCCTTTCAACTGGTGTTGCCTACCTTAATAGTGTGAAAACCGAAAAATGGACCTCAAATTCGTGTTCGGCTTCCCAAATAACACCCACAGAGAAATTTTAAGCCAAATCTGAGACTTTGACCAAACTACCGTATTCCCCACCGTAATCGAGTCCCTGGTCGATCCGACCATTTTGAGCCGAATGCGACCGGTGTGACGGTGTGATTTGGGCCTCAAAAAGAGGCCCTATCAGACAGTGTGATTTTTTCCATGAATGCCTCTAGATCAGTTTTTCAAGCTCCAACAGGTCGGTAAGGGAGTAAACTACTTGGTTAGTCCTTCCAGAGCCCAAGCAGTCGATGATTAGTGTGTCATTCGGGGCGCTGAGAAGTCGGAAAACCGCTGTCTGGATTTGGACGTCTGGAGAGGTCGAAAAAATAATTTCAAGCATCTGGCTACTTTAGTGTTTATTTACAAAGGGACCGAAAAAAGCTGTCGGTCGAGTCCCAGGTCGATCCGACCGCTCTGAGCGGATTACGCCCGGTGTGACGACGTTATACGTCCGCTTTTCCTGAAAATCGTTTGAAAGCATTGTCCGGAAGAGCCTTCCCTCAAACTGATTCACTCAAAGCAACCACACCGGCCCGTGAGAGGTCCCCCCCCCCCTCCAGTGAGGTTGCTTTGAGTGAATCAGTTTGAGTAAAGTCTCTTCCGGACGCTGTGACTTACCCTGATTCGAAATTCGAATACTTCGTAAAAAGCGGTTTCGAATAGTATTCGACATTCGAATGCTTTGAAGAGCATATTCGAATTCTTGAAATCCGAATAATCGAAATGCACAATCACCAATTCATTACAAAAAAATTCTGAGCAACCTTTGCAAGGACACTATCAAAGCACCATCTTGACCTGTTCACCCCACGCCCGATTTGGGGATACCACACGCTTGGATCGCGTGAAATATCCAAGCGCGTAGTATCCTCAAATCGGGCGTGGTGTGAATAGGTGCTCTATCGGTCTCGAATAGGTCTTCAATGCAAATCGTTTTTCTCCCTTTTTCGAATTTATTATGTATCACCATCCCCCCTATGGGGTCGTTTACACTACTGCCGCCGAGCGGCTCGGCACGATCGATATTATAGGATCGCACTTCGGCGTGCCACTTGGCGGCGGAAGTATAAACGTCGCCTAACGCCCTTTTCCTACATCTGCTGCCGCGTCAAATGCCGATCTTTGAGAAAAAATGATTCACCGCGGCGGTGGCGAAGGAAACGTTCTCTATCGTTATTACCGCTATAGCGGCGTTTTCCGCGTCTCGTTACCAGTCCCGATCGCCAATCGATTTCCGATCTTGGCATTTCGCCAGCATTCTCATATGCAAAGAAGCTAGTTGCCACTAAAAAAGCGGCATTTTCCGGCAAAAATGTGAAAGGGCGTAAGCGTTTCAAGCGCGCATGTTCAGCCCTGCCCCTTCCACTCAAAGTCGTGCAAGCTCGGCGGCAGTGAATTTGCCTATTCCGCTCCGTGACATTGTGGTAGGTCTTGAGAGCGGCGCTAGGGTCTCGGTTCTCGGGTGCGATAAGGCGCTTCCACAGAAAGGGATAATGCTGGTCAAGTCTCGACTGAAGCCAAGCGTCTTGTGGTAAGATTGTGATATGCTTTCTTAACCAGTTCCGAGACAATTCAACCCTAGGGACAGATTCTGCAGCCATCCTGATGAAAAATGGTTTGAGATTAAAAGTACGTGTAACCGATGAATATTTCTACACAGTAATAATCACAGTAAATGACAGCTCACAACCTATTTTTGAAATCGAAGCTATCATTTGTAAAATCGCGAAAATTTATTCGAAAAATAGAAAAAATTATCCGAAAGTTCGAAATAATTGATTTTCAAATATATTCGAAAATGTGAAAATTGGAAAATACGAAATTTGAAATTCGAAAAATTTGGTTTTCGAATATATTCGAAATTCGAAAGTTTTAACAGTTTTGCCAAAGTATAATGGTTATCGCTCCAAACGCGAAGCGTTAATTGGTTTTACTTTGTTTTAGTTGTTTCAGCCTCGAATATTTGGTATCTCTTACTGGATCCTTAGCTGTAAGGTTAGCGAACCAAACGCATTGGCAGAATGAAAAGGAGATTACATAATTACATATTCAAATTGCCCCTTTACTTTGTTTATTAGATGTATTTGTGCACTTGTGTGAGAAATACTCCATATAGCAACACAAGGAATCCAGTCTTTCCAAAAAGAGATTAAAGCATTTCCATGTGCCAAGAGTAAGTTCTCCGTCATAGTTGGTTGATAGACCGTGCTAGCCCCACCCGGTCGGAATGTGCTATCGTTCTCTGGGCCGAATTCCGGTCTGCATTTGCGGACAATGGCTGTTTCAGCATGCGGCACGTGTTAATCGTGATGGGACCACTTGGTCCTGGCACGATTCACCCTTCTCCCAGCACGATTATCACGTGTCGCACGATGCAACAGCCGTAGTTCGCAATTGCGGACCGGACTCTGGCTTAGAGAACGATCGTATGAGAAATACGCAGAACGGAGTTATAAAGATCGTTCTCAACTGTTACATTTCATCGTTCTGTAGACCGTCCTCAATCAATCAGAAGCTTGGTTATTTCAATAAAGAAGTATACATGAATATTTGCAACAGTGGTCCCCACGCTCAAAGGGGCTGCCGAGAGGGCGCTAAAAGGCATTCAATCAAGATTTCAAGCGTAATGCATGGCTTGTCGCAACAAAAAAGTTTCATATAAATTTCTTCTGCCAGATGATCACAATAACATTAAGAAAGTTCTTGCTGCTATTTTATGAGCTTTAGAGATAGCTACACTCTAATCTTGATTCCGATTCTTTCCCCCATACCACCAGGGTTGAGCAGGTATGCGGCTAGGCGCAACGGGGATCGTAAAATAATTGGAAACTTTTTGGAAAAATTTGAAATTGGGAAGGGGCTCGTACGATTTGACCGAATTTTACCGCAAATCTGAGATTTTTCCAACTTTTTCCTTCTCAACAAGCTTGAGGAATTTTCGTTCCGGGAGGGGGATCGTAATAATTTTGAAGAATTTTCAAAAATATCTGTCAACAGGTAGGGGGGTCATAGCTCCGCAGGAAATTGGCTCAACGGCCTGCTCAGCCCTGCATACCACCATTTGACTACCGGCATGGTTTGACCTAATCGATCACATTTTGTTTTTTGGACTCATTGTTTCTTCCCTCCCCCCAACTCTTGGACTCTTTTTGCCTTTTCCACCATTTTCATGTCTCAAATTTCACGTAATATCCCATGTGGCTCTTTACCAACAGTTCTCGCTCAATCTCCTCGTCCCATTGCTCTTTCTCATCGACAATTCTGTTCCTTACTGAGGAGCCTCGGCAGAATTGCTTGGTAAAGTTCGTCTGCGGGTAGAAGCGAAACGAATTTTATCAACTTCTATTTCCTCTGCATCGATCTTTCCATCTCTTTCTAAGTCGTATCAGGACGATTTTCATTGATTGTGGATGTGTTTCATGAGACGAGGTCAATTTTCATCATTCGGAGCCGGATTTTTATCACTTCATATCCTCTCTATCCACGTGTTTCTCGAACGTATCGAATGGGCGGTACTATTTGGCCTATCAGCCAACTAAGAAGTAGGCCTATGGGATATTATAGACTTGAGGGTCTTGGAACGTTTTCATTCCTTTTTCTATTCTGATGTGACTCCATTTCAGCGCCTTTTCTATTTACAAGTGAAGGATGCAATTCTGTCGGATGAAGTGTATTGTTCCCCGGAGACCTCCGTATTGTTGGCTTCATTTGCAATGCAAGCCAAGTATGGAGACTACCAGCCAGAGACACACAAAGCAGGATGTCTTAGCGCAGACAGGTGAGCTGGAAGCTTATACGAAGCTAAGTGCAATCGTGGAACAATATAAAAAAGTATTCAAGAGAAAATGCTCAGTTACGAAAATGTAACAAGAAACGAGTCATCGGAGTGCAAAACTGAGAACGTGCTAAGCGAGCTAAATTTTACGCCTTAAGAATCTTCTTTGCTAGACTGCGTTTATTGTCCATGGTGCATTTACGGTTCTGCTCAAATTAATACATACCGATTGAGCTGTGAAATGTGTTGCTCTGTGTTTTGTTTTTTGCTTGCGATGAGTTGTTTTAATATGAAAACCGTCATTATGAAGCTGTTCTGCGTACTCCTATCCTGTGTATATCCTTTTTTTGTATTGGTTGGAAACCGTGCATCCCACTCCACAATCTGCGTTTATGAATTTAGTTTAATTAATTTTGTCCGGTGGACGCCCATCTTACACAACACTTGAGCAGGAACTGAAGAATTGTTGTAGAAAAAACCCTCTGTCTAACAGTAATTGAAATACAAAACTGTTAGCTCACTGTACCGCAAACGGTCATGAGATCGGCTCATGATTGGGCATAAAAATGTAATGGATAGCAGATCGGCTCTAGGAGCCGTGTCCACTCATTCCAAAGCTGAGACCCGAGGGCGCTAATGTACAGATGGCCGGCTATGATACCCTTGGTCTTATATGACTTTATCGGAGGTTGCTGGAGCGGAACACGAGTATACCGGCTGCCTTCGTGGGACCGTCAAGCTGGACACGAGTACAAGCCACTGTAGATAAGTAGCAGCCCAGAGAGCAATGTAAAGTTTACATTTATATTACATTTATTACATGCACATGTGCATAACAAAACAAACAAAAGCGAATGGAAAAACATTAAAACATAACCAACAGCAAACAATAAGAAAACTAGGTCCTACTAGAGCCAAGTTGAAAAGAGACTGCCATAATACCTACCATGAGTGTATGGAAGAAGAGTGAGGATCAATGTGATTGAGCACTGACCAACGGAGGCGACATCTAGCTATCAAGGTACAGAAAAGAGAGCCGTGTTCCATATCTTGGCCGTGAGAGAAGGGGATGAAGCCAACGAGAAAAAGAGAACGAGAGAAGCACAACGTTCCAGGGCAAGATGAACAAAACTTGTTCGAAAATGCGGCAAGAAATAAAACTGAACTTGGATGTAAAATTTTGTTAATGTGAAATGCATTGCTTTTGCTTATGATTTCAAAATTTTCTCTTCAATCCAGACAAGTGCCAAAGAATGCTTGGAAAGGGCCTTGGATGAGTTTGTTAATTGGTTCAGTGAGAGTAGATATGTTGCTTCCAAATTAAAGGAATGAAAGCTCGACACATCGAAAGCGATAGTGCAGGTTCTGTTTATAGCATTGGCGACCAGCATATTCAGACAGTTGAAGAGATTATGGATTTGGTTTTCCTGGTACCAGTGATCCCATCTTCGATGCTCACTGTGTTAAGGCTGTGTGTAGAGCAATTAAAGTTATGTATAGCATGTTCAGAGCACTGCCCAGCAATAACGAAAGAGTTCTCCTAAATGCTTATGAAAGATTTGTTAGACTACACCTTGAGTATGGAGCTGTAATCTGCAAGCCCACAATCAGGGTCAGGCTCACGCTGTGATGATCACAGAGGGGGGGGGGGCGCAGTTTTGGGTGCCGGGAAGTGGGAGGGGGCC
Source organism: Aplectana chamaeleonis (assembly GCA_029168955.1). Lineage (NCBI taxonomy): Eukaryota > Metazoa > Nematoda > Chromadorea > Rhabditida > Cosmocercidae > Aplectana > Aplectana chamaeleonis. The sequence continues at coordinate 75,340 of JAPDOI010001008.1, read as the reverse complement.
GCAGACTTCGCTGGTCAGCAGGCAAACTAGCTTGCTATTCGTCGGTACAAAAGTTTGTGAAAATGAGTGGAACGAATTTGTAAGAAGAGAATAATTTCAACATTCCTCTGAAATAAAAAAACAACTTCGATTTGTCCACATAACCATCGAATTTCGCCATGTTTTAGTTATCGCACTTATCACCCACCTTGGAAGCCGCAAAACTTTTTATGCTGAAGGGAGGGGGCCGCAAAAATTTTCATGCTGCAGTGAGGGTGGCCGCACCTCTCACCGACCGATCACAGCGTCATGCCTTACCCTGCCCACAATGTCTCGACCATGTGTGCAGAGAAACTTCAAAAGCAGCTTCACACTCAAGGTGATGATGATGGTTATGGGATTCAAATATAGTGAACTGCCCTGGAGTACTTCTTGGGATAAAAAGCTACCAAAACGCTGGTGTGCAGAAGAAAAGGGTTCGATCTTCTGATGGTTTATGTGTGGACACGTTGGACTCAGGCCGAGTGATATCCTCCAACTTAGGGCATTTACCGCAAGAGGTAGAACTTTTAAGCCAGTTGGTAACAGAGCCATGAAGAGTTTGATGCCCCACTTCTTCGTGCTTAGAGCCGGAAGTGAGTTTGAAAAGTTACTCCAAAAGGGCAACCTCCCTACAATTTTTTCCGCGTTCAAACGTATCTTGGATAAGTACTTAATGACTGAGGATGATTGATCCTGTTTCAAGCCCTATCGCTATTGTATAGGTTTTCTGTCTTCTTATATTTAGTGTTTGTTTAATTTTTTTCTATGTAATTCAGTTATGCAAGCAAGACCTGTAATGGACAATTACAATACAAAAAACCTCTGAAGTGCTGATACACTATATGTTGATATGATTCAATAATGCAATAGGTCTAATCAATCTGTAATCTGTCCAACAATGCAATGGGTTTTATACGCTGTGAGCAGAGTATTTCTGTCCTTTGTGCATAAGGCTTGAGTATGGAGAATGTGCGTGTTGTAGCTTGAATATTTCCGCGCTGTAGGTTCCTATCCGAAATTTCAGGCTTCTACCGCAGCGGGTAGCTGGACAGTTCAAGATGAGCTCTGACGAGTGGGAGAAACGGATCATGACCTGGTGGGCAGATCACAAAGGAACTAGTCGCGAACAAGCGATGGCAGAATACTTGAAACTAGCACAAGATCTGGAAATGTACGGTGTCAATGTGAGTGGGTCGTTATTTCCCATAACCGTTCGCGCTTTCTTGTCTGAAATGTTGACGTGTTTTTAGTATTTCGATATCCGCAACAAAAAAGGAACGGAGCTGTATCTTGGCGTTGATGCTCTTGGTCTCAACATCTATGAAAAGTCCGACAAATTGTCTCCGAAGGTAAATTCTATCACACTATTTCTCTACTATTCGCTTGTACGATGTGCAGTATTTCTCCGAAAACAGCTGGACGGAGTAAGAAACTGAGCGTAGGTACAGGACGGAGTATGATGAGGGTCAATATAGTCCAGACCCCCTTTCTTCAAGCCTGCCATTTCGTGTTTTTATGGCGAATTGCGAAGTCCCCCCCCCACTACTACGTAGTAATGCCATTATGTCGAACCACGTAAGAGTTACGGGTGCTAATGGGGGACCAAAAATTTCTGAAAGTTTCACGCTGTGTCAAAACATTTATTTTTGTCCCAAAATCCCCCCCCCCCCTAAATTCGTATTTTGTTGTCTCAAATCTCCTGCGACCTTCTCCTCACCACTGGTTTTGTCGTGACACAGCCTCGCTACCCACTGCGTGTGTTGCACAACAGTCCGTGCAGAACCCTAGCTGAGTGTTAGGTCGTGTTAATGTACAATAACGATGTACGATATAAAATGTTGGAGTTGCTTTCGGCTGGTTTGCAGGGTTGAGCATTGTACGGTCAGTAATGGCAGTCTGTCAAAATCAATAACAGTCAACAATGCCAAACTGATAACTTGGGTTAGGAAACCCCTCTGAATTCAAACCAAAATGGCAAAAATAATGAGATTTATCCGAAATGAACACAATAACACAGTGCCCACGGTTGGTCGAACACTTCCCTCACGATTTTAGCCCACTATTGACCCGTAGAGCGAAACACCCCACTTCCAGTAGAGCCTCGGGTCGAGGCAAAGCAAGAATGGAAAGCTAGAAGACGAGTGTGAGACTTCGGCCAGCGAGACGAGACTAACTGATTTTCGAAAACCCCCAACCGTGGGCGGAGCATGAGTGCAAAAAAAAAGTTTCCCGCATCCAATTCGAAGATACCGTACACCCGAATTCAAACTCGGATTGCGAAATGAAATACAACATGCAAAAGTGCAACGACGATGAGTACCAAGGAGAAATACGAACTGAGGCAATAGCGAATGATATCATATAAAGCAAAAAGGTATTATGAGCATATTATGATAAACTACTTCAATTAAACAGGAATTACTATTCTATATGTAGTCATTTTCCCCTTACGTGTACATCCCCCTCCTTAGCGACGACGTCCCTGTCGTACTACCTAAGTAAACTCAATATGGTGCAAATCTGAATCGAGATCTGTATGGTCTTCCTCTGACGACTGGGTTCATTCCTGGGTAAGCGTTGACGACGAACATCGGTTCCTCTTGAAGCGCGTATCCTTGACGGCCTGGGTTGAACTGCTGACGAGGCTGGTATTGCTGGTGGTGTCTCATTGGCGGTCGGCTTCTCCCTCCTCGTTGACCTTGTCTGGAATGGCTAGGATTATTAACCTTTTCGTGATTATCCTTTCTTCTAATCTCGGGCTTATGCTGGTTCGCCCTCTTTCTCATCCGGTGCGCCTGGTTCCGATTGAGTGTCTTGTCTCGGCACGTGAAGAGTTTTCCTTGAATGTGCGGAGCGATGCAGCTTTGAAGTTCGAGCAAAAACTTCTGCACGGGATCCGTAGGGAAAAGATCGGACGCACATTTTCTCGTGTGATGTCCCATGGCGACGTACGGCTCGAAAGCGCTGGGCACTTTACTGATGAGCGTCACTACATTTGATCTCATAGCAGCCGCGGCTTGCTTCACAATATCCATCGTGTCCAGCATACTGTGTCTGTGCGACTCCCACACGTCCTCTCCTTTTGGACCACTGACGGCCAGCACCTTTGTTCCGACTCTCGCGACTGCTGCTAGTGATGTTGCCAGCATTGTCCACTCGTGCCGTTTGACTAGGCCTATAACAGGCGCCACTACTACTATCGTTCCCACGTTGTCGGCAGAGCGCACTTTCGAACACAAATCTGTCAGCGTCTCATACACCTCCACAATCACTTGGTCCTCGAGTACCAGCACCCGATCGTAGCACTCAAATCCAAGTGGAAGCAGTATCATGATGTTCTTTCTGGCATTGTGAAGAGTCACGTCCTCCCAAGCATGAGTTTGTGCGTAGCGGATCCCTTGATTGACGAGATCGTTCAGTTGATGAACATCGATGTCGACGCCGTGTGTAGCAGGCAAACATAGCATCGAACCGTCGTGTCGAAGTAGAGCTCGGAGAGTGTGATCGCACTTGCGTTTGAAGTATGTGTAGGCCTTTTCTACACCTGCCGCAGTGAGGAACGCATACGAATTTGTTTTCATGAGCAGTCGTTTCTTATCCGGATCAGCTTCGTTTTCAAACACAGATATGAGACGGGCCAATGAATATATGGTATTAAACGGAAGAGCTCTAATCACAGGATCATTGACACTGACTACATCACCAAACACATTGCCACGGACAGAACATGTATAGATCTCGAGATCGCCTTGCTCACGGCTCTGACCAGAACAACTGTGGAAGAGGCTGAGCGCACTTGTGTCTGCTTCGTGAGCTGCTGCCGCTCGATTCGACCTGAAATGAGTACATGTTGACACTACCGCACATGTGACCTCCCTGGCACGTCTTTTGACTCTCTTTGTTTTAGTGTTCAGTGGTTTATCATCAATTTCGTGAGGCAACACTATCATCATGTCATGTTGAACTCTGATCGGCTCTTCATTTGTATTGATATTGGTCAAAAGAGCAGAATTCTCGGAAGTTTCAATTACACGAAACGGTCCACTCCAGTCATGAGTCAATTTGGGGAATTTGGACTTGCTTTTCTCTTGTGGAAGATGTACGTAGACTCTATCTCCCACCTTCGCATGCCTACTAGTGTTCACATTGTTTGCTCTGTCATATCTCTCCTTCATACTTGCAGTGTAGTCAGCATTAATCGCTTTGACATTGTCTTGCAACTGTTTCACTCCAGCTAGCAACTCATGTTTATAGTCGTCAAAATCTATGTGATTCCACGAAAGCCTATCTGGAGGAATCTCATTGTTAGGCACATTTGGGTCGAACGCATGGAGAACATAGAACGGACTGTCTCCTACCGCCTCATGTGGAGACGCATTATAAGCGAACACCACCATCGGCAGCAGCTTATCCCATTCAACTGGTATCACTGTCTTCTTTCTTAGCATACGCGTTAACGTCCCAATCACCCGCTCAGTAACGCCATTCTCTCGAGGATTATAGCCTTTGTGAGCGACTGATCTATACCTGTGATCTGACAAAGTTCGCTGATAATGCTGTTTACAAACTCCGGTCCTTGGTCAGAATGAATCGCTTTAGGCCATCGGCAGCCATCACATATCCATCTCTCAAAGAGCGTCTTTGCCACAGTCTGTGCTGATTTATCCTTCATAGGATAAGCTCCGACAAACTTTGAAAAATGGTCGATAGCAACCAGGGCGTAACGGTTACCTTGCTCCGATAAGCCAAGTTCGACCAAATCTATTCCAACTATTTCGAACGGGCATGAAGTGGTAAATGGTTTTAGCGGAGGTATGGTTTTGGTGTGAGGTCTAGTGAGGAAGCACTGCTTGCATTCTCTTGACCATTTTCGCACATCCTTCTCCATTCCCTCCCAGAAAACAGTCTTCTTCAGTTGTCTAATCAACTTGCGGCCGTTTAAGTGTCCGGCTAACAAACCACTGTGTGCTTCATCGAAAACAGGTTTCCTGCGGGATTTAGGTACGATTTTCACAACACTATCTTCAACGATGATTTTCAGCACGTCGTCCTCCACCAGAAAATCAGCTAGTGTGAACTTCTTTTTACAGCGGGGCAAGCTCACCACTTTATCCCCATTTCTCTCCATCATCATGTCATTCAATATCTGACTATAGTCACAATCTGCTTTCAGTTCGTCTAGCCACTCGTTTTTGGCGCTTTCAATACTACAGACTATAACTTCGTTCTCGTCACATATCGGTAAGACGGCGTCAGCCGAATCTGGAGTTTCAGCAGAGATGGAGCCTCTCGACAAAGCATCAGCGACAGCATTGGCCTTGCCTTCTACATAGTGGATTTCTAGCTTATATTGCTGCACCTGTAGCGCCCATCTCAATACGCGAGCTGATACGTTGGATTGTTTGAATAAACTAGTCAATGGTTTATGGTCTGTATAAATCAATGTCTTAAAACCATATATGAAGAAATGAAACTTTTTCAGAGCGAAAACCACTGCTAGAGCCTCTAAATCGGTTATGTGGTAGTTGCGCTCCGCTTTGGAAAGAGATTTCGACGCGAAATAGATCGGGTGTACTAATCCATCGGGCCCTTTCTGACATAGGACCGCGCCTACTCCCTGGGTAGAGGCGTCTGTATACACAAGGAATGGTCTTTCGCCGTTAGCAGCTCCCTTCACATCGGGTTGGGCCAGGATTGGACTTCGCACCAAGGTTTCTTTTAGCTGCTCAAAAGCTATATCCTGTCTACTGGTCCATTCCCAAGTCCGTTTCGTACTTGTCAGTTCATATAGACTTTCAGCAACCTTTGAAAATCGTAAAATGAACTTGCGATAGTACGACGCCATTCCTAAGAAGGTACGCAGCCCAGCTATGTTTCTAGGAACTGGGTAATCTCTGATCTTCTGGACTTTCTCGGGGTCTGTTCGTACCCCGTTTTGATCCACGATATGACCCAGGAAACTCAACTCATTCCTGAGGAACGAACACTTTTCGGGTTTGAGCCTTAGGTTGGCTTTGCGCAAGGCCTCAAATAGCATCTTCACAACTTCAAAGTGCCTTTCTACAGTTTCCGTGGCAATCAATATGTCATCAATATAAACGAAAACTTCTTTATCCTTTATGCCGAGATTATCCAACACTAGGTCCATCATTCTTTGAAATGCGGCAGGGCTCGTGGAGAGTCCAAAGGGCAGAACTGTAAACTGATACAGCCCTTCGCTAGATGTGAACGCGCTCTTACGCTTAGCGTCCTCGGACAGTCTCACTTGCCAGTAGCCAGCCGCTAGGTCTAGCGTTGAAAAAACCTTGGCTCCGCTCAAGCTCTGCAACATAGAATCAATGGTCGGCAGGGGATATGCATCTTGTCGAATGACCTTATTGAGCGCCCGATAGTCTATGCAGAGTCGTAAGGTGCCGTCCTTTTTTCTCACCAGAACGACCGGCGAAGCCCACTCAGAACTACTTTTCTCAATGATTTTTCTTTCCAGAAGATCTTTTATGATAGCTTTGAATTCCTGTCTGGCTCCGAGAGGAACTGGTCGCGTTTTCTGCCTGATTGGTACGGAGTCGCCCGTATCGATCTCATGTGTAATCAGATCCGTTTGCTGCAACTCAGAATCTGTCACGGCGAAAACATCTGGAAAATTTTTCACCAGCGTGATGAACTCTTTTGGCATTTCACTATTTGCCTGAATTATGTTTTGCAACGCACACATTCTCTCATCACTTTTCTCCGTGTCTGGCAGGACTTGAGTGGCCCCACACCAGAACTGTTGCAAGGCTGCTCCTTCTACCCACTCTTCCGTTGCATACTCTCCTACAGTCTCACCTTTTTGCAGGACGACCGGCAGAGGTGTTGTGTTCCAGAATGGGGACTTCTATCGTACCCTCTGTTGATACACTACAAGCACCATGAGCTATCAAAGGTGTCGCCGACCAAAACATACGATCTCCCGGAGATATCGGTGTCGACGCTGCCAAGCTCAAAACTTTCCATCCACCTGGCGGCACTATGGTCCTCTGCTGCGTAAATAATGCGCACGTGCGATGCCCACTACTAACGGCAGATTTCGTATATTGCAGAGGAGATTCCAGGAAGTCTGGGCTCCTCATCAGTGCGAGCCCAAATGTCTCCAAGGCATTAGTGCCCAGTATCAGCACATTGTCCAATGCACCTCCAACATGGAAGCAAATCGGTGCTGTACTGCCATAAAGGCAAACATTCATCGCTATTGTGTCGATAAACTCTAGAGGCTGCCCTGACGCTGTTCTAACTACCGCGTTAACACCGGGTATCCGTTCAACAAAGGCGTCTATGTCAACCGCAAGGTCACGAGCTCGTTTGAAAAAAACCTAACGGAGCTATGGAAATCTCTGACCCTGTATCTAGTAACACGGTCACGTCCATGTTCATCGCCGACGCCGCAACAATTGACTTCCTACCAAACAACTTTTGCGGTTCCTGAGAAACTCTGCTGCTATTCACCTCAGATATCTCAAGACTACCACTTATCACACTGTCCAGGATCGTTGTGAATGACTGAAGGCTGCGGGGTGGCCCCTTTTTTGACTGATCAGTCACTTGTACGGCTGGCTGTTGGGTGGGAACTCGGCAGTTCTTTGCGAAATGCCCCGCTTTACCACACTTGAAGCACTTCACATCTCCCGTAGTCGATGAGCCAGATTGGAATTTCCCTGCAGACACTTTGTGATCTCTGATGGCAGCGCTTGGGCTGGGTTTAGTTACCACATTAAGATCCGGATGTTGTACCTTGCTTTGATAGCCTTTACGTTCCTCTGGAGCACTTCTCTCACGGAACCCGTAGCTTCTTGTGAAGGTCTGGCGAGGGGGGACAACTATCTCTCTTGCAATCTTCCTATTTCTTTCTAACCTCAGCGCCGCTTCTTTCACTCTGTCATAGACATCGCCTTTAGAATTGCACTCTATGGCTTCTATCAGGGTATGACTACCGTTCCAGCTCGCTAATTGTCTCGACAGAATCTCAGCTTTCTGCAGTGAGGCTACTTCAAGAGGGGCGCCTGGAAACGCGCGACCAGCAATCCTTTCGAGAACCAAACAGAATTCTCCCACTGATTGCCCTTCTCGCATAGCTAGTGTTCGAAGTTCCGACATAGCTTCCACGCACTTGCTATTACTATCCTCATGCAGTCTGGATTTCATAGCCTTTACCACATCATCAAACGAACTCTCCTTTACTGTGGTCGGAAGTGTTTCAAAAATTATCAAAGCCTCTTTCGTCAGAAAACTCTCAAACAGCTGTATTCTACTCCTATCATCCCAAAGTGTAGGAGGGTATTTGATCATGAACGAGTTCAAAAACCTGCGAAAGTTTTCGTTTTTCCCTGCAAAAGGCTTCACTTCCGGTAAGGCATTCATTTTGATATATTCTGTGGTCAGGTCGGCCGGACCTCTAGCAACACATTCTGTCATGTGATTTTGTCCGGAGTTGATAACCGACTCACCTATGCCCAATGCATGTAGCTCCTCGCTCCTTCTCTCGTCTGTCTGATCTTGTCTTTTGCCACGGCAAGTAAGACGTGGGCATCGACCTCCTCGAGTTGTTGTAGGACTGAAACAGTTGTTGATTACCATCTTGTCCAACAACTCCGGCATTTTGGAATTTTTCCCATTTTGTAGGCGTACTTTGGTATGTTGTCTCACCATTTGGATTCAACGATACACCGCGAGGCTCGCCGAGAGTTTTGACGCGCTCCGCCAACTGTGACACCTGCAATGATAACATTTCATTCTCTTTTTCCAGATCTTCCACCTTTTTAGCGTCAACTGATCTCCAACTCTCTAGATCTCGTATCTGTTCAAGTACGCGATCCTCACTACAATCAAGTTGTTCACATATAGTCAGTACCAAATTTTTATGGAATAACTTCTCCTCTAGACACTGCTCCAAAACGCTTGCAGAAGACAAGCCAGCTATTTGGAGTAGCTCCCTCATGTCGTCATCGGGAAAATCACTAGTTGGCTGACATTCGAGTTCTATTTGCTCAACTATGTTTTTTATACTCTCTCTTGATACCCGAATCTGTCTACTGACCGCATCAAACACGTCACATCTAAAAGGATCCGCCGTGGTGAGTTTCTTTCCCAATGCTCTGTCGCATTCTATGGAAATCAGACTCAAAAACTTCTCAATTTTAGGCATCACCTTTCCTTTATTGACTGTAACGGTTTGTGTACCTCTGAGTATACCAACCTGGTCATCGTTCTGAATACTAGTCTCCATCGTTGCGTCGTTGACCATCGTATCCTCAGTGCCTCTTTCACTAGGACTTCTCAGCAATTGCTCTTCGGTTAGATCGGCCATCACGATCTAATCTAGAACAAAACTGATAGTTGAAAAGCGCTTGTTATTAATTAACAATCGATCAACACTCGAGGATTTCCGAAATATCGACAGATACAAGAGATGATTCAGCTACGCAAATATCAATCGATTAGAGCGTCTATCTCGTTCACCAGATTTCAAATCGCGTTAGTCTGCGACTCTAACGTTTGCGACCAGTACGGGAAACCGTTAAGATTTCAACCTAGCTTGAATAGGTCCTATCCTCTTCTCACTCTTGCTGGAATCTTCCACGTGATTGTGGGTTATTTCTGAGGTAATCGCACGGATTTCTCTCAGGTCTCAAGTAAGAAAACGGTTTTTGAATACTGAGGTAATCGCTGGGATTTCGCTCAGTTCCACTGTCAAAAGATTTTTTTTAAACTGAGGTAATCGCTTGGATTTCGCTCAGTTCCACTGTCAAAAGATTTTTTTTCTTTTTCAAACTAAGGTAATCGCTTGGATTTCGCTCAGTTCCACGGTCCAAAATGACTTTTCTTAGCAATCTCGACCGAGGTAATCGCTTGGATTTCGCTCAGTCTTCCTGGCAAAATGATTTTTCTTGTGAAATTCGACAGAGGTAATCGCTTGGATCTCGCTCAGTCTTCACAGAAACAATCGATCGGAGGGTCAGCAAAAGTGCAATTGGTTCGCTCTGTTACGAAACCGAAAATCACAAATTCGCAAATAGTGGCAAAATCAGAGGTTGGCCTTGGCCCCCATGTACGGTCAGTAATGGCAGTCTGTCAAAATCAATAACAGTCAACAATGCCAAACTGATAACTTGGGTTAGGAAACCCCTCTGAATTCAAACCAAAATGGCAAAAATAATGAGATTTATCCGAAATGAACACAATAACACAGTGCCCACGGTTGGTCGAACACTTCCCTCACGATTTTAGCCCACTATTGACCCGTAGAGCGAAACACCCCACTTCCAGTAGAGCCTCGGGTCGAGGCAAAGCAAGAATGGAAAGCTAGAAGACGAGTGTGAGACTTCGGCCAGCGAGACGAGACTAACTGATTTTCGAAAACCCCCAACCGTGGGCGGAGCATGAGTGCAAAAAAAAAGTTTCCCGCATCCAATTCGAAGATACCGTACACCCGAATTCAAACTCGGATTGCGAAATGAAATACAACATGCAAAAGTGCAACGACGATGAGTACCAAGGAGAAATACGAACTGAGGCAATAGCGAATGATATCATATAAAGCAAAAAGGTATTATGAGCATATTATGATAAACTACTTCAATTAAACAGGAATTACTATTCTATATGTAGTCATTTTCCCCTTACGTGTACAGCATGCCGTTGCGCCAATTTTCGGCGTAGCTACGGCTCCCCTGTTGACCAGAATTTTGAAAAACTCTGAAAGAATTTTTACGATTCCCTCTCCCGAGGTGAAAAATTGCTATAGCTTTTTTGGGTGACAAATGTACAAAAATTTCAAACTTTTGGTAAAAAAAGACAACCAATAGTACTTCATTCTAGCATATCAAAAGGTTTGGACGAAATTCCCCTTTTTCTCCAAATTTTTTAGGAGCCTCCCCCTTCCCAATTTTCCTTTTTTGTCGAAAAATTTCCAAACATTTCACGGCCCCCCGTTGTGCCTAGTCGCAACACCGCTCAACCCTGTTGGTTTGTTGACAAGGTACTCAGATGGGGGGAACCTCAGACATCCCCTCCTCCCGATCTACTGTTCAATTCACCCGGTTTGATTGTTGGGAGAAAGTGTATGCTGTGTTATTTTTCATGTTGGGTTCCCATGGTCTGAAATCCGCAACATTTCGTTCAACGACAAGAAGTTCGTGATCAAGCCAATCGACAAAAAAGCCAATGTAAGTGAACAACTTTTACTCTTCAGTACAAAGCCATGTTATATGTAGAGCATGTTGCGCCATGCTAGACGTGCGGGTGTATGCCGAGGCGTGCTGCTTCACTGTGTTCTCTTTGCTACTTTCGAATCAGACTCCTTCCATACTTCGCGAGAACTGTAGGAATAAAGCAGTAAGCTTAAAACTTGCTGCTTATTTTTCGGGCGAGCGGGGAGACTAGAGTGGGCTTGTGCGGCTAGCGAAACGTGTGCCCTCGATGACTATCGATTTCGCGTAATCGCGCACTCCCGCAAGGAGTGAGCGCTGTCTGATCATGGCATCGCCTCTTACCCTTAGAGGCAGTGTTCACGATGAATTCACCCTCCCAGTTTACCTACCTTTCATTGACTTTTGAGCATGGAAGGATTGCCTGCTCCAAAGTGTTTACACCTATCAGTGCAATCAAGAGGGTGTGTATACAAGTCTGTTGGTACCTGCTCGTTGGTGCCCCTGCTTCTACTGAACCCAGCAGACGTTTGAGTGTACACAGGGAACGTTCGAGCGATATAGCGTGCACAACTATATCGCGAAAGTATCCCGCACATTGCATAAAGGTGTCGCCGTCCGGCACACTAAGGCCTCTGGTCCATAACACCTTAGGATCCGTACCTAGGGAGTCATGGAGTCTTTGGCCACAAGCCACAATTTCGCCACCCTGAACTGTCGATCGCTGTCGAGTGATATCCAAAAAACTGCGCTATCCAGACTTCTGAGCTATTTCCATGCACCGTTTGCTGCTTTGCAGGAAACCCGCCTCAAGGATAGACCCGTCATCAGCGTCGGAGAGTACACCATCTACTGCGGTAACGCTGACGATAGGAGAGTGGGAGGCTGTGCAATAGCTGTAAGGAAGGATTTCAATGGTATGGTCAAGGAGTTCGGCTCAACGTCGTGTCGGAATGCATTCGTACGACTGCGGGATCACAGAGGATTCAATCTGTGGATAGTGAGTGCTCATGCGCCCACTGAAACCGCCGAAGACAATTCGAAGGATGCGTTTTATGAGGAACTCAATACGTTGCTGGCCAGGATACCTTGTCAACATGCTGTTGTCGTGGGGATTGACGCAAATGCGAAGATGGGACTTGATCAGGAATCCGAAGTACTCGGTAAATGGTTCTACCCAGTGGAGCAAACATCGGACAATGGCTACCGCCTTGTCGACTTTTGTGAACGCAGTGGTCTGATTATTGCATCGACATTCAAGAGGAATCATCGCCGCCATCAGCTTACGTGGCAGGGACCAACCCGGCTATCTTCAGAAGAGCAGCGGAAGATGACAACTTTGAAACTACAGCTTGACTATGTCCTGACGAGGAATATTCCAGTATCGGACATTCGAAGATCTAGAGCTGTGTGGGATGTCGCATTCGATTCGGATCACCGTCCTGTTCTGTTGAACTTCACTGCGAGGATTCATAAGAGGAAGCGAGGGGCTCAGCCTCTCCAGAGGATTGACATGACAAGTCTCAGAGATGAAGAGTGCAGAAGGAATTTTCGACAACGCGTTTCTATTCACATCGGAGTACGGACTAAGAAGAAACTTTGCAACGCGGATTCTTTTGTCAAGTGCATCCAGGACGCTTCGAAAGAGGCACTCCCGGTTGTACAGCCTAAGAAGAAGTTCGTCTACGTCTCAGAAGAAACAACATCTACCTACAACAGAGTATGTGCTCTCCGAACTGCAGGAAACTTCGTGGAGGAGAAGCGTCTGAGGAGGAAGTTGCGTCGGCAGCTTCAAAGTGACCGCAAACGAGAGTGGACGTGTAGAGCTAAGGAGTTCGAGAAGGCTTGGGAGGAGAAGAATCCGAGGAAAGCCTACACGTTGCTGCGACAGTATAGCGGGAAGATGAAGAGATGTTCTCCTGTCCTGAACACTACCAATGGAGTTGCAGTTGGTGATGCGACGCTGCCAATATGGAAGGATTACTTCCAGTTCACTACTGAATCGTCCAGCGCCATCAGTACCTGAGCTCCCGCATGTTCAGAGAGCACATTACGATGTCAGTGAGGAACCGCCGACTGAGTCTGAAGTTTTGGATTGTGTCCGGAAAATGAAGAATGGAAAGGCAGGTGGAGATGACAACATCACTGTTGAAATGCTGAAAGCTCTTCCTCCGTCTGGGATTCGTGAAATGACCGACACCAACCGTGCTATATGGATGAGCGAAAGGATACCCGATTCGTGGAGACATGCGATCATCGTACCTCTTCACAAGAAGCTATCCGTCACGGATCCTAAGAACTACAGAGGAATCTCTCTACTTCGTGTCATGTACAAGGTTTTAGAACGTATCATTCTCGAGCGACTTATCAAACATCGTGAAGGAACGATCAGAGATGAGCAAGCCGGTTTTCGACCTGGAAGATCGACCATCGACCAAGTGTTCGTCGTGAGAAGAGTAATTGAATCGTGGCAGCGGTTTTCGAAGCCATTACAGCTTGCTTTTTTGGACTTTGAAGCCGCGTTCGACTCTCCTCATCGTGATCGATTGCTCAATGCTCTGCGAGCAGATGGAGTCCCGGAAAAGTATGTTCGGTTAATCGAGGACATGAACAAAGGAACAACAGCAGCAGTTCGTACACCTGTCGGATTTACGTCAGCTTTCGAGGTGAAAACAGGAGTAAGGCAAGGAGCCGTTGCAGGACCTTTTCTTTTCAACTTCGCCGTTGATGACATCATGCGTAGAGTTGCAGAACAGTTTCCTGCGGATGTGATCCTAACACCATCAGGACGCTCCCTTGTCGACCTGGAGTACGCCGACGACATTGTGTTATTCGCTGAAAACAACGCAAAACTGCAAAGGATTGTGAACCTCGTTTCGAAGTATGCCGCAGCCTATGGACTTCGTCTTCGTCCCGACAAATGCAAGCAGATGTGGGTCTCTCAGAGGCCTTCAACGGGAGTTTGTGTGGACGGACTACGTATCGAACTGGTGGACGATTTCTGTTATTTGGGCTGTTTGCTGAAGAACTATGGTAGTTATGCAGCGGATATTCGACAACGATGTGCGAAAGCTACGTCTGCATTTAATTCTCTAACCAAGTGTTTGTGGTCTACCACCATCGCGAAGGAAGTCAAGTTGCGCGTCTACCTATCCGCTATTCGCCCTATCATGATGTACGGATCGGAGACGTCGGCAGCACCGAAAACGCAGATGGAAAGGTTGGATTGCACGGAGAGAAAGCTTTTTAGGCGTTTGCTCGGATATTTCTGGCCGCGTGTATGCCATAACGAAGACCTTTACAAGGAAATCGACGCAGTACATCAACGCTTGACACGAGGGAGGTGCCAGCATCTCCTAACGCCATCTCAAGCAGTAATGGAAAGTCGACTTCGACTGCTCGGGCATATACTAAGAAGAACGCCGGATCGTCTCGTACAACACGCTTTAAAAATGCTTCCAAATCCTGTCTGGAAACGGCCACCTGGGCGTAGGCGAAAGTTCTGGACGGATGTGGTTAAAGAGGATTTAAAGTCACTCGGCATCGAAAGACAGTTCAGGCGCGATGTTTCGTTTCGCAGGAAATGGAATAGTGACAGCTGGATGGAATGTGTTCAAATTGTGGCTGAAGACCGTGAAAAATGGACACGGCTGACTACTAGGACGGCACACCTCGGTGAAGATGCGGAATGACCGCGTCAGGCGAAAGCCAACCGATTAAGTCAAGTAAGTCAAGTGCAATCAAGAGGTATAGCTCACTCGATATTACTAATCTCTTTTGGTTATTGGTTATCATCACAATCTCTGGTTTTTATTTGTTCACGGCTAGGAGGCTTTCTGGGAGCAATATGAGTTCCGGATACTTCAGTACTCGTGTTTAGAGCCGTTTTTACTTAGTTCAGGCCCCTTTTACTCGTTCTTTGGATCTCGGACCTCTGTTTCCTCCTCGCGTCAGATTTTACTGTGGAAACGCCACGATAATGATCATCGTGAACGCTTATCTACAGCGATTTCACTTCTTTTGTTCTTGATCTCTTTGGCAAACTTTCAGGGCAATATCAGGATAAAGAAAGTATTCGAAGAGATACATGGTGCGTGGGATGCAGCCGCGAGAGCCGCATGGACTGCATTTTTCTTGTGCTAAATAGTTACCGACACAGTTACAGAAGCCAGCGCGTTTACCCTGGCCCGTCACCGGCCAGTTCTTTGAATAGTCAATGAGAATCGACGGCCTCATAGGGCGGGTCAATTGGGGAGGCGAGCTGCTAGTACGTTCGCGTGAGCCTATCGCGTTTCAATCGTGCAGTTTTTCGAAAGAAGTTCTTCCCCTACAGCGAAATAAAAGACGAGTTGCGTTTTGTCATTATTTCTTTTAGTTTACAGTTACAATGATGAACTGCACAAATGTTTCATAGTTTACAGAACCTGGGATTTCGTTTTCAGACTCACCGCTCAGTCTATTACCTATTATTGCATAAAGGCTGTAGAAAAAGAAAATCCCATAGTTCTATCGCGTGCGGGTGCGAAGCGAAGACTAGAGGTAGCGAGAGAGCGTATGACGGACGGGGGCAGCTTTGCACGCATGCGTGTTGATTGATGCGAATTTCGTATTTTTACAGAGGATATCATTGGGTCAAGGTTCAGCGCGAAGTGTGTTGCAGGTTGATTTGCCTAAGACCCCCTTCTACCATGACCACACGAAGTGATGACTTTTTTCTGTGATCTGCTCCTTCCACGTCTACGACGTCTAAGCAGAGTTGTTTTTTGGTAGTTTTCTTAGACCCCTGCTCCCAAAAACGAATCTGGTATTTCTCGAGTTTGACTCTCATCTGTGTCATGCATTGCGCACGTTTGAACTCCGCTTCGGATCATGTTCCCACTGCTGATTCTCTCAGAAAACAGATCGCGTTTTTATAATTTTGTTTATTTTTCAGGACTTCGTGTTCTACGCTCCTCGATTGCGCATCAACAAACGCATCCTAGCGTTATGCATGGGAAATCACGAGCTCTACATGCGCCGCCGTAAGCCAGATACCATTGAGGTTTGCCTTTTTTTAACTGTCGTGTTTATCACTCATATATCCGATAAAAGTATTCAAGTACCCTGAATTCTCCACAGCTGAATACGAGTTTTAGTCAGAATTCGCTGCCTTTCTACCTCTCTGTCTGTTGACGGTTCCTGTGATATTTTCTGGAGTTTATGCTTATTATATTCAGAATGGCGGTGTATAGTTTAACGGTACAAGTGGAGATGGGAGTGCAGGGCGGGTTTTATCCCTCCGTCGCTCAATCGGAGCAGAACTCTCCACCTCTTAGGCGGCGTTCAGAGTTCAATTGCGACGCGACGTTAGCCTACGTATCGATCCAGCGACGTCGCGTCGCGTCGTCGCTATGTGTTCTCAGGGAAGTGGCGCGATACACCGGATTTGACGCCCAAATAATGATCGCTCCGCACGGTCGTCACGCGATGGCAAGCTCGTTGCTGGTTTTCTTCTGGGTTTTTTCTTTAACTTAACCAGATCTCACAATGAAAACAATAAAATGAGCATATTTAAGACCACTTGCACTCAAACCGACACGAAGGATTTGTTGCTAACTCCACTAAAAATTGCTGTTGTTTGTTTAGGCGAAATTGCGTACGAACGCAGTTGCGTGTAATCGCCCAGCGTTCGCTCAGCTTTCACACCTGAGTTCCTACGCGACGCGATTGTCGCATCGCACTGACGTGTGCCATCGCGTGGCCTCCTCAAAACTCTGAACGCCGCCTTAAGACGTTGCCGATTTGCCGCCGGAAGATTAAACTCCGTCCCGCACTTCCTTCTCCTCTTGTCCCTTGATTAACTATTGTTTCAGGTTCAACAAATGAAGCAGCAGGCGCGTGAGGAGCGAGCTCTCAAGCAGGCTGAGCAAGAGAGGCTAAACAAGGTTAGTAGTTGGTGCACATAAGTTGCTCCGACTCGAATTTTGCGATCAACCTTTCGAATACGTTCGATTTCGACTCAATCAAAACTCTTACACGATTTTTTGTTTACACAAGGTGCTGAGTTGATCGCAAAACGCTTGGCTCCGGGCGAGATTGAACCAGCATATTCCCTTTCCGGGGGAGCGCCTTATCGCACTGCACCACCGTAGCCCCAGCGCCGCTCTCACTCAACTGCTCGGTAAATCTTCACCGAATCTTCACCGAAACTCTTACGTTCAAAAAAGTCAAATTCAAAACATTTCTCCGAGAAGTCGAAAAACAGGAATTGGAGCGTTTAAATTTGGCGCCTTGAGCGTAATTAGCTGGAAAGAGCGAGGGCGATCCGCTTCTGTCATTTTCACGTTTCCATCAGTTTAGGAAATGTCCGCTCGTGAACAAGCTGAAGCTCGTCAGCGAGAGGCTGAGGATCGCATGCGACGCATGGCGGAGGATGTGGAACGTACCAAACGAGAACTTCTTGAGGCACAGAATACCATCCACAATCTGGAGATGCAGCTCGCCCAGTTGCATTTGGTGCGTCCGGATTCTGTTGAAAACGCCTTCAGATTTCATCATATATTTCTTCACAGGCCAAAGAGGCTCTCGAGGCAAAGGAGGTCGAGCTTCGTGAGTTGACCGCTCAGTTGCAGTCTGAAAAGGTGATGAGTGATGAAGAAAGACGGCGACTTCGTGATGAAGTGGCCATCCGTGAGAACGAGGTGAGTCTTCTGATTTGCAATGTAGACAGCCTCAAATGCATTTCTGACATTCATTCGGGCAAAATAGATGGTGAACTGGTCTCGTCAATCAATACCACCACTTGTTTCTCCTAGTTGAGAAGCTAAAACAGAATTTCGTTTACCGGCAAAACCTCGTGAAAACTCATGAAATTCATTTTTAGTAAGTGGCATGTGCACGCGAGGATTTTTAACTTTTTTTCGGGTAAACATTAAATTGTCGAGGAGAAAATTTAGAGTTTTCGCTCATGAAATCATCGGTACAAGATGAAACCTTCACGGAAGTTCCTTTTTGTAGTATCTCCATTTGCGTGTATATGTATTGTTCATCTTCGGGGTTAAAAAAAACGACATTCCATTCATATAGCGACATAATTACAAATCCTCGATGTCATTTTATTAATCTATGTCCTAAATCTACAGAATTGAGAAGGTTCACCTCAGTGTTGATCGGCCGCCAAAATTTCGACCTTCCTGGGGGCGTATGGCGCATAACATTAATTTTTCGAGAAAGTGTTTTGTTGCTAGCGTTTTAGTTTTTGATAGGTCGGAAATTGCGTTCGAATGTCGAAACAAACCCAAACTGTCTCAAACCCAATTGTCACCATTTTTTGAGTCCCTTCATTGTAGTTGCATTTGACAAATGTTATTTCAAAGAAAATGTAGGTCCTCATCGGTTTTTAATTATGTAAACTAATCTGTACAGGTGCACGGTATGCGTACGGAGGGGCAACGCCAAACAGATGTGACACATCGCCTTCAAGACGAAATTGAATCGACGCGACGCGAAGCTGTCATGAAGCACACCTCCGTCATTAATCATCACACTCATGTACTACCATTTTCTTTCCCACTTTTTATTGGCCTCGATTTGTTATTAACTTGCGAGTTTCTAGGTTGAACACACTGTGCTCACTCGTGAGGAGAATCATACGGACGAAGATGAGAATGGCGTTACTGGTAAGTTTCCCTATGGCTTCGTTGAAGTATCATTTCGAAACTGTTTTCGTTTGAAGAGCTCACGAACGACGCCGATCAGCATGTACCGCAACGAGAATTGGACCGTGTCACCGCTGCTGAACAGAATCAAAGCATAAAGTCCAAGCTTGAGGTTGGATTTTTAATCTCGCTAAAACCTTCTTCAATTGCGTGAAAGTGTTGCTTGCCATAGTTTCATTTGTTATGGAATGCACCCATCATTGGTCTCATGCGGAGTTAAGTTTGTATTTGGGTGAAATGCTGGGTTCAGTTAAATCAGTGAAGAGACGAATGTGCTCTCTATTATGTTGTGCTAATCACATGGGATAATCACAAAAAAGCTCCCCTCTGATTTATGGAAGCTCGTGGGCATGGACGAGTCTGAAGTCTGTATTTGTAGAGTTGGTTGTTTTTGGAGAAAGTGGACAGGATGGGTTGTTTGATGATCGCAAAGATTTTTACGAATGCTTTCTTGACTTTCCTCTGAGTCTCAAAGATTCCTAGCAATAAACCTACCGGTCATGCTTTGCCGATAGAAATGCGTGGCCCACACCGTATCGTCTATGAGCCGTCCTAGGAAGAAGAACTTATTGGCCAACCGGTTCGGACACTCAAATCCTTCGTCGCACGCGGCGCGGTCGCGTCACGCTCGCATTGGGGCGCCATATTCCTCAGCTCCACTCGCCTCATTATGTCCGTACTCGGATTTGTACTTCGTGAACGGGATTTTCAGTTCTATCTTCGATGTTCAATTGGTCAATAGGTTTTTCTTAAACTACAATTGATCAGGGGACGACGAATCACTACAGAAAATCAGACATCTTCATTCAGTACATAAAATATCCGCTTCTACCATGCTTTCCATCGGATTTTTCCTTCTATTTTCTAATAGTGTAAGTTTTCCAGCGCCTGTTTTTTCTCAATAGATGGTTACCGACCAATCTTCTAGCGGTTATTAATTTTGAATGGCCAACCTTGCGGTGTCGCTAGCACTTGTACTGTGTACTCACTCCACATAACTACAATACGCTTATCTCTCTCATAGTTCGATATAGTACACAACGATCCTCCTCATCTCACTGGTTTTTTTACCAGCGTTCCATTTTCTGGGTCAGTCGACTGTCTGCGTTGGCGCATCTCAAAAAAGAAATGGTTATCAACGATACGGTCGTTCGTAATGAATTATACCTCAATTCGAAAAACTTCTATGATTGTTTCTAATCTTATTTTGTAGCTGCTTCAAGTCTTCCTGGCAAAATGCAGCTTTTGGTGACTTTCAAAACGCTGGAAAATTGGCTATGATGGGAATATGGTAGTTTTTAAGTCTCGAATCTAACTGGAAACATTCTTGTAGTGGTATTTAATATGCTTAAGATGAATTCAAGGCCCACTTATCGATATCTTTAAAGTCTAAGTGAAATTACGCCAGCCAAATAGTACTATGTTCTACATCTGTTGTAAGATAAAGTAAGCTTCAGAATATCGGGAAACGGGTATGGTTATGTTTTGAGTAAAATCCGCAATAACATTCTTAACGCCCCGAAAATTGCCATGATGAATAAATATAGCCTAGCTCCCTCATTCTGGGATGGTCGAAGCAAAGCTTCTCGGGCTTATCATGCCGGAATCTCCTTATTACTGTTATATTTTGCCATGAAAGACCGCTCTGTTGCTTGCTCCGAAAACTGAAACCCCCTCTTAACACGTCTCGGAGTTTTCTTCGAAAACTAAAAAGCATAAAAAGCATCTATTTGGAAACAATCAATAGTAATCGCTCAAAGACTGGTCGCTTACTGTCTAATACAAAACAGGCGCTGCAAAACATACACTCCTAGAAATTAGCAGAAAAAAAGCCAATGGAAATCATTTGCATTTGCTTTTTGCTCCAGTTTTTTATTTGGTTGGTTTTTGCCTTTTTCCCTGGTTTAGTTGATGTAACGTTGTCTTCTCTCCATATCTTCGTTGTATTATCACGCATTCGCCTTAAGTGAGTGTAATAAACATAAACATAAACATAAACATGGTAGAAGCGAACAATTTTTACGTGTCTGCCTTTTTTGAATGATTCATCGTCCCCGAATCATTTGCCCTTTCAGAAGAACTTATTGGCCAATTGGATTTTGCAGATAAACACGAAAATCCCGTCCTCGAAGTACAACTCCGACTACGGACACAATGCGGGGAGTGGAGCTAAGGAAAACCGCGCCCCAATGCGAACGTGTCGCGACAGCATCGCGTCCGACGAAGGATTTGAGTGTCCGAACCGGTTGACTAATAAGTTCTTCTGTCCTAGGACCTTCATAAATTCAATCAACACGTACGTATCAGTACATGAAAACCCAATCACTACGTGAACTTATAGTTTACACGGAGAGACGCAGAGTACGCTCTCACGATGAATTCTTCCGTGTCGACTGCATATGGTTAGGTCCGTGGCTTACTTCCTCAAGAAAAGAACATTTAAATCTCACCCGCGGCTGTCGCGTGCGCCGGCCGGCTAATCGATTTAGGTCGAGAGAAGAGCGCAGCTTATTAGCTTACCATACCGCCAACCGCCGATGAGATCTAAACCGCCCGCGCCAGCCGAGGGTGATATTTGAATGTTTTGTCTTGAGGAAACAGGCCACGGACCTAACTGTATGTTTCCTGTTTAGGTTTCCTGTTTTTTAAACTCAATGTTTTTCTATGTAATTTGGTTATGCAGGTAAGACCTGTAATAAACGAATACAAGTACAAAATGTACCACTAAACCGGGAACGTATCACGATCTACAAGAGAAAGATTTGCATAATCCGAGGACTATTTTTATCATCAATTTTGCCTTCATTTTGCGTATTTCATCTAAAAATCGATTTGCAAGGGGATCGTTTTTGCCACGTTTGCACGTCTGAGATACCGTTCGATTAGGTGGGCCACGGCTTATTGGATAAATGTGACAACAACCTAAAGTAATTGATGGATCATCCTCATCATTGAGCTAATTGTTGTAATTGAAGTTGCTGACTCGCGAGTTGGAAGTTGTGAAGCGATGAGCGTGCAGTTACCGACTACGACGTGCTACACATGGAAAACAAACGAGCCGGTCGGGATAAATACAAGACGCTGCGTCAGATTCGCGGCGGAAACATCGAAACGCCGAATTGATCAATACGAGAACATGTAACCAATAAGTGTCACTTTACATATCGAATATTGCCTTATTGTAGAACAGTGCTGGTCTTAATACGCAGCCCCGTTCATTCCTGCTTTCTTGAGACGTTGTTTGACTATGAACTCGTGCTCTCTTTCATTTTGCGCAATTACAGCCATCCCCATGTGTATCGTTCGCAGTTCTATAAAGCAATACACTTATGATAGATATCGATTGGTTGTTTTCAATGAGTTCGTCGTACGGGGTCGTGTTAATGTGCGACAAAGATGACGCTACTTGTAAGAGTGCGACAGAAACCCGTAATGTTGCCATGTTCCAAATAATTAATTATTAGTTTGATTCATGTTGAAATGGTTTAATGAGGTGCCTTCTCCATTTCCTGTTGCTCTTCACACAGTCCCATTTCTACAGCACGCGATATTCGTCTTCTTATCATGATTTCTGTTGTTTTCATGTTCCTCTACTGTCGTAGCTCACCATGTCACGTTTTCTCTCTCTCTCTCTCTCTTCTGTTGCGGATTTTTAGACTCACGAAGTACTAGCCTAAGCGATGTTGTTGCTAGAGTGATAAGTCTGCCCCTGTGAATCTGCTATTGTTTCTTTGTATTCATATCCTGAAGAATTACTCATAACTTGTAATATAAAGATATGTATTGATTGGTTGTCACATTGTTTCATCCGCCCTGAAGCGGTCTCATATATGCAAGATTTATAGAGGAGATGAAACGCCACAATGAAACAACTTGCGTGGTTGTGGATGAGAGATTATGACTACATAGCTGTTTAAGTTGCTTTGACTGAAATAGCAGTGGGTATTAGCGTAGACTGTCACCATAGTTCCCATCAGGGCTTTCATCAGTACCGAGACGCATCATACGCGCAGAAAAACCATACATCATTTTTCCATGTTTTCGTATAACTTGGACTTATTCTGAATGAACAAAAATATCGAAAGAGTCTCTGAAAAACCCTTCATTGGTAAAGAAAAACCTGTTTGAATACGCTGTAAAGGGTTTAATTTCGCTTCAGAATTGTTTTTGGAAGTTCTTCTGCGTTTGGAGACCTGTTCACTGGACTGTTTTGAAATTTTCCTGCATGTGGACTTCTGCACCATAATTGCTTTTCATGTTGTTTGACTGGCACCTCGACCCAGAGGTGCTACTCATATTGAAGGCAGAATTCGTTGCTCCGAAACGTCGGCCGTTTATCCTGAGACATCGCGCTTCGGCGCTTTTTAACTCCTGGTTTTCCGGAAACACCATTTGCCCCTTGACAAGCAGAAACAACAGCGGTCTGGCGGAACACAACTACGAGTGCCTGACTCGGTGATCGACCTCACAGTTTTCAGGTGAACATAAGTTTTAAAATGCGTATTTTCAGAGTCTCAAGGCTCGTGGGTGATGCAGCCGTAATGGCTCGATTGTGCACAAAGCATTGAAAGTGATTTCCACCGCGCACGATACTACCATCATGGGGTGCAGCTAACATCGGCATGGATCCTGAAGAGACTTTCCGTTCTCCATCGGAGGTTGGCTCAAACTCGGTGCACCTATGTTATAGCATATGGTACCGAGTTGGCGCCAGCCTTCAACACAGGGTCAGGCACAGTGGTGGTGCGTGTCGTCCTGAACAACGACCCCCCCCCCCCTGAGAGGGACATTTTTTTCGGCTAAAAAACGACCCTCTAGGAAGGGTGAAAAAATTCGTAGACTTTACTGACTCGTTTCATTTTGGAGGTTTTTTCAATTTTTGGGGCCTCACCCTTCCAAAGTGAATGAATAGCGTTCCATGCGCTGCCGATATTCAAAAAATTCAGTCAGATGGAAAGCTGAAAAGCATATCAGAAACCGGAAAAACCTTCGCCCTCCGTTTTTGGCCACGGTGGTCCGGTGGGGCTTTTGGACCACCGCACCTTTGACCGGCCATAACTCGGCTCAAAATCGATTTCATGAGCTCATCTCCGGACGTTACCATTCTCTAACATCTGTCTACAGTTTCCACTCTTTCACTAGGTCATGTATCTAGACGACCCTTTTTCGATTTTTGGGCCGATTTTTTCACTCGATTCCTTTCGGCTTGCACGATTTTGAACTTGTTTCGAATCTTCGAGTGCTAAGGTATTAAATGATGACGGAGATGTTGTGTGCTATCTTCCTAAAGTTTCGGAGCGAGAAATGGCATTCGTTTGTTATTTTTCGGAATATTTTTCCTCCTCTAAGAGCTTCAGCACCCAAAGGTTTGGGATGTTATGTGAATCAAACGGAGCAAAGCTCTAGATGATTCAGGTACAGTTTTAGTTTCGCTACCGACTCCAAATTTCTGGTCAAGGTCGCTCCAGAATACGGAAGAAGAGCTTGGACCTGATGCAGAAAATATTTGCAGACCTTATGCAAAGGGTGTAAAAAAAGGGGGTGAGGAGGTGTTTGCGCAGAAAACCGTGTCAATCTCATGTTTTGCCACAGAATGCTGCATATTTTCTTAGCACGGACGATGACTTCATACCAAGCTTTCGATCCTACCTCGTATGTGGTATAGCTGCCAAGTATACTTGGGCAAAATGGTCAAAATTTTCGAATTTCGAATATTATTCGAAAACGAAAATTTTCGAATTTCGAATATTATTCGAAAACGAAAATTTTCGAATTTCAAATTTTCGAATATATTCGAAAATCCGAATTTTCGAATATATTCGAAAATCCAAATTTTCGAATTACCGAATATTTTTTTCCGAATTTTCGAATAAATTGCATATTTTTAACAGATTCTCGGGGTTTCCAAATAACATTCGACTTGTAATACACAACGACTGAACAAATAAGGAAGTGGATGAGCAAGCACCCGCCAAGAAAAG
This sequence comes from Aplectana chamaeleonis, assembly GCA_029168955.1. Lineage (NCBI taxonomy): Eukaryota > Metazoa > Nematoda > Chromadorea > Rhabditida > Cosmocercidae > Aplectana > Aplectana chamaeleonis. The sequence goes on along the minus strand of JAPDOI010001008.1, from coordinate 50,458 downwards.
AAAAGTTAACAGAAAAACATTTTTTTTCGTCTTCCGCCACTATTGTTAAAACAAGCAACTAGTGCACCGCACAAAATCAAAAGTACGACAAGTAGTCGAGAACGTTGCATTAACGCGTTTTTATAAGTTCATTTTTTACCTTGCACACTTTTCTGCTTGTTTACATTTTGAAGCACTTTATCATTACAGTCACATATCATATTTCAATCACCATTATGGAATTATTTTCTACAAATCATTGTTGTCATCAATTTACAAATCTGTATTTTTCTTCAATGCTTTCCCTTTACACTGCCTGGCTCATATCTTGCGCCACTTTGCAATTACAGCAGCTGATAAAAACAATCTTTCAACTTCCTTTATGAAATCTCGAGTGGGTTAATTAACACTTAATCCGCTATTTGAACAATCAATATTAGCCTTGGTTGAGCGCCAGGACTCTTCTGCACGAGCTTTGCTGGCGTCATCAACGATGGTGGTGCGAGCGCAGATAATTAGGTGTGAACGAAGGTGCGAACCACGCTAATGACGGGCTCCCTAATAGACTCGTACAGATGTATACAAATCCGTACCCTCCTCAGAAGACCACTTCTCAATGGATGTGGTTGAGCCACGAATTGTTGTCCGCTCAATTTATTCGAAATGACGAATAATTCGAATAAATCCATACACAACTATTCGAATTTCGAATATTATTCGAGAGCCTGTTTTTGAAATATTCGAATTTCGAATATTATTCGAGAGCCTCTTTTTGAAATATTCGAATTTCGAATATTATTCGAGAGCCTGTTTTTGAAATATTCGAATTTCGAATATTATTTGAGAGCCGGTTTTTGAAATATTTGAAGTACGAATATTATTCGAAAACGAAAATTTTCGAATTTTGAATGATTCGAAATTCGAAAAATCATTCGAATAATTTTCGAATAATATAATTCGGTCCGAAGTATACTGCCAAGGAAGCTATCGTTCGCTAAACAATTCTCTTTTATTGTGATGACAATGAAGTTTGATGCGACGCCTGCTTAATCGCATTACGATCCCACATCCGCAGGGCGTATGGTCCAGAGTTTTGCACAGCACATGAAGTTTGATTTGCTCAAATATTCAATGGGAAACAACCTCCCCTTTCCTCTGTTGACCGACGGCATTACCGACACCGATCGCAAATGGATTGTGTTTCTTATAAGGTTTATATCACCCTCCTACACACCCGTAACTCTCCACTTCTCTTCTCCTTAGAAGAAACAGAAAGCGAAAGTCCGAAGACATCCTCGACGCATTCAGGGATTTTCTTATTAAGGAGGATTCATGGGCAGATATGCAGAATGGTCTTTCTCACAAGCCCTTCGCGTTTGCCATAAAAAAGGTGATGGCAACGTCTGCCGAGGGTGCATCTGTGATGACAGGGCAAATAAAGGGCATTCATGCAAGACTTCAGCGCATAGTAGATGGCGAGACAACACTATGGAAATATGAGAGCAGGTGCGAACCCAACATGACTAAAAGAAGTTTTAGGTATCTAAATATGTTTTGTTTTAGATTTTTTTCTCAGCGTTTACGCAGCACACACACCGAATTCCGTCGCAACTGCTCAGAACAACTACGCGTATCGGCTCGCTCAGGAACAAATGAACTTTTCGTACCTCAAAATGGGGGCGGTACATCGGGTCCGCTGGTCGGCCAGCATGCAGCAAGCGCTAGCAAAGATCCTACGAAACTACCCCATTTTGATGGGGAGCCTTCAAGCCTTGTCGAACGGAGATACAACTGAAAGTATCAAAGCAAGAGCTGTGGCTGCTGCGTGGACGGGCGCACGTTTCCATTTCTTCACCACGTGAGCCACACACTATTCCAACTGACATTATTCTCAGAGGAACTACAATAAGAAGAAGGTCTCATAGTATAATATGTGTCTCGCAGGCGCTATTTCGACCACATGATGGGAGACAAGGGCGGCAAAATGGCGAATATTGCACAAAGATTATTGAGAGACAATAACGATTTGAAAATGATGAATCCCTCATGCTTAAGATACGAAAGTGTGAGCACAGAGTTTCTCGATCAGTACTATACCTCTTTTGAAGGCCCAATTTCTGAATACCTGCTGTGGTATGACGCTAAGACATTTAAGGGTCTTAGTGAACCGACGTCGCAAAGCCATGAAACGCTCTCAGTTTCGGAGTCCCGAAACATAAAGCCAGAAAAACAGAGATGAGGAGTCACACTCCATCAGAGACCAAAGCAACGCTTATCGTTACACCGAATACATTACCTTTGACATCGATGCTCTTAGCCATCGAGCCTTGGGTAAAGTGTATAACGAAGGGACATCTGTTGCTCTGGTTAGCACCCACATCACTGAGTTCTACTCCAGCTATGCCAATCAGATTCGAAGGTATATATTCCCAGGAGACGAGGCTAACGCAGGAAGCAGAAGGACTTTCCCTATACTTTGGGTCGTCACATACTGCTGGAGATGATACAATGTGAAATAGCGAGTTTCAAAAGCTTCAAAATGTATAAACCTACAAACGCCAAGTTCAATACCAGAGGCTGGCCCAAATATAAAGACGACGCGAACAAGATACAGATCACAGTACGTCTAGATTCGATTACGAACATAATCGCCTTACTTCAAAAGTACTGCGCTATACAGGATGCGATGCCATCGTACGAACCCTACGCTACCATTCCCACGGTGGTCCGCGGACCACCGTGAGCTTGACCCTGCTTCAACAGTGAACGCGAAGTCTCTTCACGATCCATGCCGACGTTATATGGGGGTGGTTTTATGACATTGGCTTTCCTGTACCTTTTTCTTAACAGTTGCTAAGTTGAGAGACGGTGTGCGGTAAGTTGCTAATCAATTGGAGCGCTCTGGCGGTTGTGTGATTTCTCAATGAGCGATGAGGGGACGAAAATATTGCCCCCAAGAATGATTCCTGATGGGGATCGTAAGAATTGCGGCCCAAAAACGAAAATACGTTGAGGGGGTCGTAAAAATTTCCGGAATTTCTCGTCGCTAACAATAAGGGGAAGGGATCGTAGCTCAACTGAGATTCTTCACAATGACCTGCTTGACGCTGCTCTCAACAGAATCGAATACGGAGTAGCCAGAGGCTTGGTTTTGCTCTTAAAGTAGATTTTTTTCGCAGTGTTGTTGGTGGTGTTTCTCTGAGACTTTAACCAGGACTAAGGTGGAGCGATGCCCCCTAGGATGATCGAGGCGTCAATCATTGAAAAGGGTGGGCGATTCAGAGGGAAGGACTAAGCACCGCTATTGATCAACAAAGTGGCTTCGATCAACAGCGGTGTATAGCCCTTCCCTCTGATCTGCCCGTCGTCTTCTGTGTTTGGCTCCTCGAGACGACCACTCTTTTGGTACAACCGAAATCCAGTTCTCATAAAATCATGATATACATTAGAATATTAGGTTGATACAAAAGTTTCCGGACTTTTCAAGTCTGAATAAAAACAATTTTTTCAAATACAAACAAGGCTCACCCAACAAAAAAATTTCCATCACATTCAATGATCCTTCGCCACCGATTGGGCAGACTATGAATTCCCGACGCGTAGAACTGGCTGTTACGAGTCGAAACATTCTTGTAAGGCCATTTTCATTTCGTGATCGTTAGTGATATTTTCCATCCAGGAAGTGCTGCATCGAGCGGAACAGATGGTAGTCGGAAGGGACAAGAGCTGGGCTATATGGAAGGTGAGGAAGAACTTCCCAGCCCAGGTCCAGCAGTTTCTGACGGGTTATCCGAGATACGTGTGGCTGAGCATTGTCATGAAGAATTCGAAAAGTGTTCATCCCATGGCGATGAATGCGTATCTCCTCGGCCAAACGTACCAGCTGTGAGCAGTAAACCTCGGCGGTTACTGTGGTGTTCTGAGGAAGCAGATCCCAGTGAATTGGTCCACGAAAATCCCACCAAACGCAGAGCATCAGCTTCCGCTGATGCTTTTCCGGCTTCGGCGTGGTCCGCGCTACTTGTCCAAAAGTCTGTCCACGTCCTTTTACGCGATGTGTTGACGTACAGACACCACTTTTCGTCTCCTGTGACAATGTCGTCAAGCCAAGCAAAATTGCGCTTTCTAGAAAGCAGTTCAGTGCATGTCTCCAGACGGCGGTGTTTGTCGCTCACGTTCAAACAGTGGGGGACCCAAACGTTGAGCTTGGAAACCTTTCCAAGTGCAGCCAAGAGACGAACGACACGCCTTGTCTTCGACCTCGTACTGCCCAACTCTGAACTTGCTGAACCAATCGTGTACTGTAGTTTTGAAAATAACGCCGTCGCCGAACGACATCACCATGTGGCGATAGGAATCCGTAAGTTTCATCTCGAATCGGTAGTCGTAAAGAAGGCAGTTGCGAATTTGGTCGCGTGACAACACTGGAAAACTTGACATGTCGACGATTGTGCCGAATGAGTGGACAAGCTTGTCGGTTTAAATATAAGCACTGATATGCTCTACATATATACAAAAATGTGTATACAAGTCTGTTGGTACCTGCTCGTTGGTGCCCCTGCTTCTACTGAACCCAGCAGACGTTTGAGTGTACACAGGGAACGTTCGAGCGATATAGCGTGCACAACTATATCGCGAAAGTATCCCGCACATTGCATAAAGGTGTCGCCGTCCAGCACACCAAGGTCTTCTGGTCCATAACACCTTAGGATCCGTACCTAAGGAGTCATGGAGTCTTTGGCCACAAGCCACAATTTCGCCACCCTGAACTGTCGATCGCTGTCGAGTGATATCCAAAAAACTGCGCTATCCAGACTTCTGAGCTATTTCCATGCACCGTTTGCTGCTTTGCAGGAAACCCGCCTCAAGGATAGACCCGTCATCAGCGTCGGAGAGTACACCATCTACTGCGGTAACGCTGACGATAGGAGAGTGGGAGGCTGTGCAATAGCTGTAAGGAAGGATTTCAATGGTATGGTCAAGGAGTTTGGCTCAACGTCGTGCCGGAATGCATTCGTACGACTGCGGGATCACAGAGGATTCAATCTGTGGATAGTGAGTGCTCATGCGCCCACTGAAACCGCCGAGGACAATTCGAAGGATGCGTTTTATGAGGAACTCAATACGTTGCTGGCCAGGATACCTTGTCAACATGCTGTTGTCGTGGGGATTGACGCAAATGCAAAGATGGGACTTGATCAGGAATCCGAAGTACTCGGTAAATGGTTCTACCCAGTGGAGCAAACATCGGACAATGGCTACCGCCTTGTCGACTTTTGTGAACGCAGTGGTCTGATTATTGCATCGACATTCAAGAGGAATCATCGCCGCCATCAGCTTACGTGGCAGGGACCAACCCGGCTATCTTCAGAAGAGCAGCGGAAGATGACAACTTTGAAACTACAGCTTGACTATGTCCTGACGAGGAATATTCCAGTATCGGACATTCGAAGATCTAGAGCTGTGTGGGATGTCGCATTCGATTCGGATCACCGTCCTGTTCTGTTGAACTTCACTGCGAGGATTCATAAGAGGAAGCGAGGGACTCAGCGTTTCCAGAGGATTGACATGACAAGTCTCAGAGATGAAGAGTGCAGAAGGAATTTTCGACAACGCGTTTCTATTCACATCGGAGTACGGACTAAGAAGAACCTTAGCAACGCGGATTCTTTTGTCAATTGCATCCAGGACGCTTCGAAAGAGGCACTCCCGGTTGTACAGCCTAAGAAGAAGTTCGTCTACGTCTCAGAAGAAACAACATCTACCTACAACAGAGTATGTGCTCTCCGAACTGCAGGAAACTTCGTGGAGGAGAAGCGTCTGAGGAGGAAGTTGCGTCGGCAGCTTCAAAGTGACCGCAAACGAGAGTGGACGTGTAGAGCTAAGGAGTTCGAGAAGGCTTGGGAGGAGAAGAATCCGAGGAAAGCCTACACGTTGCTGCGACAGTATAGCGGGAAGATGAAGAGATGTTCTCCTGTCCTGAACACTACCAATGGAGTTGCAGTTGGTGATGCGACGCTGCCAATATGGAAGGATTACTTCAGTTCACTACTGAATCGTCCAGCGCCATCAGTACCTGAGCTCCCGCATGTTCAGAGAGCACATTACGATGTCAGTGAGGAACCGCCGACTGAGTCTGAAGTTTTGGATTGTGTCCGGAAAATGAAGAATGGAAAGGCAGGTGGAGATGACAACATCACTGTTGAAATGCTGAAAGCTCTTCCTCCGTCTGGGATTCGTGAAATGACCGACACCAACCGTGCTATATGGATGAGCGAAAGGATACCCGATTCGTGGAGACAGGCGATCATCGTACCTCTTCACAAGAAGCTATCCGTCACGGATCCTAAGAACTACATAGGAATCTCTCTACTTCGTGTCATGTACAAATTTTTAGATTGTATCATTCTCGAGCGACCTATCAAACATCGTGAAAGAACGACCAGAGATGAGCAAGCCGGTTTTTCGACCTGGAAGATCGACCATCGACCAAGTGTTCGTCGAGAAGAGTAATTGAATCGTGGCAGCGGTTTTCGAAGCCATTACAGCTTGCTTTTCTCGACTTTGAAGCCGCATTTGACTCTCCTCATCGTGATCGATTGCTCAATGCTCTGCGAGCAGATGGAGTCCCGGAAAAGTATGTTCGGTTAATCGAGGACATGAACAAAGGAACAACAGCAGCAGTTCGTACACCTGTCGGATTTACGTCAGCTTTCGAGGTGAAAGCAGGAGTAAGGCAAGGAAACGTTGCAGGACCTTTTCTTTCAACTTCGCCGTTGATGACATCATGCGTAGAGTTGCAGAACAGTTTCCTGCGGATGTGATCCTCACACCATCAGGACGCTCCCTTGTCGACCTGGAGTACGCCGAAGACATTGTGTTATTCGCTGAAAACAACGCAAAACTGCAAAGGATTGAGACCCTCGTTTCGAAGTATGCCGGAGCCTATGGACTTCGTCTTCGTCCCGACAAACGCAAGCAGATGTGGGTCTCTCAGAGGCCTTCAACGGGAGTTTGTGTGGACGGACTACGTATCGAACTGGTGGACGATTTCTGTTATTTGGGCTGTTTGCTGAAGAACTATGGTAGTTATGCAGCGGATATTCGACAACGATGTGCGAAAGCTACGTCTGCATTTAATTCTCTAACCAAGTGTTTGTGGTCTACCACCATCGCGGAGGAAGTCAAGTTGCGCGTCTACCTATGCGCTATTCGCCCTATCATGATGTACAGATCGGAGACGTCGGCAGCACCGAAGGCGCAGATGGAAAGGTTGGATTACACGGAGAGGAAGCTTTTAGGCGTTTGCTCGGATATTCCTGGCCGCGTGTATGTCATAAAGAAGACCTTTACAAGGAAATCGACGCAGTACATCAACGCTTGACACGAGGGAGGTGCCAGCATCTCCTAACGCCATCTCTAGCAGCAATGGAAAGTCGACTTCGACTGCTCGGGCATATACTAAGAAGAACGCCGGATCGTCTCGTACAACACGCTTTAAAAATGCTTCCAAATCCTGTCTGGAAAAGGCCACCTGGGCGTAGGCGAAAGTTCTGGACGGATGTGGTTAAAGAGGATTTGAAGTCACTCGGCATCGAAAGACAGTTCAGGCGCGATGTTTCGTTTCGCAGGAAATGGAATAGTGACAGCTGGATGGAATGTGTTCAAATTGTGGCTGAAGACCGTGAAAAATGGACACGGCTGACTACTAGGACGGCACACCTCGGTGAAGATGCGGAATGACCGCGTCAGGCGAAAGCCAACCGATTAAGTCAAGTAAGTCATATACAAAAAATGAAACCGGAAATTTCCCTCATTTCGGAGATAGCTCAAAGACTCTCTAAATGCTCTAAAAACTCCGGAAACTTTTGCATCAACCTAATTTTTGCTATGACCGACCGCTCCGCTGCTTGCTCCGCCCGGACTCATATGCATCTCGACCATATGAGTCCGGGCGGAGCAAGCAGCGGAGCGGTCGGTCATAGCAAACTATAGCAGTGACAAGGAGGTTCAGACATGGTAAGCCCGACAAGCCTCACTTCGACCGGCTAGAAATGGGGGAGAACCGCTATACATGAAGGATGTCAGGGAAAAATCATGACGACAAGGAGGGCTGAAGTGGACGGGAACAGATCACGATTTGGTAAAACTTCCCTGCGTGATGAGCTGAGCTATCAGTTTGTGTGCTGACCGCAGTTGTGGTGTGGTTTCTGTGAAAATGTTCTCATCAGATATCCTTGGGCTCCTCCATTCCCATCACTTTGCTCGCGACTGTATTTTGGTTTTCCGCATTTTTGCCATTTACGAGAGAAACTATAAGGTTTTGTAGAGGGGTAGGATGGGATACGGTAGAGGGATAGTGATAAGTGATAATACACGCTATATAAACCCTCCTTAGTCAATAAACGTGTTCATCCTCAACTGTTCGTGTTCGGCAATCGTCAACTGGTGATTAGTCCGAACTCTACGCAAGGACAAGAAACCGATCTGCAGCAGTCAAGGCAACCGGAGGAAAGAAGAAAGAAGAAGGGTAGAAGATGCAAGGCCAGGAGGACGCTAGCAAGGGCGGTATGATGGAGCAGAAGCCTCCTGCCATGCTGCAACCGACGGCAGACCTCGGTGGGCAAGAGCCTTACCGAGGCCGCATACGTACCGGGCACGTCGTGGCGCACATGGTGGAAGCTTTTCTCTAATTTTTTAGTATTGAGAAAGGTGGTCGTAGAGAAGGACCAACGCCTAATCTTTCTTCAGGAAGTGGGTGGGTCCAACTACGAACTCCTAGAGTCCCTCTTGCAGGGCCGGGAGCTCGAGGAAGTTGAACTTGTCGAGCTTCGGGCAGCAATGGAGAAGCATTTTCAGCCTAAAAAACTAATACTAGCAGAGCGATTTGGACTAATGTCCAAATTTCAGAAACCAGGACAAGCCCTGCACGAGTATTATGCGGAGTTGAAGAGAGCCGCAAATGGATGTAGCTTCAGTAACATCAAGGACCACCGCGATGCCTTTGTGACAATGGTATTTATCGGTGGGTTGTCCGCGATTGAAACAAGGAAGAGACTTCCTGAAAAAGAGGAGCTGACATCGAAAGAAGCACTGGAGCAAGCAGAGGCTTATGAGCGAGTGGGAGCAAATGCTCCTCATCTCAAAGAAGGTCCAGTGCAGCTGGGAGTGGCACAGGTAAGAAAAAGAAATGAAGATTGCAGCCGCCAGTTGGTCCGGCGCCCACACTACCAAAATAGACGCGCAAAGAAGCCGAGCAAGGGCCCAGCTCGGGATATGATGAAGTGTTGGGTCTGTGGGGTGCCTGGGCATGCTGGCTACGAATGTTTCAAGAAGGACCGACCATACTGCAGAATATGCAAGAAAAAAGGGCACTTCCCAGAGACGTGCAGAAGTCAGAGGAAACCTGGAAGTCAAGTCTCCCGCCAGGTGCACTGGTGTGTGGAGCCTCCCGGAGCCTCCGACAGTAAAGAGGATTGGATGGATCAAGGCGTGAATGCGGTTTTGGGTATTGACAACCGCCGCCAACCCCTCTGTCGTTGAGTCGCGAAACCGGTGAGAGAAAGCCGCCAATAGAAGAGGCAGGCTGAACAGATTGGCTCCAACCGTGGCAGCGAAACAGATACGAAAGAGATAAATCAACAGCACTGCCGCGGTTGTCGAGCAAATGCTGGAAAGCTACAAAAGGAGGAAGCAGTCAACCGAGAAACACAATCAAAAGGAAACGAAGCCTATGAGCTAGCCACGGAACCGCCACGGATGTGAAAAATAGAAATCAATAGCCTGGCTATCCCTTTTGAGTTGGATACCGGCGCTTCTATGTCAATAATAGATGAGAAGACGTGGCGCAAGTTGGGAAGTCCACAGATGCGTCAAACGGAAGTAGAGGCGACAGCGTACAATAATAAGAAAATAAACTTCCAAGGAAAGCTAGCTTTGGTAGCGAAATTCGCAGGGAGAGCAGCCGAACTTGATGTTCACGTATTTAAAAATGCAACGCATTCGCTGTGTGGGCGAGATATGATAAGAGCGTTGCAGATAGGTTGTGGACCGCACTATGGAAATGCACATCAAGTGAATGATCTAAGCAACATCGAGATAAGGAAGGAAATCGTACGCATTCTAGCCCAGAATTGTGGTGCGCGCGAAGCGCGCACCACAATTCTGGGCTAGAATGCGTACGATTTGGAAAAGGATTGCTTCTGCGCACAACCCTCGTTACAGAATCTCGGTTTGGAAGATAGTTCCAAACTTGGCATTTACACAAAATGTAGAGCGGTAAAGGTTCTTAACACTGCCCAAGTTTCAGAAAAATCTGCTTTGTGGTTCTCGAGATATTGAAAAATTTGTGAATTTTAAAATGTGTGTCTGTGTGTCTGCGTGCAGGGTTGAGCAGGCCGCTGTGGCGATTTTTGTCGCGGCTACGACCTCCCCCCCATTTTCCTTTTTTTCAAAAAAAATCCCAAAATTTTACGACCCCCTGGGACCAAAAATTTTTAAAGCTTTACTTAGTGTCTAATTGTCAACTTTGTCAAAAAATTATCAATTTTCTAAACAGCTTCTCTGTATATAATCTGCTTTGATATTGTTGAAAATGCATACACCTCGCACGCGACTGACTATTCCTACCTCATTCTACCTTAGTGGTTTGAAAAAATCCTATTTTTTGCCAAAAAAAATTACGACCCCTCCCCAAATTTTAATTTTTTCCCCAAAATTTCACGACCACCCCCCCCGTTGTGACCAGTCACAACGCTGCTCGACCCTGTGTGTGTGTGTGTGTGTGTGTGTGTGTGTGTGTGTGTGTGTGTGTGTGTGTGTGTGTGTGTGTGTGTGTGTGTGTGTGTGTGTGTGTGTGTGTGTGTGTGTGTGTGTGTGTGTGTGTGTGTGTGTGTGTGTGTGTGTGTGTGTGTGTGTGTGTGTGTGTGTGTGTGTGTGTGTGTGTGTGTGTGTGTGTGTGTGTGTGTGTGTGTGTGTGTGTGTGTGTGTGTGTGTGTGTGTGTGTGTGTGTGTGTGTGTGTGTGTGTGTGTGTGTGTGTGTGTGTGTGTGTGTGTGTGTGTGTGTGTGTGTGTGTGTGTGTGTGTGTGTGTGTGTGTGTGTGTGTGTGTGTGTGTGTGTGTGTGTGTGTGTGTGTGTGTGTGTGTGTGTGTGTGTGTGTGTGTGTGTGTGTGTGTGTGTGAGTTCGGTGAAACTTTTGAATGATAAGAAACATGGTTGGCCAAATGAGAGAAATGGAGTGGTATTGTGATAAGAGTGAATTGATTGCAAGCGTTAAGCGTCTTTCACAGTCTGCCGGACGACGCCGTCCGACACGTTGCAAGAGTGCCGCAGTGCGAGGGAAGCTGCGGTGAACAACCGTAAGTTCCGACTCTTCAGTGCAGAATTTAAGGCGAAACCAACACGTGTTCACCCGTCATAACTTGCTCCGACGTCGTGTCAATGATTTCACCGCACTGCGACGTCGGTCGGCCGATACCGCAGTGCGGGCCTCACCGACGCCGCAGTCCTATCTTATAACGTATCAGACGCAGGGCTGTGCGTAACTGAATTTTGTAATTTCGTAAATCGTAAATCGTAATTTCTGAAATTCCTCGTAATTCGTAAATCGTAACTGATAATGAGTAATAAGCCCCCCACACATGACCCAAACCTCGCTCCATGTGGAAACACCGTAGCATTTCAGTGATGAGGTGTTTCCATATCGAAGTAGGCAGGAGGTTGGGTTTCAAAGTGGCATTTTTAGAGCAGCACTTTAATAAATATTCAGTACACATACGTGGGATCCACACCTGTGCCAGGTTTCGCCCAACTTTTGAATACGAAAGCATAGGGAATCATCGCTCTACCAAACACAGTTCAGTGGTGCCAAGGAGGGCGACAGTGTGATGAGAAAAAATTTACGGTTGGATAGTTTTAGCCTTAACCTTTTGAGGAAGGATGCTTGGATAAGGGGCCATCCCAAAGGGGATATACATTTACCAAACCACTTCTTCACACAGGAAACGAGTACGCTCTAAATTTGTTAAGCGTTGCTCTGAACGGAGTTATAAGCGTTCCTCCGCATAAGCGTAAGTTTGTTGCGGTGGAGACGGCGGTCTTCTTCTTCTTCTTCTTATCGGCCACAGCAGTTTCTTCTCATAGGCGTAGAAAGGCAGCTACATTACACGGCTTGTTCCGCATATCACAAGCAGACAGAAGTAGGTCTGGCGGAGCATGAAAATAATTGCAATGAATCATGTCCAGTATTCTGACAGGCAGGGCATTTATCTGGGACCGACTCGTCAATCCTGTGTACGTAGGCTTTGAGGTATGAAGAGTGACCGCAACGTAGACCTGCCAGTGACGCGGGAGCGCATGGGCAGATCTTCCTCACTATCATCAACCATAGGAGGCACGGCACCAAGGATCGGGTTGGAAGGGGCGCAGGTCAGGTACTCAGACACAAATCTAGTGTGCTCGATTTGTTGTAGCCTCTTTCGTGTGAGCTCAGAGGTGGCCCGTCTTTGACGATCCAATGTGGAAATAGCAGCATGGAGTGGTGTGCGAATATTACGGTGATGTGGATCAGATGACAGAAGTGGGTAGTTGGGATGTGCGGCGTTCTTAATAATGCCAATGTGGAACTGTTGAGGTTGCAGCTGGCAGTGTTGTTTGACAGGAAGTACTGCACATTCTTGATGGAGATGGGACATGGGCGTTGACCTTGAGCAGCCAGTGATGACACGTAGTGCAGAGTTCTGTACACGTTGAAGCTTGTTCCAGGACGCCTTTGACAGATGTCTGGTCCATAACGGAGCCCCATATTCCAGAGTTGGCTGTATCATGGTCTTTTACGTTGTGCGTAAAACTTCCTTTGTGCTACCCCAGGTGGTGCACGCCAGAGCACGGAGGATGTTATTTCGCGTGTTGGCCGTAGCAGCTCGAATACGTGTGTTTTCGTGAAAACGCGATGAAGGGTACAGGAACACACCAAGTAGACGAGGGTGCTTAGATAGGGGCAGCAGATTCCTTCCCCAGAGAACCTTGGGATGCAGTTTGTGCTCAGCATTTGCAGTGGTGCACAAATGCGGTCTGAGTGGTGAAGGTTGATTAGGATTTTGAAATGCAAAATGGTGAGGGCTCCCTCAAAATCTGTGCTTTCAAAAATTAGGTTCTCCATCTTCTTTTTTTTGCGTTCAGAATTTGCTCCTCATTATTAAAACATTTCAAAACTCTTTGAAAAAGAAGGAGACTCTGCAACCATAATTTCTTAGAAATGTTTCAAACCAAATTCTCAAATTACCCCCTCTCCTCTCGTAGCCTCTGGGGACACCGAAGGTTAATTTGGGAGTCCCCGTAAAAATCTTTTTTCGAATAATGTTTAGAGGTTAGTAGAATAATTTCCCGATTCTCCGGCAGATTTGAATTCACGAAGTTCCTCTTTTTTGCTTGAATCTTTTCAACCGCTAAAGATGGATGCGTAGGGAAGTTTGTTTTGATATCTCCGCAAAAATTCTGTAATGAAGTTTATATTGGGTTCCAACCTTTATTTGCTCCATGAGCCAGCCAAGCCCTTAGAGCCGAGCCCCATATTTACTGTGTATTTATATCGGAATGGAATTGCTGTGCGCAGTTGCAGACGACCGCTTTAGAAGTTTACAGACAGCTAGAAGATTGTGGTGCTGGAACGAATATAGATCATGTCAGGAATTCGCGGTCACAGCATGACTCTGTTTGCAGTACGTGTCGCAACAGCGGTTGTCTGCAACTGTGGACCGAAATTTTAGTCCGATATAGACTGCAGCTCCAACAAAGGTCTGCGTCTCTGGTGTTCATCATGTGACAAGGGCATTCCATGGTAGTAAATTGGTGTGAAGCTACCGAACTGGCTCGGCTTGGGGCAAGGAAAGGTTGGAACCAAATAATAACGTCATTCCTAAAGCTCGTTATCAACAATTATAGTTCTCCATGACTGACCTACTGCTAACTTCGACCGGCCGGGCATGCACGGGTACGGGTTCACCGAAAATTGAAATTTTGAAGAGTAATCAAATATTAGGAGTGTGTTAAATTTAAAAGTATTGAAGTTGTGTTGTATTGAAAGTGTTAAATTTATATTTGTACTAGACCGCAAATTCGCATTGCTCATTTAACCGCGTTTTCACGTTTTATTACGATTTGTTACGATTCGTTACGATTTTAGTCCCAAATTTCGTAATTCGTAAATCGTAAAAATTTGCCAAAAACACCCGTAATTCGTAAATCGTAAACCGTAATTCGTAATTACGCACAGCCCTGATCAGACGGCGTCGTCCGGCAGACTGTGAAAGGCGCTTTAGAGTAGGTCTGCTTTACGTCCATCAGGAACCGTATGCACACAGTTAATTGTGCGGGGTCCGACTGGAAGGTTGCCATGGGCCAAGAAACGTGCGCGGTACCCAACTGGAGACCAAACGCCACAAAACGTGTGTGGAATCCGATTGGAAGTGCGCCAAGAGCCAGGGAACGTGCGCGGAACCCGAATAAAAATACCCAAAGCGCAGTGGAGAGAGTGCGGGACCCAACTGTGAAGGGAGCGTGTGCGGAACCCGAACGGAAATGCGCCAAGCGTAGGGGAGAGTGTGCGGGACCCAAACAAAAGTGCCGCAAGCGCAGGGGAACGTGTTCGCGACTTAACTAAAAGTGTGCCAAGCGACGGGGAACGTGTGCGGGACCCCAATAAAAAAGCGCCGAGCCCCGGAGAAAGTGTGCAGGACCCGACACGGAGCGCGCCAAGCGCCGGGGAACGTGTGCGTGACCCAACTGGGAACGCGCCAAGCGCCGAGCAAAGCGTGAGGGACCCAACTGGGAGTGCGCCAAGCGCCGGGGAAAGGCGGTTGCGATTCATTCGTTCATCCAGTCGTTATTGGGTTCGGAAACCATGCAAAAGGGTGTGAACTGTGGTGGTGCTAGAAGGGGTGGGCAAGTGTTATGCAAGAGGGGTCTACTACACAACTGCATGAACATTTGAAAAGTCATATCTGAGGGTGTAACGTGCCTTTAAAAGGAAACCTTTGCTAAAATAAAGTGAAATTATCTGTTTTGCTTTGCTACGGATTAGTATGATTTGGAAATATAACATTTGTGAGAAACTCGTTAAAAGAAGTGAAATGTCTTATGCTACTGATTTGGCATGGGACTAAACTCGAAAGAAGCGCTAAAAACTCAGTGAAATGATTCATCGTTGATTTGGCTGTGCACTTCTTTACTAAACAACAAAAATTGCGTGTGACATTGAAAATACCAAATCACGCGCTTCTCTTCTGAAATCAATCTGACAGTTTAGGTTAACAAGTCTCAGGTCCTTGCAAAATTATGTTGTGTCTCCCACTTCGATCGTTCAAAAATATTGATTTTCAAGCATTGCTAAATTATTTGAAGCGTTCGCTTCCGATTGACTATCAATTAATGAAGGTGGAAATAACATCACGTAGTGTGTTTATGCGAATGTCGTCAACTAACAGAACTGCTGTCACACGGATACATAAATGTTCAGTAAGAAGCGCGTGATTTGGTTTTTCAATCTCACACTCAATTTTTGTTGTTTAGTAAACAAGTGCACAGCCAAATCAACGATGAATCATTTCACTGAGTTTTAAGCGCTTCTTTTCCAGTTTAGTCCCATGCCAAATCAGTAGCATAAGACATTTCACTTCTTTTATCTAGTTTCTCACAAATGTCACTTTTCCAAATCATACTAATCCGTAGCAAAGCAAAACAGTTAGATAATAACGAGTTGTTTCAGGGTGGTTTAGGACGATGTAAAACCACGAAAGCAGAGCTAAAGTTCAAGAACAATGAAGCGGTGCCAAAATTTTTCAGAGCAAGACCAGTCCCGATAGCTCTGCGGCCCAAGGTGGAAGCCAAACTTGAGGAATTGGTCAACAACGGCATACTCAAGAGGGTGGAGCACACCGAATGGGCAACACCACTGGTGGTGGTACCAAAGCCAGGAGGTAAAATACGGATTTGTGGCGACTACAAGGTAACCGTGAACCCACAGTTGGATATCAACCAATATTCGCTACCGAAACCAGATGATCTTTTCTACATGTTGAATGGTGGGAAGAAATTCTCCAAGCTGGACTTGTCGGACGCGCATATGCAAGTGGAGCTGAGGGAAGACTTCCAGAAATATACGACAATAAACACTCTCAAAGGACTGTTCCAGTATACGAGAGTGTCATTTGGAATAGCGTCCGCACCTCCTATCTTTCAGAAAATTATGGAAACGACTTTAGCAGGGATTGAAGGCGTCTTGATTTATTTAGACGACATTACGGTAACTGGTCCAGATAATAAGTCACATCTGCAAAGACTGGAAGAGGTGCTGACTAGACTACGAAACGCTGGGTTTCGGTTGAAGCGGGAGAAGTATGAATTTCTGAAAGAAGAAATGGAATTTTTGGGACATGTCGTCAACGCAAATGGCATCAGACCATCGCCGAATAAGTTGAAGGCGATGATAAACATGCCAGAACCGAAGAATTTGAAAGAAGTGGAATCGTATCTAGGCATGGTGCAGTATTATGGGAAGTTTATCCCACAGCTAGCGACACTAGCAGCTCCTTTGAATGCACTCAGAAGAAAGGGGGTAGCGTGGAACTGGAGCGAGAAGCAACGTCAGGTGTTCAAATCTATCAGAGCGAAGCTAACGGCAACAGACACACTGGCACATTTCAACCCAGACGTACCGGTGATATTGGCGACGGACGCCTCCGAGTATGGTGTTGGAGCGGTTCTCTACCACAAGTATGGAGATGGTAAAGAAAAGGTAATAGCTTATGCGTCTCGATCGCTCACCAAAGAAGAGCGGAACTATTCACAGATAGAAAAAGAGGCTCTAGGAATAGTTTACGGAGTCGAGAAATTCAATCAGTTTCTATACGGAAGACGGTTTACTCTCCTCACTGACCATCAACCTTTAGTGCGAATATTTGGCCCTAAGCAAGGACTTCCGGTAGTTGCAGCAAAACGACTGCACAGATAGGGCTTGCGGTTGATGGTATACTCATTTGATATAGAGTATAGAAGAACAGAAGAGTTTGGAAACGCAGATGGTCTTTCGTGGCTACCAGACCCAAGAGAGCTACCTAGTGCAGAAATGGTAGTTAATGAAGTAAGGGTACTGCAGATAATCGAAGAAAATATGAGAGATCTACCAATGACACAGAAGGAAATAGCTCAGCGTACCAGCGAAGATAGTACTCTGAGACAAGTTGCCACTTACATACAATAAGGATGGCCAGCAAAAATAAATGACAGCAGAATAAAACCGTTCGAGCAGAAGAAGACGGCATTGACCATGCATAAAGGATGTATACTATGGGAAAACCGGGTCGTTATCCCCGACAGATTCAGGACCCAGGTACTGAAGATACTGCATAACAGCCATTATGGCAGGAACAGGATGGTGAGCATAGCGAGGACAAAAATTTGGTTCCCAGGCATAGAGGCTGCCATAGAGAGAATAACGAAAAGCTGCCAAATATGTGCGGCGTTGAGCAGAAATCCTGTTCGCACTACCTTACATCCATGGGAAGAGCCACAGAAAGTTTGGCAGAGATTACACATAGATTTCTGTGATGCAAATGGTAGTAAGTGGCTGGTAATAGTCGATGCAAAATCCAAATGGCCGGAAGTCTTGAAGATGGGCTCTACCACAGCCGAAAAAAACTATTAGGAAGCTCAGAGAAGTCTTCACCTGGAATGGTTTACCGGAACAACTGGTGTCCGACAACGGACCGCCATTCACTTCCAAACAATTCCGCGAGTATTGTGAAGATAGAGAAATTGAGCAGACGTTCACCCCTCCCTATCACCTCAACTCCAATGGGGAAGCGGAGAGATTCGTACAGACATTCAAAAACGCACTGTACAATGGACTACGAGCAAGCAAGAACGAAGGAACTGCCGTAGAGGACCTGCTTCTCGAGTATCGAGTGATACCACATGCTGCAACAGGCAAATCTCCTGCAGAGATGCTCATGGGCAGGAAACTAAGGACAACTCTGGATGTTATCAGACAGGACGAAGAGCGCGTACCCATGAACAGGTATCGGGCCAAGATGAAGGAGGCCTACGATAAAGGGAAGAAGGAGCGAATGTTCAGAGTTGGACAAGAAGTCTTCGTTCGCAACTACAGTAACACGGGAGATAAATGGATTCCGGGAATAGTAGTGAAGAAATGCGGATCAACCACTTATGAAGTGAATGTGGGAACGGCACAAAAGAAGGTTCATGCGGATCAGCTGAAGGCTAAAGTGATCATGTGGGAAGACATTGATGACTCGAGGCTTTTACGAAAAGCTAGAGGGCAAGCCGATGAAGAGATTAATAAGGCAGATGCACCTGCAGCCTTAGCACCGGAAATTGAACTACGACGCTCGAGTCGGAAAAGGAAAACGGCCGAACGCATGAAAGAGTTCGTTGGAAACGAGAAAAAGAAGAAGATAAGCAATGTGCTGAGACATCCAAGACTTGGAAGTCAGGTTCTGGGAAGGAGCCCCAGTCAGCCATGGCAGTCGAGGAGCTTTCAAGGAGACGAGGCAAACACCGCAGGGAGGAGGATATCTATGCGCGGAGTTGAAGGGTCTCGGAAGCAGGAGTTGGCATTGAAGAATTTTTATAGCTTGCCTGTGGTAAGAAGGCAGACGGTGGAGGAGTAGGTCGGAATTACCGTCCGAACCTCCACTGTGTACCTTTTCTCTCGGAGTGACCGAGTAGGTCACTAGGGGGAGATGTAGAGAGGTAGGATGGGATACAGTAGAGAGGGATAGTGATAAGTGATAATACACGCTATATAAACCCTCGTTAGTTAATAAACGTGTTCATCCTCAACTGTTCGTGTTGGCTATCGTCAACTGTTTCGTCAGTATGCGACAGCTGAAGAAATTCGCACATTATCTATGCATTCTGTAACGATCTACATATGTTGGCACTGACGTTGCCCTTAAGAAAAAAACATCCATGATTTTGTTGCACGCCTCCAGAGTTTTATTTCTCGCAAAGGTCTCAATAACGTTGTTTAACCGTCCAGTTAATGTTTCTAAGACTCACTGAAGTTTGTTCGAGAGGCGTGTGACTTCGGCATCTTATTTGTCGAGTTGTTTCTAAATTTCCCATATTTCAGCGTATGTGATGCAGTCCGTGTCGCGCCGAGCTCTCCACTGTTCGTCGGTGGTTGCCCGTGGTCGGACGGTTTTCTTCAACATTCATAAGAAGGTCACTGATCCAGCCAAGCAGGATCCTGAATACTTCGAGAAAGCTGCCAGACAGTTACCCTTGGGTTAGTCATGCTGGGGGAACGATTTTTTACGATTCGCTTCTGTACTCGCGCTGGAAAGCTATTGGCTTTTTCACGTATTTTTTTTACTAATGATTTGTATGCCGATGCATTTTTTATGTTACAGATGAAAATTACATCGATGCTCTCGGGAAGCTGTACTACGACAAGGTCGGATCAGAACGCGATTTGGGTCTGAAGGCCCAGGATAATTTGGTATGCATAGTGAACCTTGATCATAACTACTTTGAAACCTGGGGTCGTATTCGCCATCAATTCGCCGGGGAGTGGAAGGGTAGATGAGGTGAAATTTCAGTACAAAATGCGCGCTCCACGGCCACCTCTCGCCTCCCTTGGCTTCCCTCGCGACCGCCGGAATTTTTCGAATCGCATAGCTGAAGAATGGCCGCTTCGCGATGGAATCTTTACCTTTTCGCAGTGATATCGATACGTAACACAGTTTGCATTTCCATCTTACATGTTGTATGTTTGTATGTATGTATGTTTATTACAGGTCTAGCCTGCTTAGTTAATTTACACAGAACAAATGCAACAAATAATGAATAAATAGAACGTAAAACCTATACAATAGTAATAAAGGCCAGAAACCGGCTCAGACATCCACAGTCATCAAGTACTGATCCAAGAGACGTTTAAACGCAGGTAGGGTTGTAGGAGACTGCACCTTTTGAGTAGCTTTTCAGACTCGCTCCCGGCTCTATTAACAAAGAAATGGCGCCTCAGACTTTTCTTGGCTCTGTTACGAACGAGCTTGAAACTGCTACCTCTTGTGGTAGATGCCCTTAGTTGAAGGAATTCATTTGCCTTGAGTCCAACATAGCCATACAAGATCTTGTAAACCATCAGAATATCGAATCTTTCCTTCTGCAGGCCAGCGAGTCTATCTGTAGCTTCTTGTTCCTATCAATGCTGCAGGGCATTTGACTATAATTGAGTCCGTTGACCCTCATCATCACCTTGCGTGTGAAGCTGTTTGAAGTTTCTCCAGCGCAACAGTGGTCCGTGAAACCTTGTGAGGGTTGGAGATCACAGTTCCATACTCAAGGTGAGGTCTTACATAGGTTTTATAAGCCTTAAGTAGCACCTTTTCGCTGTTACTGGATAGAGCTCTGAACATGCTATACATAACCTTAGTCGCTCTAGACACGGCTTTAGCACAGTGAGCATCAAAAGTGAGATCGCTACGCACCAGAAACCCAAATCCATTATTTCATCGACAACCTGGAGCTGTTGACCACCAATGGTATAAACAGAACCTGCACTATTGCTTCCGATGTGCAAAACTTTAGTTTTTTACTTGAAAGCAACATACTCCAGTCTCTAGACCAATTTACAATCTTACACAACGCCATTTGCAAGTATTCCCTGTCACTTACTGTCTGAATAGGAGAGAAAATTTTGAAATCATCAGCGAAAGCAGAGCATTTAACCTGACCACAAGTAACTAGTCGTGGTAATTCATAAGTAAATATATTAAATAGAATTGGGGATAGAACTCCCCCCTGAGGTACGCCACTGCAAATGGGTTTAGGATCGGAAAAAGTTGAATTAACTCGAACAACAAAGGACCTATTGCTTAAAAAGGCTCTTATCCATGCTATTATTCTAGGATGAATACCAACTTGGGCGAGCTTGGACATGAGTTTGGAATGGGAGACCCTGTCGAAAGCCTTGGAAAAGTCAACATAGATAACATCAACCTCTTCTCCCTCATCCACATGTGAGGTCCATTCATTAAGTGATTGCAACATGGCTGTCACCGTCGACTTTTTCTTCTGGAAACTATGTTGAGATTCCGAAATTATCGAGTGGTTCTCCAAATGCTTACAAATTCTCACCTTAAGGATCTTCTCAAACAACCTACCGAAGAGCGAGGTAATACTCCTTGGCCCAAAGTTTCCAGGGCTAGTATGATGCGGTCTTTTCGGAATAGGAGTGACAAAAGCGACGCGCCATCTATCTGGAACCTCTGCTCGCATGAAAGAATGATTAAAAATGTATGTGAGCGGTCCAACTATGATGTGGGCTACATGTTTAATGAATTTCAAAGGCAAATGCTCTGGTGTATCGGAAAATGAATTAGGCCAGCTAGAAAGGAACTTGTGAACATCCTCTGGATAAAACCAGACGGAATCATCCATTGCACTGAATTCTTGGGTTAAAGTCAGAGGGTCACTAGGCCCGTCGTCCTCGCAAAAAGCCTTTTCAAAAACAGATGCGAAGATTTCTGACCTCTCCTTATCGTCTGTTATTGTGGACCCCTCATACTCAATAGGTCCCAATCGCGGTTTGTCTCTCAATCTAGAATTCAAAAGCCTATAAAAAGCATTCTTTTTACCTGATTCAATGATCCTCTTTTCCATATTTCTGTTAAACTTTTTCAATTGCTTATCAAATCTATGACACACAACCCTATAAACATCCCAACCGTCTGCTGCATTAGTAATTCTGGCCCGATCCCATGCGTGAGATTTTTTATGCGCCAGGCGCTGCAAATGTTCGGAAGATGGCCCGTGCTGTTCAGAAACTTCTATGAGTGGTACAAAAGATCGATGCAGTGCTGCAAAATAGAAATAAACATTTCATACTTAGCATTGACCGAGTCAGCAGTGTTAAACGCCCAGTACCAATCAACACCATTCAAGTAGTCAAAGATTGCGGGAAAATTAGCATTTTTGAAGTCTCTTCTGAGGACTTTAAAATCACTAAAAGGGGTGGCAAAATTGAGCTCAAAATGAATTGTAGCATGATCACTAGTCCCTACAGGATCACATACTCTAATATTGTCCACAAGATCGACGTTATTAGTTAGGAGCAAATCCAGGATATTATTACCATGGGTTTCTGCAGTTACCAGTTGGGAAAAATTATAGTCACGACAAAGCCCAACTAGGTCGAAAAGATTAGCTCCAATTTCACTAGACACATTAGGTTGGGCCCAGTCAACGTTAGGAAGGTTAAAATCGCCTGTAAGAATGCAAGGATAGTTGCAGGATACAAGATCACTCAATGTTTCAATCAATAGACCAAAGGCCGCAGAGGTGCACGAGGGAGTCCTATAGACCAAAACCAAACGAATAACAATCTCGCCAGAGCTGACTTCAATACAAATGATTTCATAACCATCAGGGACCGAGTTGGTGAATATGAGCCTGGGAAAAAGAGCCTTTTTAACCATGAATGCTACACCACCACCTTTTTTATGTTTTCGATCACATCTGAGCAGGTCGTAAATGGCAGAACACTCACCCACTAGAGAGGCGTCAGTTATGTTGTGCGTAAGCCACGTCTCTGTGAGTGCAATGACACTGAACTGATGCTGTTTTATAAGAAAAACAAGAAACCCCACATTTTTGGGGAGGGAGCGAATATTAGTCGAAATGCATGGTGAACCAGTAGTACCCAGTGAACGCGCAGACTTAACTTGTTCAAAATCCAAACTAGAGTGAGAGCCAGTTTCAAGCACATCAATAGTTTCAGAATATTGATCAGGCGACCGAGGAATTTCTACTCGTTTAAAGATGGACTAGTATTCCCCGACCCTACATGAATAGACATATCGGAGACAACAGATGGTGATTGATCACTAGGAATAACAACTGGTTTGAGGTTTTCCAAACTAAAACGACTAGGTTGAGGAATATTAGGATTACAATTATCGGGAGCAGGATTTGAAACTGGACTACAATTATCAACGATAGAAAGTGAGACACGAGGATAATTACCAAGAGCAGTATTGGAAAAAGAATGATGATTAGCTGGAATTGTGGGCGGCTTGATGGTAGTATGAATTGCATTATTGACAGACGTACGATGAGGAAGAAAGGAATCCTGCCGTTTACCTACTCCAGGGTGGCGAGGCCTGCCCCTCTCACTTTTAGGTAGGGAGGGACGAATAAATGTGCCCCCAAAGGGCGAGCCCTTAAGTTTTGGGGCGCATTTAATGGCCAAATCCCTGAAGTAGGATGACGGCAGTATCACTTTCAAAAGACGCGGCCTATAATAGAGAGGGCGACCTTGGCGATATACATTGATAGGTTTACACGGAATTTTCAAAAAATCAAAAAGGCGTTTAATACACTCATAGTCATAGTCAACACACACTGACGAAGTCTGATGAACACGTTCAGGAATTCCAGCTATCACAATAGATCGAGACATTTCTTTTTGATCACAAACGGACAGATCCTGGGCTTGATTAGATGCCTCTGTTTGAGTACAAACAGAAATCCCAGAACGGGGATGATGCTCAACATCAGTGTTAACAGGCGAACGATCAAGAACGAGATTTCTATCGAACGATGCATTAGGAGAGTTACATAAAAGACGTAATTTCAAATTATCTTCCCTTAATTGACGAATTTCCTCCAATTGTTTTTCGTTCTCCATTGTTGCACAATCCATCTTTTCCTTAGAGTCCAACAGGAACTGCACGATGACCTTCATATACGCGGGAACAGAATCGTCCAACTCCATTTGTTGAATAGCATCAGCGAGCAAATCGAGTCCGCTAGAAGGTGAACTGACATCCACGAGGCCTCTTTTCTTTCCACGGAATTTCGTTACGACACTTAGAAGAGACGACATCAGCAGGAGAATATGCCGCGTAGAACCGAAATGAATATGAAGTGAAGAGGTGAGACGAGACCTGACGAGCGGAGGAGCAGGAAGTAGTGCCTGACGTAGGGAATGATTGGTGGGGGTGGGTGGAGGGGAATGGGGATGACGATGAGCACAGGAAAAGTGCTTGACGAGACGGTAATGTAACAGCTGAATAGTAAGACGGTAGTGCTTGACAAAGAAAAGTCGAGTGGATGCTCCTCTGCCTCGCGCGGTATCATCCCTTCCGCTTCCCTTCGACTTCCATCGGCGGGTTGTTGGCGAATACAACCCCTGGGTTCAGAATGTGTGTTACGTATTAAATACCAGGTTGCGGACAGGGTGAAATTCGGTTTGCCCGACTTGGAGCTTCAAGCACCTCGGTCTCCCTACAAGGATCTCGACGTGTTGAAGAATGCACCGGAGAGCGTGAAGAAAATTTTCAGGTTTAGTTTCATTTTCAAAGTGTTTGAGAATGGTGTTTCTAAGTACAAGCAGAGTATTCCTTGAATGGAGCTCCTATCAAACGCGTAAACGAAGTTCAACCAACCAACTCGTTGGAGATGCTCATCCTGAGCGTCTTTTGACTGAATACGATTCTGGAATGATCTTATTGCTGAAACATTTCCTTGAGTGCGTCACGGATGCGATGCACTGGAGAGAGGGAGGAGATCCTGTTCCCAAAGGGCCTCATTCTCTACCCAATTTTTTAGTATTGGATTTGGCACTCGACGGGACATGTCCACCGAGTGGAAATCTCAACTCATCGGTAAAGTCAATCAACACTCTCTGGATGGCAGTAGTTTGGAGATGAAGAGTAAGTTTCGCTGGCTTTTTTCCTTCACTGATACATGAGTTTTCTCGAACTGTTTGCAGTTGCTTGGATGACGGCTTTGATCCGACACTGGTCGATGCTTGTCGATGACATAGCTAAGCAAACGCCCAAGGTCAGTTATGCTGGCCCTCTTCTAATTTTCAACCCTATTATTCCTGGGAAGCGACGACTCTTTATATTGACGTTTTCGTTTCGATCACAGAAATGTCGGATTCGAAGCAGAGACTAACGCAGCGGAAATTCTTCTTCTTCTTCTGCAGCCTCAAAGTGGTTTTTGTCATAGGTTGAGGAACTGGGCGGCCTTGACAGTATTCGTCCAAAGGTCCATTGTGGTTAAGGAGGTAGGTCTCTTCGGGCACATGAACAAGTGCGCCGTGTCGTGTCCGGGAGCACCACAGTCCGGGCATGCGTCTGGGCGGCTGCTGTCGATCTTGTTGACGTAAGACATGAGCAGTATAGAGTGACCACAGCGCAGCGAGGCAAGAGCACATCTGGCTCGTCTGCCGAGTTGAGACTCGGACTCGCAAACCCGAGGCGGCAGTGCTCCTAAGATAGGGTTCACAGCCGCCTTCGTTAGATATCCTCGAACAAACTGGGTGTGCTCCTCACGCAGAAGACGAAGTCTTTCCATGTTGGAGTCGACCCATCTCTGTGCATCAACTTTACGAGGAGCATCGGCGAACGGCGTCCTGATCGACCTCTCTCTTATGGGCTTCATGATTCTTTTTGTCGGATGATTCGGCTGTCTCAGAACATTAATATACATCTGCTGTGCCTGGAGTTCACAATGCTCCTTGACCGGCAATATGCAGGCCTCCGCGTGAAGATGTTCTGTTGGGGAGCTCCTTGCACAACCGGTAGCAATTCTAAGCGCAGCATTCTGTACACGCTGCAGCTTATTCAGGAGTTGTCCAGACACCAGGTGCTGCCACACTGGTGCCGCATATTCCAGAGCCGGCTGAAGTATTGCTCTGCAGGTTCTCAATATAGTCTCTCGGCTGCTTCCCCATGATGTTCCTCCGAGAGCTCTCAAGATATTAAGCCTAGCCTTGACGATATTAAGCCGCGTTTTCGTGGAACTTCAGTGACGGATCAGGAATAAGGCCAAGCAGCTTGGGGAATTTTGCTGCTGGCAACAGGTCACCATCCCATTTGACATCTGGATGGGCAATGTGTTCCTTGGTGTTTGTTGTAAACACTGAAACAGAGGATTTTGCAGCAGAGACTGTGAGCATCATTTTATCGAGGAAGAGCTTCAACTCGACGAGATAGGCGCTATCTTGTTAGCGGCTATCTGCAGGGCACGATCCTGGCACATGATGGTGATGTCGTCGGCATACATAACAATCTTTACATCTTTGGGAGGCTTGGGAATGTCCTCGAGATACAGGCTAAATAGGGCAGAGGACAACACTCCGCCTTGCGGAACACCGGCTGCTATTGGAATGCTATCGGAAACGTGATTCTGGAACAGAACCTTAGCCCGGCGGCCTTTCGTGAACGCTGCAATCCATCGCTTTTGCCATGATGGTAGCGACGACTTGAGCAGTTTCTCGGACAGCAGTCCCAAGTTAACAGAGTCAAACATTCATTCAACGACTTTATTGTGGAAATAAAGAAACATACATATACACGTATGTGAATGAGATTCTTTGTTAAAGTAAAAAAAAAGATGCATAACAATGGCAGAAGTGAGAAGGGGACAAAATATGATTTTTTTTTTTGCAGAGGAAATTTTTCTTTCTACAATTCGAATGACATCTTGTCTCAAGATACTTGAGGCCACCGCTTCTGGGACAAAGAAAAGCACAACAAGCTGGAAAAACCCGTCACATTAGATTATTAGTAATGCCCTTTTAATCAGAGTGGACGCTCACTCGTTCCTTGTAATGACCTGAGATCGTACTTGGATAATCTACTTCGAAAGATAGAAAAGTTCCCGGATTCAGCGATTTCTGCAGGCAAATTGTTCCAAGTTCTGACAACCCTGAACGCAAAGGAATTCAATATGCTGCCTTTAGAGGTGAATTTCCGTTCAAGTTGGAATCCATGTTTGCGAGAACGGACATGGTGGCGAGTAAACACGAAAAGGCTGTCAAAGGGAATGTCGCAAAAACCATGCACGATCTTATAACACAGATGTAAATCAAATTCAGCTCTGCGATATCGTAGGGTATTTAACCCTAGCATATCCAAACGAGCTGCATAATCTGGAACTTCTCTGAAAAAAAAACGCTTTGCTCAGGTCGAGGGCGACGGCCACCGTTCTCAGGGGCTTTCTCATGTTGAACCCATCGACCGCAGAGCTCACGATCTCCAATAGAGCAGTAGTAGTAGAGTGAAGTTTCCTGAACCCATGCTGATGCTGGTGTCGCTCATTTTGAGCAGCCAGGTCCGTCACGATCAACTTTTCAGCTAATTTAGCGACGGGCGATAGCAGGCTTATTGGTCGAAAGCCTTTTGCCGTGCTTTGGGACTTGCCTGGCTTTGGCAACGGTATCACATTGGCTGTCTTCCAAGCTTGGGGTAGAGTGCAGGTCCGGAAAGAAGTGTTAATGATATCTGCAAGCATCGGTAGAAGTTCCGTGGGAAGCTTCTTCAGGATGGCTGGGGAGATATTGTCAGGTCCGCTAACCTTCGAATTCCGCATTTCTTTGAGAGCCTTCTCTACTTCTGTGAGAGTAAAGGCCTCAGAAGCGTTCATGAGCGGCAACCGGCTCAGCTCTCTAACCGTGACTCTGTTTTGCATGCCTCGCTTGGTGCGTGTGATGAAAAAATTCTTGCCGAGTGCGTAAGCAGCCGCTTTTCCTGATTTGAAGACGTTCTCCTCGAACTCAATAGCGGAGCTCATCGGGGGAGCGGACTTGCCGGAAATTTTCCTCAACACTTTCCACGTCGTAGTTCCGTCCGCCTTGAAATTCAGCTTGTCAGTGAACGTCTCCCAGCATTCCCTCTTGTTCTTATCCAGATCCTGCTTGATCTTGACAATGTCCTCGGTATGGCGAATGCCTATTCATCTCATTATCCAGCACAGCAATCTCCGGGTCTAGATGGTCTGCGGCTCTCTTCTCATCTCTGGTTCTTATCTTCTGCAGTATTTCCCTGCTGACATTTGGAAAAAAGGTCTTTACACGACCCTCAGGAATTGCTGCTTTCATGGCCTTGCGGATGGCACTTGTTAGATGGCGCTCTTTCTGATGAACATCACCATTCCATGGGTAGTCGACCGCATGGCGGAGTGCAACATCTCTGAACAGGGTCCAGTTTGCTAGTCCTAAATTAAGATAAGTACGATGACGAAAACCAGAGTAAGGGGCAAGAGAGTCAGAGAGACACGGTCAAGCGGGGCGTTGCGTAATTTTTCGAAATCGGAGCGACCCCCCTCCCCACTATCATAATTTTTTTCCAAGATCCAAAATTTGGTGGCCGGCTCAAGCGTCTAAAACCTGAGCAGTGCTAAGATCCTTCCCTTTGGTGACCGAAACTATCGAGAATTATTGAGATATCTTCACCAATTTTTCATTGTGGTCCGAAATTTTTGCGATCCCCCCCCACCCACCGTTGCGAAATTTCGCAACCCCGCTTGACCCTGCAGAGAGATCAATATAGACAAAGACGGGAATGTGATCACTGGAGAGAGTTGTGGATGTGGACCACGTGCAAGCATTAGAAAGATGGGATGACACAAGAGAGATATCTGGGCTAGAAGGTCGGCTGTTGGCAGGGAGACGAGTGGGCTGGTCATCATTGAGGATAACCGGATCGCACTCCTCAGCCCATTCCTCGACGTCATCCCCTCTGGTGTCAGAGTCAAGAGCAGAAAAGAACGCGTGAGCATTGAAGTCACCCGCAAAGACAGCTGAAGGGGAGAGTGAGCAGTCGTACAACTGCTTAAGGAGGGGAATAGGATTATAAGAGGGGGGACAAGATGATATAGGAGGAATGTAGATGTTAAATAGAGATAAAGGGGTTTTGAGGGGGAGGTGGACAGGAATGTACTCGAGAGTACCGTCCTTAGGAGTATTAGGGATAATATGAGAAGGTAAGGCAGATTGCACGAAAGTAGACACTCCGCCCCCAAGAGCAGACCTTGGCATGTGATAGGCGGTGTATCCCGGAATGTTAGGCTGGGGGTAAGTGGTAGAAGGAGAGAGCTTTGTTTCTTGAACCATGATAACATCCGGGTGATGAGAACGTGCGAATAGAGAGATTTCAGATAGCTTGTTGCGAAGGCCGTTGAGATTAATGTGAACAATGGAGAGGGGGCGGTTGGTAATTGAGGAATCAGAGTTGCTGGGGGCAGAGCATGGAACACAACGAAAGGATGAGTCACGATGCCTCACAGAACTGAGGCCCGAACAGGAGAAGTGCACCCAAATTTGGCATCCGAAGCACTGGACGCTGGTATGTCTCCAGTTAACATCCATGCCGCACGTGGCGCATAGGTACTTCTGCGCTGGACCAGGATTCCTTTCGACGCCGGCCCTTTGTAATAAAATCCTCAGGAGAGCTGCGGCCGACCAGCACCTCTCCCATGACAAAAACCCTCTTCTCGGAGGGGTTGACGTCGGTTTGCACGGAGGGGATCTTCTTTCCTCCACACTGCCACGGCACGAACGTACGACATCTCGGCAGCCAGCGGAAATTGAATTCGATTTTCTTGGCGGACTTTAAGGGTTTTGCGCTCATTAGGGTTTGATTTGGTAGGGAATTTCATGTACATTTCAGATGTACTCTAAAAATTTCATTTTTGCGTGGTGATCTCCATCGCGCCGTTTTTTTTTAAGACTGCGAGAAGAGTAGTGAGTTGGGAGAATAATTACGCTTGTAACTGAGCTCAAAACTGATGTAGCGTCCTAAAACATGGAATTGAACTCAATATCATGTTTCTCACTAAGAATTTCGCGCGCACCACTTTTCTTTGAGCGCGTTGTAATGGAGATGAGTAAAAAGCTGAAGACAGAGTATTTCAATTCATCAGACTCCGTTAGAGCCGACCGAACGACTGAGCTCTACTCGATTGATTTGTGCCAGAAACGTGGAGAATGGGACGCATATAGCGTACCCGATCAGTCCGTATGCGTCCGTCCGTAGCTCACCCGGTTGATATTGGCCTTCTTCGCGCAAGCTCAGCCGAAGGAATTGCTTTCCAGAAGCCGACTTGGCTGACGCACCGAATTTGGCTTGTGATTAACTCTAGAAGAAAGTGTCTTCGATTGTTGAGGTTTGTAACCTGTTGCCTTCAGAGCCTCATTTAAAATGCTTTAACTTCTTTTCGCCGCAGGGAACGGGATGCAGAGGCTTTTGAGCGCGTGATCAATGAGCTGAAGATAGCATACCATGTACAGAAGCAGCCCGAGCACGTGAAGACGAGGAAGGTTTGTATACACGGAATTCCCCTTAAAAAAAGTATTTGGTGCAGAGAAAACAGTTTTTCGTGCAAACTGTACCTAACCCTTTGATAGGCATGGGCTGAGGCACAGCTACGTGCACGTGTGGAGCAGGAAAAGGAGCGGCGGCTAGAGGAACTGCATCAACGATTCCTTGCCGAGAAGAAGGAGAAAGCAGAGGAAATGGAGAAAAGACGAGAAGTATTGAAGAAGGAGCAACAGGAGGTACACATTAAAGGCAGGGTTCGCGATAAAAAACGACTTCTGAGCTCTCTTCATGAGAATGTAGATTTGGCCATCACAAAAGTGAAAATAAGTGAAAAAACCCGGAAATTTGCGGTAAAAACGCTCAAAAATAAAGTATAACGGCTATTTACCGGTGTCGGCCGTCCCCCTAATTAACGCGATTTTTATTAATGCTAGCTTATCCGCCATTTATTTTGCTGTTAGATTAATCAGTAGTCTCCAGGAATGTTTAGAAATTAGTTTAGAAGCAAAATAAAAGGTAACAAAACAGGGTTTTACCCAAATCTCGATATTCGGGGGCGGGAGGACACCAAGCCATAACTTGTTCCTGAGCGTTTTTTCTCCAATTTTTTACTCATTTTCGCTTTTGTGATGGGCAGATCTACAATTCCATGAGGATAGCTTTACAACCGATTTTATCGAGAACCCTGCCTTTAAAAAAATTATAGCTCACCATGACTTCCCTAAGTTCTTCTCCTCAGAACTTTTCATTAGTCACCAAAAGTTGGTGATTTCTCCCAGAATAGTCTGCTTGTGTTTGCCGATCATGTGAATCTGGGTTAAGGCCGGAATCATACTCCTCGCGATCGGCGACAGCGACAGTGCATATCAGGCATATCGATTTTCAGTCGATACTCATGGTAAACATTGCGTCGCGTCGCTCGTCGCTGGAAGTATGGATCCGGCCTAAGGAGGCACGCGTGGCGTTTTTGTTGCGTGAAATCAGATTAATCATGAATGGTTCTCAAGAGGCTTAGAGCACTTGATGAACTGAAATGTATCATTTTTGGGAGAAAAGGCGAAATAATGAATGGTTTGACAACGTGCAGTAATTACAGCCTCTCTGTACTAGTGGTAATGTTGGCTATGTAGGGGAGTGGGTGTGGGAAGTCCGATTTTTTCCTTAATTTCCCAAAATTGTCTATTGAGAAACAGATCAACCGTTCATAGATGAAACTGGTGTGGTTTTGACACCAGACACATCGTTAAAATAGATCGATTGGGAGTGCGGCCCCTCCACGCTCGTATCGGTTGGTAGGGCGACCCCTCCATCTGCCTTCTCCCAGCATCACGCAGGTTTCATCTGAAAACATGTGTGATCATGTGAAAATCAAACATAGAATCTTCTTCTCATGGATTGACCTCTCAGTTGCTTTCTGTCAGACATTTTGTCTTACCGCTGCGGCTTTCCCTCATCGTTGTGATTCCAACCAAAATTTGACCCTGGGTGACTTACAAGGGAAGGATCATTACATACCGTGGCCATTTCATTTGGAATATGCGTTTCTAGAATCAGTTTTTGACGTAGAATTCGGATTTTTACTCTGTAGCTGCGAATCGTTCCTCTGAACGGAGCTATGAGCATTTTTATATTGATTTCTATAGAAAAATGGCATTGTACCTGCCGTAACCTACAGAAATCTTTCGAAAAACCGAAAACGGACCTCCTCTTCTTCTTCTTTGCAGCCACGAAGAGCGTAATTGCTATAGGTCCAGAAACCGGGCGACCAGCGCTGGATTCGTCCAAAGGTCCACCGTAGTCAATGTTGTAGGGTTTTTTGGACAGTTGAATAAGTGTAGGGTATTGTGGCCAGGACCACCACAGTCCGGGCAAACGTCGGGAGTGCTATTGTCGATCCTGTTCACGTAGGACTTCAGGAACGTT
This sequence comes from Aplectana chamaeleonis, assembly GCA_029168955.1. Taxonomy (NCBI): domain Eukaryota; kingdom Metazoa; phylum Nematoda; class Chromadorea; order Rhabditida; family Cosmocercidae; genus Aplectana; species Aplectana chamaeleonis. The sequence goes on along the minus strand of JAPDOI010001008.1, from coordinate 18,418 downwards.
GAGTGCCCACAGCGCAACGAGGCTAGAGTGCATCTGGCACGTCTACTAAGCTGAGACTCAGACTCAGAAACTCGAGGCGGCACAGTTCTTAGAATAGGATTAACAGCCGCTCCTTCCAGATACCCTCGGACGAACTGGGTGTGCTCCTCGCGCAACAGACGGAGGCGTTCTTGATATGAATCGTGCCATCTTTGCAGATCGACTTTATCTGGAGCATCGGCGAAAGGTTTTCTGATGCCTCTCTCTCTTACAGGCTCAAGTACTCTCCAAGATGGGTGGTTGGGCTGCTTGACGATGTTAATGTACAGCTGCTGGGCTTGGAGCTGACAGTGCTCCTTTACTGGTAGCTTCCGTGTCTCGGCGTGTAAATGCTCGATTGGCGAACTCCTAGCACATCCGGTGGCGATCCGAAGAGCAGCGTTTTGTACACGCTGCACCTTAGTCCAGGATGAGTCCGACACTAAGTGCTGCCAAACCGGTGCCGCATACTCTAGGGCGGGCTGCAGTATAGCCTTATACGTGGTCAGAATAGTTTCCTTACTGCTGCCCCATGATGTACCTCCCAGTGCCCTTAGCACATTGAGTTTAGCTCTTACAATTGCTTGCTTTTGCTCGGTGTTCTTGTGAAACTTCAGCGACGGATCGAGTATAAGGCCGAGTAGTTTGACGAAGCGAGCAGCAGGCAGGCGATCTCCACCCCAGCTGACATCGGGATGGGCGCTGTGCTCTTTGGGGTCCGTTGTGAAAACTGATACTGAAGACTTGGCAGCTGAGACAATGAGCATCTTGTTATCGAAATAGCTCTTCAAATCCATCAGGTACTCGTTGATCCTGCTCGCGGCCACTTGTATGTCGCGGTTTTGGCACATGATAGTCATATCATCAGCGTAGGCGACAACTTTAATGTCTTGGGGAGGTGCCGGAATGTCCTCTAAGTACAGATTAAACAGAGCGGGCGATAAGACTCCGCCTTGCGGAACACCGGCAGCTATGGGGATACTTTTAGAGACATGATTTTGAAACATAACTTTTGCTCGACGGCCCTTGACGAATGCTGTTATCCAACGCTTCTGCCACGGTGGAATAGAGGACTTCAGTATGTTATCCGATAGAATACCCAGGTTAACACTGTCGAATGCCTTTGTCAAGTCCAGGGCTACAGCAACGGTCCTGAGGGGCTTTCTCATGTTGAAGCCGTCGATGGCATAGCCAACGATCTCCAAAAGCGCCGTCGTGGTGGAATGTAGCTTCCTAAAGCCGTGCTGGTGATGTTGTTTCTCATTATGCTGAGCCAAATCATTGACGACAAGCTTTTCAGCAACCTTAGCTAGAGGTGACAAAAGGCTTATTGGCCTGTATCCTTTCGCCGATGACAGCGATTTACCGGGCTTAGGCAGAGGAATGACATTTGCTGTTTTCCAGTTTTGTGGCAGTGTGCAGGTTCGGAATGATGTGTTCATTAAATCAGCGAGCAGCGAGAGAAATTCACTGGGGAGCTTCTTTAGGACTGCTGGACAGATTCCGTCAGGTCCAATGGCTTTGGAATTACGCATTTCCTTTATAATCTTCTCCACCTGCGCAGGAGTAAAGGCATCAGCCGTGCCCATAAGCGGAAGGCGGCACAGCTCCCTTACTGTCACTCGGTTTTGCGGGCCTCGCTTCGCACATGTTATGAAGAAGCTCTTGCCCAGAGCGTAAGCGGCATCTTGTCCTGACTTGAATACATTGTTCTCAAACTCGATAGTAGATACGGTGGCGGGTGTGGTTTTTCCGGAGAGTTTTCTCAGGATTTTCCATGTCGCAGCACCATCTGCCTTGAAGTTCAATTTTTCAGTTCCAGTTTTTTTTCAGTTTTTTTTTCTTGTGCCTGTCCAAGTCTTTTCTAATCTCGTCGTCAAGTTCAGTGACCTCCGGGTCCAGATGGTTGGCAGATCTCTTTTCATCTCTTGTCCTGATTTTCTGAAGTATTTCCCTGGTGACATTAGGGTAAAAAGTTTTCACGCGTCCTTCTGGTATGGCGTCAGATATGTGACGCTCTTTCTGGTGCACATCGCCATTCCATGGATATTCAGCCGCTCGGTGAAGTGCAACCTCTCTGAAAGGGCTCCAGTCTGCAAGGCCTAAATTGAGATAAGAACGGTGACGAATACCAGAATAAGGTGCTAGAGAATTTGAGAGATCGATACGGACGAAAATGGGAATGTGATCACTAGACAGAGTTGTAGAAGTGGACCACGAGCAAGCACTAGAAAGATTGGAGGAAACGAGCGAAATGTCTGGGCTAGAAGATCGGCCGATGGAAGGGAGGCGAGTGGGCTGATCATCGTTTAGGATAACCAGGTCGCACTCCTCCGCCCATTCCTCGACGTCCTCTCCTCTAACATCAGAGTGAAGTGAAGAGCAAAAGGTATGAGCATTGAAGTCGCCCGCGAAGACGACTGAGGGTGAGAGGGCGCAGTCGTTGAGTTGTTTTAGAAGAGGGATAGGATTATAGGTTGCGGGACAAGATGTAGTTGGGGGAATGTAGATGTTGAAGAGAGATAGAGGAGTTTTGAGTGGGAGATGGATGGGGACGAACTCGAGAGTACCGTCCGTAGGGACATTGGGAATTAGATGAGAAGGAAGAGTGGATAGTACAAAAGTAGAAACTCCTCCACCGAAAGACGATCTTGGAGCATGGTATGAAGTATAGCCAGGGATATTTGGGTGAGAAGAAGTAGCAGAGGGAGAAAGTTTGGTTTCCTGAACCATTATAACATCTGGATGGTGAGTACGAGCAAAGAGAGAGAGCTCAGATAGTTTGACACGAAGGCCATTGAGATTTATATGTACAATAGAAAGTGGGCGATTGGAGGTAGAGGAATCAGAGTTGGAAGGTGAGGAGCATAGGACACAGCGAAAAGCAGAGTTATGATGCCTCACTGAACTGAGACCCGAACAGAAGAGATGCACCCACCTTTGGCATCCGAAGCACTGGACGCTGGTATGTCTCCTGGTAACATCCTTGCCGCACGTGGCGCATGAGTACTTCTGAGCGGGTCCTGGATTCCTCTCGACGCCGGCCATTTGTAGGAGAATCCTTAGGAGAGCTGAGGCCAGCCAGCATCTCTCCCATAGCAAAAACCCTCTTCGTGGAGGGGTTGATGTCCTCATATTCGTGATCAGCACTCCAAATAACCCCCCTGGACAAATTCAGAGCAAATTTTTTTTCGACCTTAGGACCCCCAAAAGTGGAGTGAGTTACCACCTGCGTGAGGCTACGAAGGTGAAAATTTTTTTTTGCCCAACCGTTGTATAGGTGGGTTATTTGGGGCGCTGATTACGAATATGACGTTCTCCCTACAACCCTACCTGCGTCAGTCTCCCTACAACCCTACCTGCGTTTAAACGTCTCTTGGATCAGTACTTGATGACTGTGGATGTCTGAGCCGGTTTCTGGCCTTTTATTACTATTGTATAGTCTTACACGATTTTTGGATGTTTGTTGTAGCGGCAAATCTTTAAACGTCTCTTGGATCAGTACTTGATGACTGTGGATGTCTGAGCCAACAAACATCCAAAAATCGTGTAAGACTTAACTAGGGCATCATCTTGACAGGTCTACGACTGTTAGATAGTCTCTGACGGTATTCCTGTTTCATCCCGTTATGCGGGTGAAAGGATGATTGCTTCGGTGAAGATTTGCCGAGCAGTTGAGTGAGAGCGGCGCTGGGGCTCCGGTGGTGCAGTGCGATAAGGCGCTCCCCCGGAAAGGGAATATGCTGGTTCAATCTCGCCTGGAGCCAAGCGTTTTGCGATCAACTCAACACCTTGTGTAAACTATTGTATAGGTTTTACGTTCTATTTATTCATTATTTGCTGCATTTGTTCTGTGTAAATTAACTAAGCAGGCTAGACCTGTAATAAACATATACATAACCACATGTGAGCTATAAATTTGTTGCAAGTCTAATTATTTTCACAGTAAAACACCAGCCGCGGGGATAAGACATTCTTGACTGAAACGCTTCTTACTTCCAAAGAAAGCTCTCCCACGATAAAACTGTTAATCTTCTGCACATTAAGTGATCGAAACGAGTATTTTACAAGTGTGCAAAAATTTTGGGTGCAGCATGGATTCGATATCCAACCGGTCACGGCTGCTGGGGCGCCGACTTCGTATATGACGGCGCGCAGCCTCGTTAGTAGTAGCAACATATTTCGGCGCTATAACACACTATGAGGGGATTCCTGGTGTAGAAGTCACATCAGTGTATCTCAGGATGCGACGAAGACTCATGGATTACGCATTATGATGCGTCTACGAGTGAAGCGCTAAAAACGCCTACAACTCCTTCCAGAGAAACGATTCGCAGCTGCAGAGTAAAAATTCGAATTCTACGTCGAAAATTGGTCCTAGTACTGCATATTTCATTTAGAATGGCCACGGCATTTAATGATCCTTCCCTTATTAGCGTACACTTTCTGATCTTCTCAGTAATTCAGCCCTCAGCTATCTAAAGAAGGCCCCATTTGTTGGGGAGCAAATCTTGCCATCTGTAACGGGATAGGTTCTCCAATCTATTAACGTTTACTGATTTCATTTCCCTATGTGCAGTTGTTGGTCTCGTGTACATTTCTTGAACCGTTTTCCTGGTAAAGAATTTCTAAAAGGTTAGCGTTCTGGCAAAAGTAACGATGTGGCGCAGTCATACTTCTAAGAAATGAGAAGTCAAATTTTAAAGAAGTATCTCGAAATATTTTAGAAAATGGACGCTGCGCACTCCGGAGCTCTTAGCGGAGGATTTGTCTCAAAAGATTATCATTTCCTCAGGTCATGCTGGAGCATTTTCAGTTACAACTCAGTGCTGGGATTGACTTACATTCGAGCGGGGTCTGTCATCTCATCGTAAAAATTCATCAGATCACTAAATTTGCATTAAAAAAGTCGAAAGAAGTCGAAAAATCAGCAGAACCTACACTTGTCGTCGGCCTCAAGTTAGAAACCAATAGAGGAGTATCGCGAGCCTTCTGAGCAACCGACTTCTTTGGGGTTCCGGATTTGACCTCGCTCCCTTAGAAGCCAGAGTAGCACTGCTTCCTATCGGCTTCGCTCGGAGAACGGCGGAGCTGCTCACGGGTTCTCGGGTTGGTCATACAAATACACTGGATTCACCGCATGTAATTGAGCTCGCTGGATCTAGGAGAGGCGGGGACCGCAAGGCGTTTGAACTGTGAGTTGTGAACACCTATGCTTACTAACTGAACACTTGAGCTAGAAAACCATTTGGAGAGAAAGAGTGCTTCTCTCCTATTCCCAAAAGTGCGTCTATACTTCTGAAACAGACTATTTTGTGGTTTGATGGCAAAAGTTACGTAATTTCCCCTCGCACTGGGGTTTTCCTGCATGTCGAATACAATCAAACATTTTGCGACAAACTTGATTCAGACCCAAAAAGATTTTTTTGCGTGCGTATATACCATTGTAAATCGTTGTAGGATTTGCAAATTTGGCGCACTAAATCGTGGGAAATGAGGATAGGTGCCACTCTAATATCCTCTGATGCTCGCAGGTGATCATTCGGCAGCTGACGAACGCAAGCTGTAGACGTCCTTAACGGACGAATGCTCTAAGAGATCATGCTAGATCTACCACCGCAGTTGCGACGGCTGAAATAGACAGGACATTTCCTCGAATTCCGTCAGTAGCACTACCGACCATCACGCCCATCGAGATTCAACTTCTTCTCGTCAGAGAACACCACCTATACACAAATATTCGGAGTCGCTGTCCATTTTGGCCGTCGGAACTGCGGTTGTAGATCTACAATGATCTGTCAGAGCATTCGCCCGTGAAGAACGTCTACAGCTTGCGTTCTTCAGCTGCCGGATGATTTCCGGCAGGTACCAGATGATGCTAGAAAAACACTTACCTGTATCTCCCCCATGTTTTCTCGTGGCGAAGTTGCAGTTTCTAGCAAGACAACAACAAACACGGGACCAAGGAATTCGGGGGTGGCCTATCTTTATGATACGCCGTGTATTTCATCAACTCTTACCGTATTCTTTCAAAATCCGGCAAACTGGCTTCATGTTCGTGTTCGGCACGTCATATAACTCTATTGAGCACTTTTCGAGCCATATCTGCTTACTATAGTAACACAGATTCGAAAAGAAAAAGAAATTTCGGAGATTGACAGAAAGAATTTCGAAGCTAATCTAAATCTCGATTCTTCTTCCAAATTCGTTCGAAATTCCGGATTTTTTCGAAATTCGTTCGCAATTTTGGATTTTTTTCAAAATTTTCTCGAAACTCCTTTCAACTCGGCCCGAGGAATAACGATACAGCGTAACCTGGGGCTCGAGAAGCGTATTGGAAATTGAACGATTTCTAGAAAAAATAAATTCGAAAAATGAGATCTTGAACGAACGAAAATTGAAAAAATTTTGTTCGAAAAAAAATTCGAACGAGCGGAAACCGAACAAGCTTTGTTCGGCAAAATTTCGAGCGAAGGGAATTCGAAAAAAAAATCGTTCCACGAAATTTCGAACGAACGAAAAAATCGAGAAATGTTTAGAAATCTTCGTTCGTGTACAACTATGCTGCCTATGGCCCACAGGGTGCACTTACCTCTTTCCCAAAACATACAAAATTTCGTGGCGTGAAATCGTTTTTGAAGTGAATGGTGGGCAAATGCTTGAGGGGTCTTCAATTCGTACGAAATAAATCGACTCGCAGTCATCTTCAATGATCTTTCCTACTTCCCGTATGCGGACCTGGAGAACCGCTCTAAGGGGTGGTTTTGAAACGGAAGATGTCTGCTTGAATACTTATCATAGCTGAAGTCTTGAGACCCTCCACAAAAAGGTGAGGGCAAGTTACTGAATTCAATACGTTGGTCCTGTCAATTTCAGCGCACCCACATTTTCCTTATTATTTGCATTCCCTGAAGACATACAGGCGGCTGATTTCGTCGTCAAGTTCTGAAGAATATTCTTCTTCGAATTTTGTACTTCTCATTGATTTTCAAGAAAATCGATAATCGATCGATTTTTGAGAAAATTTGGTAATATGTGCACAGATCGATAGAAAACCTTCAGGGGCACTTATGCTCCAAGTTTGACCCATGTACGTCGTCAGGTAAACGAAAAAAAGTGGCACAATAAACGAAAAAAAAAGTGGCACGAGCTCAGCTGTCTTGAACACTGACTGGGCCAAGAATGGATTTTGGCGATTCGCCGTCGCGTTCTTTCAATAGATGGTCCAAGGACTTCGGCTATTATATGCTTTCAAGCATACACCCTCTGCTTGAAAGTAACCACATTGGAGCAGTTTTTAATGGTTTCATGAGGGGAACGAGCAACAATTACCGAAGCCGTCTCAATGAGTTCTACTGTGAAAATTCGGGAACCCTTCAGGCTTTCACTCACCACTTGCTTTAAAAACCGTTTTTGCGCTCCGAAACTTTGTGCATTTGGAGAGAGAGGTTTGTTGAAAAGAACAGGCTATACAGGGTGGTTAGCGACGTACATATGTCGACGGGATGAGATTTGAAACCTTGTCACCATATTTAAAGCGCACCCTGTACATTCATCGCGTTCAGGCAGCGTCCTTCACTTGCGAGAGCGGGCGATGACTCAAAATCGATGGTCATCGAGGGCACACGATTTGCTAGGCGCTCAAGCGCGCTTACCGTCGCTCGCTCACGCCCGTCCTCGCTCATTCACGCCCTCTTCGAGAGAGATGTAGCAAGTTTCAAAATTATAGCTCCATTCCTGAAGCACCAAGTCTCGAACCTAGTTCAAAACTAATGCTTCCGTATCCGGTAGTCCCACCACGGCTGTCACAAGTTATGGTAAATGAGCTGTCAACGAGTTGAGTCGAGTGATTGATCATCAGCTCAAGCGTTATCAATCGAATTAACACGAGGCAGGAGGTGATTGCCGGTGTGCCAGCGCGAGCCCCTCAATTCACCAAAAACTCCTTTGGAAAAAATGCATGTACTTCGTTGTGTTTGAACCTAGTCAGTTTCGGATCCCACGTTTGAAAATCGTTCTAGAGATTCACATTGCACCTGGAATGGCCACAATCACTAATGGGTCTTTTCTTTTCAGCCGCTGTAACTAATAAGGTCGAATGTTCTGATGTACTGTGAACCTCCACAGTGACGAGTTTTCCTAAGATGGACCGATTCTGCCATCCATTTTTTTGCGTTAGCAACGACACTCTTTGCGTCTTAGAGGCATGTGGACTTTATATCTCGTGCTTACGCTATCAATCAAATTTCAACAAGTGGTGTATTTGCTCGTTATCGGTTTCGTCTTGGACCTATAATTCAGGTTTTCGGTCTCGCGAGAGTTTGCAAAGAAGATGGTATTTTCCACTAAAAATCATTTAGGTAAGAACCGTAATCACGCTGGGACACCCAATATGTCGTGCACAACTTTTTTGTGTCGTATCCCCTGTTCTTTTCAAAGGCAGCATCTTCGCTCGTAATCATTGTTGTGATAACAGCGTAAATCCTGCCCCCCCTATATGTGGTAGCGATTAAGGTGATAAGGCCCGCAGAGTTCAATGTTAGGCGGTAACTCTTCTCCCTGCGGTTGATTTTTGGATTCCTAGCAGCGATCCAAAACTCCTCAAAAGTTTTGCGAGCAGAAATGTCGGCCTCACGCGCCAAGATAGTTACAACAATGTCAAATAACACATCGCCATATTCGCAGACGCGGTGGTCCTCCAGAGGGATGCAAGTTTTGGGTACATTAAGACCGCCCAGGTGCTCTTTTATTCTATGACGGAGTGGTGTGTCTGTCTCACCAATGTACTCATCCTTGCACAGTAGGACATGTAAATGAGGTACATAACCCAAGGGCAAGGGGTCTTGCAAAACCCCTTTTCAGGGCAGACCACAAATGAAGTAGTTGAACAAAGACGGTCGTAGAGACGGTCACGCGTCAGCTGTTCTTTAGAGACCGCAGACACGCTCGAAAATGTTGTTAAAATAAATACGTTACTGGGGTCGTATGGCCCCCTAGTAGAAGGCTCGCGCCGTTAGAAGCGTCAAAAACGAGTGTAATTTACTAAACTTGAGCAATGCATGTCAAAAAATTTCGTCAATCCCACCCCCAAATGCAAACTCGTCCATTTTGATCGTTCGAATACGGTCGCTACGGTCGATTTTGATGCTCCCAACGAGGTGAGCGTTCTAGTACAAGCTGTAAGAGTCTACTGGCTCAGCTACCTCAACCGTTTTGCCGCTAATATTCGCTGTTTCAAATGCGCTCGGTAAAGTTCGTCCACTTTCATCCGATAACAAAAACTATCCTTATTTCTCTATTTTCGTTGTTTTCGTTGGTTTTTTCGTTAGTTCCACATACTACCAGCGCCAACCCTTCGATTTATGCTATAAATCAGGCTACGGCGCGAGGTGTGATACAACCCAACATTGGTCCGACCCCCCACCCAAGTCAAGCGATTTGCTCAGCCCCCCCCCCCTGGGGAAAAGTGATGGCGACGAGACGACCGGGGGGGGGAAGGTCCTCATTTCGTAATTTTTTATTTTATAGTGAACAAATTTTCAATTCAAGACTACATCAAGACCTAATAATGCAATAAATAAATGTTTTCCACGAAAGCAAACAAAAACAACTCTCCTACGACAATGGCACCAAAAGTTTGTTCAATGGCTGAACGTTCGTTAATGCCCTGAGGGCACATAGGTGCGGTTTAGGGCATGAAAACCACATTTAGTAGTTGGCTGTTCAGATGTGAAAACGCACCCCAAATCTCATGGACGAAGCTCTAAGCCGAACAGCGCTTCATAGAGTGGGCGGAGCCTGATTTCATGCCCTGAGGGTACACATGTGCGGTTTCAGGCATGAAAACCACATCTAGTAATTGACTATTCGGATGTGAAAATGCACCCAAAGTTTCATGGACGCGGCGTCAAGCCGAACAGCGCTACATAGGGTGGGGTCCATGAAAAAATCGATAGCTGTAAAATATTTACAGGTATTTAACGAAATTTGAATTAGGGAGTTTCGCGTTGCTACAACTTGCGGAAAACCTAGTCACGGACCCAAGTAATCAATTTCATTCTTTTAATCGGTTGAAAGGGGTCTTTGAAGACCCATTTTTAGGTGTGATACAATCGATTGTATCACACCTAAATCCATACAAATTAGGTGTGACACAATCGATTGTATCACACCTAAAAATGGGTCTTCAGAGACCGTTTTTAACCGTGTAAACGAATGAAATTGATTAATTGGGTCCGTGACTAGGTTTTCCGCGCGTTGTAGCAACGCGAAACTTCCTAATTAAAAATTCGATGAATACTTGTAAATATTTCACAATTCCGGACCAACATTTTTTCATGGGCCCCACCCTATGTAGCGCTGTTCGGATTGAAGCTGCATCCATGAAACCTTGGGAGCGATTTCACATCCGGATAGCCAATTACAAAACGTGGTTTTGATGCCTGAAATAGCACCTATGTGCCCTCAGGGCATGAAAACACGCTCCGCCCATCCTACGTAGCGCTGTTCGGATACAAGCTGCATCCATGAAATTTTGGGTGGGTTTTCACATGCGGACATTCGTATTCAAAATGTGGGTTCCGCGCCCGCAACCGCACCCATGTGCCCTCAGGGCATAAAAATCGAAAGGCAATTTTATTAAGGAAATTGTAAGAGGTATCACAGTGAACAACGCTCTTTTGTAACAGTCGACTATCCATCGTTTTACAGCTTTGCGAAATTTTATACCTTTAGCGGGATCGAACCTGTGAATCCTAAATCGCCTAAAAATGCATCTTAGATTACAAAATTCCAGAACATCTGTGTCATTTCGTTGACAGGACAGTCCGCTTGTAATGACCTCGATGACATCGAATACTCAACACCACTGCTGCTGACCTATCCAGGAGCGCTTTGGCGACACATTTTACCTTTCCAAGACTCCTCCTCCATGTCAGAGTCATTAACGATGGCCGTGCTACCGTCGTCTATTGTCTTGCATGCTTTATCACCAGTGAATTCTAAGCTCTTCTTATGTGTTCCTGCCTCATTTTTACATCCCCATTTCATATCTTGCCTCATTTGTTTTTTCGCAGTTGTTTCTCACTGTTCAGTTTCTTTTTTGATCTCCTGTCTCATTTTGCTCTCTCAGTACTCAGACAGTCGGGGCTTAGTACGTCGGCACAATACCGTTAGTACGCCAGGGCAAACCTGGCATACTAACGCTCATTGTGTGCAGGAGCTGCCGGTGGCGGCAGCATATACTGCCAACGTATGCTGGCGTACTAACGCTCATTATCGACAGAATTTGGACTGCCACCCTCCTTACCGGTGTGGGATATAATTTTTGTCACGGCCAGCAGCAAGGAGAACATCCTCGCCGCGGTCCGCAACCAGGAGGCTTCCCTCGCGATGGGCGATAGGGATGATCCCCTCAGCGTTCCAAAAATTAACTTCCGAACAGTGACACAAGGTCACTTCCTCGGACTGGCCTCAAACGGCCAACTGCCCCCTCAACGAGACTGGCCGCCTCATATACCCGCCGCCGTCGTTTAAGAGGATGCTGCAATGTTCATTCGTATTAGACAAATCAATGGAAGAGTGTCAGCAGACACTAGGAGAGAGAGTGGCTGGCAATAGCACGCGTGCCACGATAAACAAAGCGTTAGTACGCCAGCACAAGCAACAGGAGCTCCTGGTCGTTGCCAGCATATCCTGCTGTTACCAGCAGCTACAGCACAGGTGCTGCCGATCCCTTTGTGCCGGCGTACTAACGGTATTGTGCCGACGTACTAAGCCCCGACTGTCCGAGTATATAATCTCCAGTTTTATTTTGACCTCTTATCGTGATCTCATTTTGCCGTCATTTTTTATACTAACGGTATGGTTCTCAACCCCTCCGGCCTGATAGAAGCCCATATTGGTTCTTGGTTGACCGAAGGTCCGATCCCCCATCCCACCGGATGTCGGTGGGTCCGACCCCCCCCCTCTGTGATACATCACACCTCACGCCGAACCCTGTTTCGAATGCATGCACGGATTTAAGTGCTTAATTTATCGGAGATTGAGGGCAGGCAGAAAGATATTTTTGTACTCTCTTCGCGTCGATCTCATGCATAGCGTCGTCCCCCTCCTCCATGTCGCCGGGGCGAACCCGTATGCAATCGCTATGGGTTCCGCCATTTCAACAGAAGCTGCTTTTCCCCCATTATCTGATGACGCTGAGCCTGCTGTCCTAAACATATTCCCTGCAATCGCCTTTTTTAAATTTTCCTGGGGGGGTCCAAACTGCAATTAACGATGATATTCTTGCTCGTCGGCTTCCTATACCATTTTTGTTCGGCATACTCCTCGAAAATTGTGAACGTGTACATTCAGGAAGGCTAGAAAATTGTCCTTCGGGGTTTCTAGAGTAAATGTAATATGCTCTGATTGCTGGCTCAAAACATTGGTCCATCTCATCTTGGGTAGAGCACACGACAGAACAGTCATCTATATAGCGGCAATACAACATTGGGAAACGATCCAAAATGGGACTTTCGAAGCCATTCGCCTATGCTCCTAGCAAAGACGATTTACAAAGATGACACGACTCACGGTAGGAACAGGAAGACTGTTGTGTCTGTTTCACGAAAAGCACACTCAGTTCATATGTTGTCATCTGGAAAAGGCGGCCATTAATCCTATACTGGGAGTAGTACCGCTTCAAGTTTGCATATCCGGGTCTCATCTCGGAAAAGGGCCAGATGCACACTCGCATCGCTGCGCTGTGGTCACCCACGTTGCTGATTAGCGGTGTGTATCTGCGTTTCCTGGAGGCAGTTTATAGGTCTTGATGAGTACGTATAGCGGTGGCATTATTTTCAGTCACCTGAGGCTGATGGATCGCTGGTGGTCTTGTCCGCACTCGCATTGCAACGCTCGTTGAATTCAGCTGATCGTGGGCAGGAGGAGGCAGGGGCGGCATGCACGTACGCGAGTGTTAGGAAGAGGATGGGGCAGGGTTTGGGGGCGTTGGCACGTTTGATGATCGCAGTGCGAGGGCGGGAGATCATCAATCAATGCGTGTCAGCGGAATCTCGGCTGCCTCTACACTCCTAGCTAGGGGCTGTCGAGGGAACGATTTTTCACTGCTACCCCGACCCTTAGCAGCCCTCGCACTGCTTTCATCAAAGCGCCGACGCTTCAAACCCTGCCCCAACCCCCTTCGTAACACTCGCATTCCGATTTCCGATGGTGAGCAACGTTGCGACTTCAACTCTGCAGGCCAGTTTGTGCGTTTGAAGTGGAAGGGTTTCGCATATGTGTGGAGCACAGTTCGAAGGTTTTCACCCTGGAACGTATCAAAAGGCCTACCATGGCATGAAAACCACCTTAAAATGGTATTGAGAAGAACTATCTTGATTTTTCTCACCCAGTTCTCTCCCGCGCCGTTTCCCGCTTTCCCGCAATTTAGGAGTTTTTTGTGGAACACTTTTATACCAGGCCAGAGAAATGTGCACAACATATATGTGCTCAAAGTGAAGCTTTCATTGTCAATGATCCTAAAAGTCCATTAGCCATCAGTTATAGCCTCGGTCACAAAATCGTTTCGGAATATTGCCTTCAGCAGTCACTACAAAATGGACCTAGACAGGCTTTTTTTTGCTGGACAACCTGATCTCGGACGCGAAAACTGCATATTCAAAGGAACTCCTGAGCTCACTTGCGAGTGGGTCTTTCATTCACTCGCAGTCGGCACGGGAAAAGGGGCGAGACTGGTCCAGTAAAATAATGTATGGTAGAATTATTCTCCTAGAAAATCTCAGCGTTTACCTCGTCTAGTCCCAATTTGTACCAACCTTACTTTTGCTTTCAAAAGAAGCAATTCGCTCTCTGGCCGGCCATACCCGACTAAGTTTGTTTTCGCAATCCCTTCTCTTCAACCTGTTTCATGGGATCGCCTTGCTCACCAAGTCCTCATCGGCGCAACGCGCTTCCCTCCCTCTTTCATATCTGACGACCTCTCACGAACCTTCCTGAGGTGGTCGCAAAAGGTGCTATACCCTGTAAGCAAGCTCCATCAGCCCATTGGCAAGAGCCGCGAAATACTTACGACCCCCTCTCGGTGGTCAGTTCGCTTACAAAAAAAAAAGGAAATTGTAACTATCTCCCCAGAAACAATTGGGCATTACCACGGGCTGCTTTTTACGAAAAATCCATCTAGCGTCAATAAAAATCGAATAGAACTGTATGAGAAAACAGTCCGCCTGTAAAATTTTCGTCATCACGAAGGGTTGGGTTTTACAAATTTTCAGCTGGAGTATACAAAATCACAAAGAGAAGACCTCCTGAAAGAAAAATAGCCCACCGCCAGCCATATCGAAAATCATCACCCAGAAAAAAAAACCGGCATTACGACGGGCTGTTTTTTTAAAGCCAGCCGGAATATACTGAAATATGCAAAAATTGAAACAAAAAAAAACGAAACAGCCCGACGCTCGTCCAAATGCTGGCGCAAGGGGGTGAAGCTTACGGGTGGATGAAATTTGAAGAATGCTAGGGAATAGCGCGTTTTATGCCCGTGTATTTTTTGTTATACCTTGTATTTTACGCCTGTGTGATGAAATGGATTATGAATTGAAGGTTGTAAACATTATATTGACTTCTTACTTGAATGATGACGTCATTTCTTGTCTACTAAAAGAATCTGAAAAGTACTGATTCGCCTTTACTCGGGCGGATGTAAGCGAGAATGACTAAAGGTGATATAGCAATAATGGAAAGCGTCCAAGCCTAGCGCCCTTCCCGCAATGGTGTCCGGGCCTGGCTTCTTTCATTACGCCTAACATACCTTTATGTTCCATGTACGACTTTCTGTGAATCTTAGCATGGTTGGTCGTTAGTATGTGTGAGATGTTAGTAGAGCCAAATCCAAGACGTTAGTAGATTTATTCGGTTGACGTTTCGGCTATATCGCCTTCGTCGGAACCTTGAGATACTGGGTTAAAACCCAGTATAACATTATATTAGTATTAGTATTTAACATATATTAGTAACATATAATAACATATAATATATTACAACATACACATATAATATATTAGTAGTTTTAACCCAGTATCTCAAGGTTCCGACGAAGGCGATATAGCCGAAACGTCAACCGAATAAATCTACTAACGTCTTGGATTTGGCTCTACTAACATCTCACACATACCTTTATGTATTATTATTCATGAAGCTTGAGCAGCTGGTAGAAAAAGTTGGTTGCAAATTCTTTCACAGACCAATTACCTCAAAGTCTGGACCCTTGTTGGTCCGAAATTTTATTGCTGAAGGGTTGCCAGTCGTTGGATATGGGGGCGAAAACCGTGTGATTTGCAAATGTGGCTTGTCAACGTCCGCCACGAATTCTGTGCTTTCGATTGACCCCATTATTCACTCGTCGCAACCATTGAGAACTCGTTCATCCTACCGAGCAACTAGTCCGGACCTGAAAATTATTTCGTTGTAAAAAAGGTGCTTTATGTAGTGCGTTTTCCTCCGTGTCTTCGTGATTTCGGTAGCACTTGGTGGCCAACGCATTGTTTCAAGTGGAAACGCAGGAACGAAAATCATCGTGTTCACTGCCTTCAGGAGAGCGTTTTCCAAAACTGATTTGTGTTGTAGTCACCAACTAGCAGGGCTGTGCGTAACTTAATTTTCGGATTTCGTTAATCGTAGCTTTTCGAATTGCTCGTAATTCGTAACTGATAATGAGTAGTAGGCTCCTACATAAGCTCCGAGCCAATTGTGAGTTCTCGATTTCGATAACTACCAGCGTCTAGCGGTCGTTTTTTTTGTTTGAATGTCATTGTAAGCAGATATATTTCTACACGGTTCACCGCTTCGCTGCTGGTGATAATCGAAATTAAAATCAGAGTTCACGATAAATTTCACTTCCAATATCTCCACGGTTTCAGGAAGGTCTGGCGCCCTATATAGCAAGGCATGCTGAAAAAGGACACGAAAGACGCGTTTTTAAGCAAAAATAGGCCCTCTCTTGTTTACGTTGATTTTTGAGCGTGGAGGAATTGACCGCTAGAAGTATGATACCTATCAGTGCAATGAAGCAAACAGCTCACTTATCAGCACTTCCTTCACTTGATCATTCCTATAATCTGAGTCTTCATTTGTTAATATCGAGGGGGCGGACAGTCCAATGGGAGCCAAAGAGGGCAACACATGACAGCGGTCAGAGACGTGAAGGATGTTTGGGGTTGAAATGTAAAAAGGTGAAGGCTCCCTCAAAACCTGTGATTCCGAAATTTAATGTTCTCTTTTAATCTTCATTTCTTTTGCATTTTGATTTTTTTTGAATTATTGGCTTAAAAAACATTTAAAACCTCATTGGAGAGGTGGGCACTTTATGAGGGTTTTCTTTCTAGAAGGATTCGCCGGAGTCATCGAGTTTTTTAAGCTGCTGCAGCCATAACTTTTGCTGAAACTTTGTGAGCTGGATTTTAAAATTAATTTTTTCTCTTGTAGCCTAATTGCCTTCGGGGGTAGGCATCTATATAAGGTTGTTTCGAAGACTCCTTCACGTTTAAAAAATTGATTCCCTGATCTTTCAGCAGATTTCAATTCACGACTTCGCAGATTTAGCTTGTAACTTTTTGGCCGCTGAAAAAAGATGCGTGTTGAGGGTTGTTCTCGAAATCTTTGCAGAAGTCTGGAACGAAATGTGTAATGGGTTTCGACCTTTGTTTGCTTCATAAGTCAGCCAGGTCGGTAGAGTCGAGCTCCATAGTGTATGCCCGTATCGTAGGGGAATTCCTGTCCGCAGTTACAGACTAACTCTGTTGCAGTCCGCAGCCTGAATATAATCGTGCTGGGACGAAGATTAATCGTGCCAGGACCTTTTTTCCTAGCATGATTCTGTCTGCACTACGTGTTTCAGCAGCGGTTGTCTGCAACTGCGAACCGGAATTTCGCGATATAGATGGCTGCTCCACCAAATGTCTGCGTCTCTCGTTTCCATCATAGGGTAAGAACATTCCATAGATATACATAATTGTGGAGCTCGGCTACGCTGACCTTACTCGCTTATGTAACAAGGAAAGTTGAACTCAATAATAAGTTGGAGACCATCAGTATGAGAAGCGGAGCGGTCGGTCATACCTCAATCTCGTCATTAACTAGTATATTTCCCCATGACCGACCTCGCTGCTGGAGGCTGCTCGGCTGGAAATACCAGGCAAAGGCTTCTCCGAAAATTGAAGTTGGAAAGAATAATCAAATATCAGGAATAGGTTAGGAGTGAAAATCTGTTAGTATTGGAGAAAATTTGCACTGTTCTCTCAACCGCATTTCCACAATTCGTTACGATTTCGGGCCGAATTTTCGTAAATCGTAAGAAAAATGCCAAAAATCCGCGTAATTCATAATTACCCACAGCCCTGCTCCATAGTAGGGTTATTTGAGAAGATGACGCCGTAACATGCTTTGTGCTTGGCTAGACATGGTTATTGGTGCGTTCATTCCAAAGACGTCCACATGAGAAGAAAATGGATATAATGAGAGCTAGGCAATGAAATGCTGGATTGCCTTTCATCTTGTATTCTTGGTTGGCTTGTTTCAAGAAAACATAATTGGGCATTGATGTTGTGGTGCGAGGAAAACATTCCAATTTGACTCAAATTCGACGAATTACGAAGTCCCTGGCAGTAATCTCGTCATTCTGAATTGGCAAAGACGGTGCTTGCTCTCGGTCTCCACGCAGCGGTGGCAGAATAGATGTGCGATAAGTGTGCAGAGTTCCTGAGAGGTTTCGCCATTTTTTTTTGCAAAAGAGACAGTTCGGCCGCTGAGTGCGGGTGATGAAAAAGTTCGCCAAAAAATGACCATAAGTGGTTGGAATTGCGATGCTCCGACATCACGGTGTTGCGCGTATTCCATATCGCATATGCACTTATTTGGTGGAATCGTACTTTCTCAGAATGAGAGTGGACGAATTCCTTCGATGGAAACAGTAGTTATGTACATACAATTGTTTTTCGGTGTGATCGGGGCTCTGCAAGTTTTACAACAGGACGTTCGGGGTTTAATGCTTGAATATCACGAGATCATGCTATACTCGGCTTGATCATCAAGTTTTTTCAAGCGAATTCTGAACATCCTGAAATGATGAAATTTCTAAGGAACGTGTATTCAATCAAGCGGTCTTCAGGTGCAACAGCGTCTTCATGGTTTATTGGTTCTGGAAGGGAAAGCAACTGATACCGTTGGTCAGTACCGCCCCTCTTTGATCGGAAATCTATCCGAGGTTGTCATGCACTCAGCGCTTTTCTACCACCCCAAACCAAGTATGGTGAAGCAGTATTGATAAGTGTGAAAATTTTGACCTGTGTATATAGGCTAGATAGTATAAAAAGTAATTGATCATGATGAGCAGTCATTATCA
>JAPDOI010001007.1:0-238971 GCA_029168955.1 Aplectana chamaeleonis | reverse complement strand
TGCGCAGAACGCCGTAGAAAGTGTGCGGGACCCAAGTGGGAGTGCGCCGGACGCCGTAGAAAGTGTGCGGGACCCAAGCGGGAGTGCGCCGGACGCCGTAGAAAGCGTGCGGGACCCAAATGGGTGTGCGCAGAACGCCGTAGAAAGTGTGTGGAACCCAAAAATGGGTGTGCGCCGGACGCCGTAGAAAGTGTGCTGGACTCAAGAGGGAGTGCGCCGACACCGTAGAAAGTGTGCGGGACCCAAATGGGTGTGCGCAGAACGCCGTAGAAAGTGTGCGGGACCCAAATGAGAGTGCGCCGGACGCCGTAGAAAGTGTGCGGGACCCAAATGGGAGTGCGCCGGACGCCGTAGAAAGTGTGCGGGACTCAAGAGGGTGTGCGCAGAACGCCGTAGAAAGTGTGCGGGACCCAAATGGGTGTGCGCAGAACGCCGTAGAAAGTGTGCAGGACCCAAATGAGAGTGCGCCGGACGCCGTAGAAAGCGTGCGGGACCCAAATGGGAGTGCGCCGGACGCTGTAGAAAGTGTATGGGACTCAAATGGGAGTGCGCCGGACGCCGTAGAAAGTGTGCGGGACCCAAATGGGTGTGCGCCGGACGCCGTAGAAAGTGTGCGGGACCCAAATGGGAGTGCGCCGGACGCCGTAGAAAGTGTGCGGGACCCAAATGGGTGTGCGCAGAACGCCGTAGAAAGTGTGCGGGACCCAAATGGTGCGCCGGACGCCGTAGAAAGTGTGCGGGACTCAAAATGGGTGTGCGCGGAACGCCGTAGAAAGTGTGCGGGACCCAAATGGGTGTGCGCCAGGACGCCGTAGAAAGTGTGCGGACTCAAGAGGGAGTGCGCGGGACGCCGTAGAAAGTGTGCGGGCACCAAATGAGAGTGTGTCGAACGCCGTAGAAAGTGTGCGGGACTCAAGTGGGAGTGCGCCGGACGCCGTAGAAAGTGTGCGGGACTCAAATGAGGAGTGCGCCGGACACCGTAGAAAGTGTGCGGGACCCAAATGGGTGTGCACAGAACGCCGTAGAAGGTGTGCAGGACCCAAATGGGAGTGCGCCGGACGCCGTAGAAAGTGTGCGGGACTCAAATGGGAGTGCGCCGGACGCCGTAGAAAGTGTGCGGGACCCAAATGGGTGTGCGCCGGACGCCGTAGAAAGTGTGGGACCCAAATGGGTGTGCGCCGGACGCCGTAGAAAGTGTGCGGGACTCAAATGGGAGTGCGCAGAACGCCGTAGAAAGTGTGCGGGACTCAAATGGGAGTGCGCGGGACGCCGTAGAAAGTGTGCGGGACCCAAATGGGTGTGCGCCGGACGCCGTAGAAAGTGTGCGGGACTCAAGTGGGAGTGCGCCGGACGCCGTAGAAAGTGTGCGGACCCAAATGGGTGTGCACCGGACGCCGTAGAAAGTGTGCGGGACCCAAATGGGTGTGCGCAGAACGCCGTAGAAAGCGTGCGGGACCCAAGTGGGAGTGCGCCGGACGCCGTAGAAAGTGTGCGGGACCCAAATGGGTGTGCGCCGGACGCCGTAGAAAGTGTGCGGGACCCAAAGGAGAGTGCGCCAGGCGCCGTAGAAAGTGTGCGGGACCAAAATGGGAGTGCGCCGGACGCCGTAGAAAGTGTGCGGGACCCAAATGGGTGTGCGCCGGACGCCGTAGAAAGTGTGCGGGACCCAAATGAGAGTGCGCCAGACGCCGGAGAAAGCGTGCGGGACCCAAGTGGGTGGTGCGCAGAACGCCGTAGAAAGTGTGCGGGACCCAAATGAGAGTGCGCCAGACGCCGTAGAAAGCGTGCGGGACCCAAGTGGGAGTGCGCCGGGCGCCGTAGAAAGTGTGCGGGACCCAAATGGGAGTGCGCCACACGCCGTAGAAAGCATGCAGGACCCAAGTGGGAGTGCGCCGGACGCCGTAGAAAGTGTGCGGGACCTAAATGGGTGTGCGCAGAACGCCGTAGAAAGTGTATGGGACTCCAGAGTGGGTGTGCGCCGGACGCCGTAGAAAGTGTGCGGGACCCAAATGGGTGTGCGCCAGACGCCGTAGAAAGTGTGCGGGACTCAAGTGGAGTGCGCAGAACGCCGTAGAAAGTGTGCGGGACCCAAATGGGAGTGCGCCGGACGCCGTAGAAAGTGTGCGGGACCCCAAATGGGTGTGCGCAGAACGCTGTAGAAAGTGTGTGGGACCCAAATGGGTGTGCGCCGGACGCCGTAGAAAGTGTGCGGGACCCAAATGGGAGTGCGCCGGACGCCGTAGAAAGTGTGCGGGACCCAAATGGGTGTGCGCAGAACGCCGTAGAAAGTGTGCGGGACCCAAATGGGTGTGCGCCGGACGCCGTAGAAAGTGTGCGGGACTCAGAGGGAGTGCGCCGGACACCGTAGAAAGTGGAGGGTGTGCGGGACCCAAATGGGTGTGCGCCAAAGGAACGCCGTAGAAAGTGTGCGGGACCCAAATGGGAGTGCGCCGGACGCCGTAGAAAGTGTGCGGGACCCAAATGGGTGTGCGCCGGACGCCGTAGAAAGTGTGCGGGACCCAAATGGGTGTGCGCAGAACGCCGTAGAAAGTGTGCGGGACCTCGGAGAGTGCGCCGGACGCCGTAGAAAGTGTGCGGGACCCAAATGGGTGTGCGCAGAACGCCGTAGAAAGTGTGCGGGACTCAAATGGGTGTGCGCCGGACGCCGTAGAAAGTGTGCGGGACCCAAATGGGTGTGCGCCAGAACGCCGTAGAAAGTGTGCGGGACCCAAATGAGAGTGCGCCGAACGCCGTAGAAAGTGTGCGGGACCCAAGTGGGAGTGCGCAGGACGCCGTAGAAAGTGTGCGGGACTCAAGTGGGAGTGCGCCAGACGCCGTAGAGAGTGTGCGGGAAGCAAATGGGTGTACGCAGAACGCTGTAGAAAGTGTGCGGGACCCAAATGTGTGTGCGCCGGACGCCGTAGAATGTGTGCGGGACTCAAAAGGGAGTGCGCCGGACGCCGTAGAAAGTGTGCGGGACCCAAATGGGTGTGCGCAGAACGCCGTAGAAAGTGTGCGGGACTCAAGTGGAAGTGCGCCGGACGCCGGAGAAAGTGTGCAGGACCCAAAAGGGTGGGCGCAGAACGCCGTGGAAAGTGTATGGGACCCAAAGTGGGTGTGCACAGAACGCCGTAGAAAGTGTGCGGGACCCAAATGGGAGTGCGCCGGACGCCGTAGAAAGTGTGCGGGACCCAAATGAGAGTGCGCGGGACCCCGTATAAAGTGTGTGGGACCCAAGTGGGAGTGCCCCGGACGCCGTAGAAAGTGTGCGGGACTCAAATGAGAGTGCGCCGGACGCCGTAGAAAGTGTGCGGGACCCAAATGGGTTTGCGCAGAACGCCGTAGAAAGTGTATGCGGACTCAAATGGGAGTGCGCCGGACGCCGTAGAAAGTGTGCGGGACCCAAATGGGAGTGCGCAGAACGCCGTAGAAAGTGTGCGGGACTCAAATGGGAGTGCGCCAGACGCCGTAGAAAGCGTGCGGGACCCAAGAGGGAGTGCGCCGGACGCCGTAAAAAGGGTGCGGGACCCAAATGGGTGTGCGCCGGACGCGGTAGAAAGTGTGCAGGACCCAAATGGGAGTGCGCCGGACGCCGTAGAAAGTGTGCGGGACCCAAATGGGTGTGCGCAGGACGCCGTAGAAAGTGTGCGGGACCCAAATGGGTGTGCGCCGGACGCCGTAGAAAGTGTGCGGGACCCAAATGAGAGTGCGCCGGACGCCGTAGAAAGTGTGCGGGACCCACGTGGGAGTGCGCCGGACGCCGTAGAAAGTGTGCGGGACCCAAATGGGTGGGCGCAGGACGCCGTAGAAAGTGTGCGGGACTCAAATGGGAGTGCGCCGGACGCCGTAGAGAGTGTGCGGGACCCAAATGGGTGTGCGCAGCACGCCGTAGAAAGTGTGCGGGACCCAAGTGGGAGTGCGCCGGACGCCGTATAGAGTGTGCGGGAACCAAATGGGTGTGCGAAGAACGCCGTAGAAAGTGTGCGGGACCCAAATGGGTGTGCGCAGGACGCCGTAGAAAGTGTGCGGGACCCAAGTGGGAGTGCGCCGGACGCCGTAGAAAGTGTGCGGGACACAAATGGGTGTGCGCAGAACGCCGGAGAAAGTGTATGGGACCCAAATGGGTGTGCACAGAACGCCGTAGAAAGTGTGCCGGGACTCAAGTGGGAGTGCGCCAGACGTCGTAGAAAGTGTGCGGGACCCAAATGGGTGTGCGCAGAACGCCGTAGAAAGTGTGCGGGACCCAAATGAGAGTGCGCCAGACGCCGTAGAAAGTGTGCGGGACCCAAATGGGTGTGCGCAGAACGCCGTAGAAAGTGTGCGGGACTCAAGTGGGAGAGCGCCGGACGCCGTAGAAAGTGTGCGGGTCCCAAATGGGTGTGCGCCGGACGCCGGAGGAAGTGTGCGGGACTCAAAGTGGGAGTGCGCCGGACGCCGTAGAAAGTGTGCGGGACCCAAATGGGTGTGCGCAGAACGCCGTAGAAAGTGTGTGGGACCCAAATGGGAGTGCGCCGGACGCCGTAGAAAGTGTGCAAGACCCAAATGGGTGTGCGCAGAACGCCGTAGAAAGTGTGTGGGACCCAAATGGGTGTGCGCCGAACGCCGTAGAAAGTGTGCGGGACCCAAATGGGTGTGCGCCGGACGCCGTAAAAAGCGTGCGGGACCCGATTGGGTGTGCGCCGGACGCCGTAGAAAATGTGCGGGACTCAAATGGGAGTGCGCCGGACGCCGTAGAAAGTGTGCGGGACCCAAATGGGTGTGCGCCGGACGCCGTAGAAAGTGTGCGGGACCCAAATGGGAGTGCGCAGAACGCCGTAGAAAGTGTGTGCGGGACCCAAATGGGTGGTCGCCGGAAGCCGTAGAAAGTGTGCGGGACCCAAATGGGTGTGCGCCGGACGCCGTAGAAAGTGTGCGAGACCCAAATGGGTGTGCGCCGGACGCCGTAGAAAGTGTGCGGGACCCAAATGGGTGTGCGCAGAACGCCCTAGAAAGTGTGTGGGACCCAAATGGGTGTGCGCAGAACGCCCTAGAAAGTATGTGGGACCCAAATGGGTGTGCGCCGGACGCCGTAGAAAGTGTGCGGGACCCAAATGTGTGTGCGCAGAACGCCGTAGAAAGTGTGTGGGACCCAAATGGAGTGCGTCGGACGCCGTAGAAAGTGTGCGGGACCCAAACGAGTGTGCGCAGAACGTCGAAGAAAGTGTGCGGGACCCAAATGAGTGTGCGCAGAGCGCCGTAGAAAGTGTGCGGGACCCAAATGAGTGTGCGCAGAACGCCGTAAAAAGTGTGTAGGACCCAAATAACAGTGCGTCGGACGCCGTAGAAAGTGTGCGGGACCCAAATAGTGTGCGCAGAACGCCGTAGAAAGTGTGCGGGACCCAAATGAGTGTGCGCAGAACGCCGTAGAAAGTGTGCGGGACCCAAAAGGGTGTGCGCACAACGCCGTAGAAAGGGGGCGGGAGCCAAATGGGTGTGCGCCGGACGCCGTAGAAAGTGTGCGGGACTCAAATGGGAGTGCGCCGGACGCTGTAGAAAGTGTGCGGGACCCAAATGGGTGTGTGCCGGACGCCGTAGAAGGTCTGCGGGACCCAAGTGGGAGTGCGCCGGACGCCGTAGAAAGTGTGCGGGACGCAAGTGGGAGTGCGCCGGACGGCGTAGAAAGTGTGCGGGACCCTAATGGGTGGGCGCAGAACGCCGTAGAAAGTGTGCGGGACCCAAGTGGGAGTGCGCCGGACGCCGTAGAAAGTGTGTGGGACCCAAATGAGAGTGAGCCGGACGCCGTAGAAAGTGTGCGGGACACAAGTGGGAGTGCGCAGAACGCCGTAGAAAGTGTGTGGGACCCAAATGGGTGTGCGCAATACGCCGTAGAAAGTGTGCGGGACACAAGTGGGAGTGCGCAGAACGCCGTAGAAAGTGTGTGGGACCCAAATGGGTGTGCGCAGAACGCCGTAGAAAGTGTGTGGGACCCAAATGGGTGTGCGCCGGACGTCGTAGAAAGTGTGCGGGACTCACGTGGGAGTGCGCCGAACGCCGTAGAAAGTGTGCGGGACCCAAATGGGTGTGCGCCGGACGCCGTAGAAGGTGTGCGGGACCCAAGGGGGAGTGCGCCGAACGCCGTAGAAAGTGTGCGGGACCCAAATGGGTGTGCGCAGATCGCCCTAGAAAGTGTGCGGGACTCAAGTGGGAGTGCGCCGGACGCCGTAGAAAGTGTGCGGGAATCAAATGGGAGTGCGCAGAACGCTGTAGAAAGTGTGCGGGACCCAAATGGGAGTGCACAGAACGCCGTAGAAAGTGTGCGGGACCCAAATGGGTGTGCGAAGAACGCCGTAGAATGTGTGCGGGACCCAAATGAGAGTGCGCCAGATGCCGTAGAAAGTGTGCGGGACCCAAATGGGTGTGCGAAGAACGCCGTAGAATGTGTGCGGGACCCAAATGAGAGTGCGCCGGACGCCGGAGAAAGTGTGCGGGACCCGAATGGGTGTGCGCAGAACGCCGTAGAAAGTGTGCGGGACCCAAATGGGTGTGCGCAGAACGCCGTAGAAAGTGTGCGGGACCCAAATGGGTGTGCGCCGGACGCCGTAGAAAGTGTGCGGACCCAAATGGAGTGCGCCGGACGCCGTAGAAAGTGTGCGGGACCCAAATGGGTGTGCGCCGGACGCCGTAGAAAGTGTGCGGGACTCAAGAGGGAGTGCGCCGAACACCGTAGAAAGTGTGCGGGACCAAAATGGGTGTGCGCAGAACGCCGTAGAAAGTGTGTGGGACCCAAATGGGTGTGCGCAGAACGCCGTAGAAAGTGTGTGGGACCCAAATGGGTGTGCGCAGAACGCTGTAGAAAGTGTATGGGACCCAAATGGGAGTGCGCCGGACACCGTAGAAGGTGGGCGGGACCCAAATGGATGTGCGCAGAACGCCGCAGCAAGTGTGCGGGACCCAAATGGGCGTGCGCAGAACGCCGTAGAAAGTGTGCGGGACCCAAATGGGTGTGCGCCGGACGCCGTAGAAAGTGTGCGGGACCCAAATGGGTGTGCGCGCCGGACGCCGTAGAAAGTGTGTGGGACTCAAATGAGAGTGCACCAGACGCCGTAGAAGGTGTGC
Organism: Aplectana chamaeleonis; assembly: GCA_029168955.1. Taxonomy (NCBI): domain Eukaryota; kingdom Metazoa; phylum Nematoda; class Chromadorea; order Rhabditida; family Cosmocercidae; genus Aplectana; species Aplectana chamaeleonis. The sequence goes on along the minus strand of JAPDOI010001007.1, from coordinate 231,876 downwards.
GGGACCCAAATGAGAGTGCGTCGGACGCCGTAGAAAGTTTGCGGGACCCAAATGGATGTGCGCAGAACGCCGTAGTATGTGTGTGGGACCCAAATGTGTGTGCGCAGAAGGCCGTAGAAAGAGTGCGGGACCCAAATGAGAGTGCATCGGACGCCGTAGAAAGCGGGCGGGCCCCAAGTGGGAGGGGGCCGAACGCCGTAGAAAGTTTGCGGGACCCAAGTGGGAGTGCGCCGGGCGCCGTAGAAAGTGTGCGGGACCCAAATGGGTGTGCGTCGGACGCCCTAGAAAGTGTGCGGGAATAAAATGGGTGTGCGCAGAACGCCGTAGAAAGTGTGCGGGACCCAAGTGGGAGTGCGCCAGACGCCGTAGAAAGTGTGCGGGACCCAAATGAGAGTGCGTCGGATGCCGTAGAAAGTGTGCGGGACCCAAATGAGAGTGCGTCGGATGCCGTAGAAAGTGTGCGGGACCCAAGTGGGAGTGCGCCGGACACCGTAGAAAGTGTGCGAGACCCAAATGAGAGTGCACCAGAACGCCGTAGAAAGCGTGTGGGGACCCAAGTGGGAGTGCGCCAGACGTCGTAGAAAGTGTGCGGGATCCAACTGAGAGTGCGCAGAACGCCGTAGAAAGTTTGCGGGACCCAAGTGGGAGTGCGCCGGGCGCCGTAGAAAGTGTGCGGGAATAAAAAGGGTGTGCGCAGAACGCAGTAGAAAGTGTGTGGGACCCAAATGGGTGTGCGCCGGACGCCGCAGAAAGTGTGCGGGACCCAAATTAGAGTGCGTCGGACGCCGTAGAAAAAGTGCGGGACCCACGTGGGAGTGCGCCGGACGCCGTAGAAAGTGTGCGGGACCCAAATGGGTGTGCGCAGCACGCCGTAGAAAGTGTGCGGGACCCAAATGGGTGTGCGCAGAACGCCGTAGAAAGTGTGCGGGACTCAAATGGGAGTGCGCCGGACGCCGTAGAAAGTGTGTGGGAATCAAATGGGTGTGCGCAGAACGCTGTAGAAAGTGTATGGGACCCAAATGGGTGTGCACAGAACGCCGTAGAAAGTGTGCGGGACCCAAATGCGTGTGCGCCGGACGCCGTAGAAAGTGTGCGGGACCCAAATGGGTGCGCGCCGGACGCCGTAGAAAGTGTGCGGGACCCAAATGGGTGTGCGCAGAACGCCGCATAAATAGTGCGGGACCCAAGTGGGAGTGCGCCGGACGGCGTAGAAAGTGTGCGGGACCCGAATGGGTATGCGCAGAACGCCGTAGAAAGTGTGCGGGACCCAAATGGGTGTGCGAAGAACGCCGTAGAATGTGTGTGGGACCCAAATGGGTGTGCGCCGGACGCCGTAGAAAGTGTGTGGGACCCAAATGGGTGTGCGCCGGACGCCGTAGAAAGTGTGTGGGAATCAAGTGGGTGTGCGCAGAACGCTGTAGAAAGTGTAGGGGCCCAAATGGGTGTGCACAGAGCGCCGTAGAAAGTGTGCGGGACCCGAATGGGTGTGCGAGGAACGCCGTAGAATGTGTGTGGGACCCAAATGGGTGTGCGCCGGACGCCGTAGAAAGTGTGCGGGACCCAAATGGGTGTGCGCAGAACGCCGCATAAATAGTGCGGGACCCAAGTGGGAGTGCGCCGGACGGCGTAGAAAGTGTGCGGGACCCGAATGGGTATGCGCAGAACGCTGTAGAAAGTGTGTGGGACCCAAATGGGTGTGCGCAGAACGGTGTATAAAGTGTGCGGGACCCAATTGGGAGTGCGCCGGACGCCGCAGAATGTGTGCGGGACCCAAATGGGTGTGCGCAGAACGCCGTAGAAAGCGTGTGGGACCCAAATGGGTGTGCGCCGGACGCCGTAGAAAGTGTGCGGGACTCAAGTGGGAGTGCGCCGGACACCGTAGAAAGTGTGCGGGACCCAAATGGGTGTGCGAAGAACGCCGTAGAATGTGTGCGGGACCCAAATGGGTGTGCGCAGAACGCCGTAGAAAGCGTGTGGGACCCAAATGGGTGTGCGCAGAATGCCGCATAAATAGTGCGGACCCAAGTGGGAGTGCGCCGGACGGCGTAGAAAGTGTGCGGGACCCGAATGGGTATGCGCAGAACGCCGTAGAAAGTGTGCGGGACCCAAATGGGTGTGCGAAGAACGCCGTAGAATGTGTGCGGGCCCCACGTGGGAGTGCGCGGGCCGGCGTAGAAAGTGTGCGGAGCGCAAGTGAGGGTGCGCCGAACGCCGTAGAAAGTGTGCGGGACCCAAATGGGTGTGCGCCGGACGCCATAGAAAGTGTGCGGGACTCAAGAGGGAGTGCACCGGACACCGTAGAAAGTGTGCGGGACCAAAATGGGTGTGCGCAGGACGCCGTAGAAAGTGTGCGGGACCCAAATGGGTGTGCGCCGGACGCCGTAGAAAGTGTGCGGGACCCAAATAGGAGTGCGCCGGAAGCCGTAGAAAGTGTGCGGGACCCAAATGGGTGTGCGCAGAACGCCGTTGAAAGTGTGCGGGACCCAAATGGGTGTGCGCCGGACGCCGTAGAAAGTGTGCGGGACCCAAATGAGAGTGCGCCAGAACGCCGTAGAAAGTGTGCGGGACCCAAATGTGTGTGCGAAGAACGCCGTAGAAAGTGTGCGGGACCCAAATGAGAGTGCGCCGGACGCCGTAGAAAGTGTGCGGGACCCAAATGGGTGGGCGCAGAAGGGCCTAGAAAGTGTGCGGGACCCAAATGTGTGTGCGCAGAAGGCCGTAGAAAGTGTGCGGGACTCAAGAGGGAGTGCGCGGGGCGCCGAAGAAAGTGTGCGGGAATCAAATGGGTGTGCGCAGAACGCTGTAGAAAGTGTATGGGATCCAAATGGGTGTGCACAGAACGCCGTAGAAAGTGTGCGGGACCCAAATGGGTGTGCGAAGAACGCCGTAGAATGTGTGTGGGACCCAAATGGGTGTGCGCCGGACGCCGTAGAAAGTGTGCGGGACCCAAATGGGTGTGCGCAGAACGCCGCATAAATAGTGCGGGACCCAAGTGGGAGTGCGCCGGACGGCGTAGAAAGTGTGCGGGACCCGAATGGGTATGCGCAGAACGCCGTAGAAAGTGTGTGGGACCCAAATGGGTGTGCGCAGAACGCCGTAGAAAGTGTGTGGGACCCAAATGGGTGTGCGCCGGACGCCGTAGAAAGTGTGCGGGACTCAAGTGGGTGTGCGCCGGACGCCGTAGAAAGTGTGTGGGAATCAAGTGGGTGTGCGCAGAACGCTGTAGAAAGTGTAGGGGCCCAAATGGGTGTGCACAGAGCGCCGTAGAAAGTGTGCGGGACCCAAATGGGTGTGCGAGGAACGCCGTAGAATGTGTGTGGGACCCAAATGGGTGTGCGCCGGACGCCGTAGAAAGTGTGCGGGACCCAAATGGGTGTGCGCAGAACGCCGCATAAATAGTGCGGGACCCAAGTGGGAGTGCGCCGGACGGCGTAGAAAGTGTGCGGGACCCGAATGGGTATGCGCAGAACGCTGTAGAAAGTGTGTGGGACCCAAATGGGTGTGCGCAGAACGGTGTATAAAGTGTGCGGGACCCAATTGGGAGTGCGCCGGACGCCGCAGAATGTGTGCGGGACCCAAATGGGTGTGCGCAGAACGCCGTAGAAAGCGTGTGGGACCCAAATGGGTGTGCGCCGGACGCCGTAGAAAGTGTGCGGGACTCAAGTGGGAGTGCGCCGGACACCGTAGAAAGTGTGCGGGACCCAAATGGGTGTGCGAAGAACGCCGTAGAATGTGTGTGGGACCCAAATGGTTGTGCGCCGGACGCCGTAGAAAGTGTGCGGGACCCAAATGGATGTGCGCAGAATGCCGCATAAATAGTGCGGGACCCAAGTGGGAGTGCGCCGGACGGCGTAGAAAGTGTGCGGGACCCGAATGGGTATGCGCAGAACGCCGTAGAAAGTGTGTGGGACCCAAATGGGTGTGCGCAGAACGGTGTATAAAGTGTGCGGGACCCAAGTGGGAGTGCGCCGGACGCCGTAGAAAGTGTGCGGGACCCAAATGGGTGTGCGCAGAACGCCGTAGAAAGTGTGTGGGACCCAAATGGGTGTGCGCCGGACGCCGTAGAAAGTGTGCGGGACTCAAGTGGCGGAGTGCGCCGGACACCGTAGAAAGTGTGCGGGACCCAAGTGGGTGTGCGCAGAACGCCGTAGAAAGTGTGTGGGACCCAAATGCGTGTGCGCCGGACGCCGTAGAAGGTGTGCGGGACTCAAGTGGGAGTGCGCCGGACGCCGTAGAAAGTGTGCGGGACTCAAGAGGGAGTGCGCCGAACACCGTAGAAAGTGTGCGGGACCAAAATGGGTGTGCGCAGAACGCCGTAGAAAGTGTGCGGGACTCAAGTGGGAGTGCGCCGGACGCCGTAGAAAGTGTGTGGGAATCAAATGGGTGTGCGCAGAACGCTGTAGAAAGTGTATGGGACCCAAATGGGTGGGCACAGAACGCCGTAGAAAGTGTGCGGGACCCAAATGGGTGTGCGAAGAACGCCGTAGAATGTGTGTGGGACCCAAATGGGTGCGCGCCGGACGCCGTAGAAAGTGTGCGGGACCCAAATGGGTGTGCGCAGAACGCCGCATAAATAGTGCGGGACCCAAGTGGGAGTGCGCCGGACGGCGTAGAAAGTGTGCGGGACCCGAATGGGTATGCGCAGAACGCCGTAGAAAGTGTGTGGGACCCAAATGGGTGTGCGCAGAGCGCCGTAGAAAGTGTGTGGGACCCAAATGGGTGTGCGCCGGACGCCGTAGAAAGTGTGTGGGACCCAAATGGGTGTGCGCCGGACGCCGTAGAAAGTGTGTGGGAATCAAGTGGGTGTGCGCAGAACGCTGTAGAAAGTGTAGGGGCCCAAATGGGTGTGCACAGAGCGCCGTAGAAAGTGTGCGGGACCCAAATGGGTGTGCGAGGAACGCCGTAGAATGTGTGTGGGAACCAAATGGGTGTGCGCCAGACGCCGTAGAAAGTGTGCGGGACTCAAGTGGGAGTGCGCCGGACGCCGTAGAAAGTGTGCGGGACCCAAATGAGAGTGCGCCGGACGCCGTAGAAAGTGTGCGGGACCCAAATGGGTGTGCGCCGGACGCCGTAGAAAGTGTGCGGGACTCAAGAGGGAGTGCGCCGGACACCGTAGAAAGTGTGCGGGACCAAAATGGGTGTGCGCAGAACGCCGTAGAAAGTGTGCGGGACTCAAGTGGGAGTGCGCCGGACGCCGTAGAAAGTGTGCGGGACCCAAATGAGAGTGCGCCAGATGCCGTAGAAAGCGTGCGGGACCCAAGTGGGAGTGCGCCGGACGCCGTAGAAAGTGTGTGGGAATCAAATGGGTGTGCGCAGAACGCTGTAGAAAGTGTATGGGACCCAAATGGGTGTGCACAGAACGCCGTAGAAAGTGTGCGGGACCCAAATGGGTGTGCGAAGAACGCCGTAGAATGTGTGTGGGACCCAAATGGGTGTGCGCCGGACGCCGTAGAAAGTGTGCGGGACCCAAATGAGAGTGCGCCGGACGCCGTAGAAAGTGTGCGGGACCCAAATGGGTGTGCGCCGGACGCCGTAGAAAGTGTGCGGGACTCAAGAGGGAGTGCGCCGAACACCGTAGAAAGTGTGCGGGACCAAAATGGGTGTGCGCAGAACGCCGTAGAAAGTGTGCGGGACTCAAGTGGGAGTGCGCCGGACGCCGTAGAAAGTGTGTGGGAATCAAATGGGTGTGCGCAGAACGCTGTAGAAAGTGTATGGGACCCAAATGGGTGGGCACAGAACGCCGTAGAAAGTGTGCGGGACCCAAATGGGTGTGCGAAGAACGCCGTAGAATGTGTGTGGGACCCAAATGGGTGCGCGCCGGACGCCGTAGAAAGTGTGCGGGACCCAAATGGGTGTGCGCAGAACGCCGTAGAAAGTGTGTGGGAATCAAAAGGGGGTGTGCGCAGAACGCTGTAGAAAGTGTAGGGGACCCAAATGGGTGTGCGAAGAACGCCGTAGAAAGTGTGTGGGACCCAAGTGGGAGTGCGCCGGACGGCGTAGAAAGTGTGCGGGACCCAAATGGGTGTGCGCAGAACGCTGTGGAAAGTGTATGGGACCCAAATGGGTGTGCACAGAACGCCGTAGAAAGTGTGCGGGACCCAAATGGGTGTGCGCCGGACGCCGTAGAAAGTGTGCGGGACCCAAATGGGTGTGCGCCGGACGCCGTAGAAAGTGTGCGGGACTCAAGAGGGAGTGCGCCGGACACCGTAGAAAGTGTGCGGGACCCAAATGGGTGGGCACAGAACGCCGTAGAAAGTGTGCGGGACCCAAATGGGTGTGCGAAGAACGCCGTAGAATGTGTGTGGGACCCAAGTGGGAGTGCGCCGGACGGCGTAGAAAGTGTGCGGGACCCGAATGGGGATGCGCAGAAGGCTGTAGGAAGTGTGTGTGGGACCCAAATGGGTGTGCGCAGAACGCCGTAGAAAGTGTGTGGGACCCAAATGGGTGTGCGCCGGACGCCGTAGAAAGTGTGTGGGACCCAAATGGGTGTGCGCCGGACGCCGTAGAAAGTGTGTGGGAATCAAGTGGGTGTGCGCAGAACGCTGTAGAAAGTGTAGGGGCCCAAATGGGTGTGCACAGAGCGCCGTAGAAAGTGTGCGGGACCCAAATGGGTGTGCGAGGAACGCCGTAGAATGTGTGTGGGACCCAAATGGGTGTGCGCCGGACGCCGTAGAAAGTGTGCGGGACCCAAATGGGTGTGCGCAGAACGCCGCATAAATAGTGCGGGACCCAAGTGGGAGTGCGCCGGACGGCGTAGAAAGTGTGCGGGACCCGAATGGGTATGCGCAGAACGCTGTAGAAAGTGTGTGGGACCCAAATGGGTGTGCGCAGAACGGTGTATAAAGTGTGCGGGACCCAATTGGGAGTGCGCCGGACGCCGCAGAATGTGTGCGGGACCCAAATGGGTGTGCGCAGAACGCCGTAGAAAGCGTGTGGGACCCAAATGGGTGTGCGCCGGACGCCGTAGAAAGTGTGCGGGACTCAAGTGGGAGTGCGCCGGACACCGTAGAAAGTGTGCGGGACCCAAATGGGTGTGCGCAGAACGCCGTAGAAAGTGTGTGGGACCCAAATGGGTGTGCGAAGAACGCCGTAGAATGTGTGTGGGACCCAAATGGATGTGCGCAGAAACGCCGTAGAAAGTGTGTGGGACCCAAATGGGTGTGCGCAGAACGCCGTATAAAGTGTGTGGGACCCAAATGGGTGTGCGCCGGACGCCGTAGAAAGTGTGCGGGACCCAAATGAGAGTGCGCAGAACGCCGTAGAAAGTGTGTGGGACCCAAATGGGTGTGCGCCGGACGCCGTAGAAAGTGTGCGGGACTCAAGTGGGAGTGCGCCGGACACCGTAGAAAGTGTGCGGGACCCAAATGGGTGTGCGCGGAACGCCGTAGAAAGTGTGTGGGACCCAAATGGGTGTGCGCCGGACGCCGTAGAAAGTGTGCGGGACCCAAATGAGAGTGCGCCGGACGCCGTAGAAAGTGTGCGGGACCCAAATGGGTGTGCGCCGGACGCCGTAGAAAGTGTGCGGGACTCAAGAGGGAGTGCGCCGGACGCCGTAGAAAGTGTGCGGGACCCAAATGGGTGTGCGCAGAACGCCGTAGAAAGTGTGCGGGACTCAGAGTGGGAGTGCGCCGGACGCCGTAGAAAGTGTGCGGGACCCGATGAGAGTGCGCCAGATGCCGTAGAAAGTGTGCGGGACCCGAATGGGTGTGCGCAGAACGCCGCATAAATAGTGCGGGACCCAAGGGGGAGTGCGGCGGACGGCGGAGAAAGTGTGCGGGACCCGAATGGGTATGCGCAGAACGCCGTAGAAAGTGTGTGGGACCCAAATGGGTGTGCGCATAACGGTGTATAAAGTGTGCGGGACCCAAGTGGGAGTGCGCCGGACGCCGTAGAAAGTGTGCGGGACCCAAATGGGTGTGCGCAGAACGCCGTAGAAAGTGTGTGGGACCCAAATGGGTGTGCGCCGGACGCCGTAGAAAGTGTGCGGGACTCAAGTGGGAGTGCGCCGGACACCGTAGAAAGTGTGCGGGACCCAAATGGGTGTGCGAAGAACGCCGTAGAATGTGTGTGGGACCCAAATGGGTGTGCGCCGGACGCCGTAGAAAGTGTGCGGGACCCGAATGGGTGTGCGCAGAACGCCGCATAAATAGTGCGGTACCAAGTGGGAGTGCGCCGGACGGCGTAGAAAGTGTGCGGGACCCGAATGGGTATGCGCAGAACGCCGTAGAAAGTGTGTGGGACCCAAATGGGTGTGCGCAGAACGGTGTATAAAGTGTGCGGGACCCAAGTGGGAGTGCGCCGGACGCCGTAGAAAGTGTGCGGGACCCAAATGGGTGTGCGCAGAACGCCGTAGAAAGTGTGTGGGACCCAAATGGGTGTGCGCCGGACGCCGTAGAAAGTGTGCGGGACTCAAGTGGGAGTGCGCCGGACACCGTAGAAAGTGTGCGGGACCCAAATGGGTGTGCGCAGAACGCCGTAGAAAGTGTGTGGGACCCAAATGCGTGTGCGCCGGACGCCGTAGAAAGTGTGCGGGACTCGAGTGGGAGTGCGCCGGACGCCGTAGAAAGTGTGCGGGACTCAAATGAGAGTGCGCGGGACGCCGTAGAAAGCGTGCGGGACCCTAATGGGTGTGAGCCGGACGCCGTAGAAAGTGTGCGGGACCAAAATGGGAGTGCGCTGGACACCGTAGAAAGTGTGCGGGACCCAAATGGGTGTCCTAAGAACGCCGTAGAAAGTATGCGGGACCCAAATGGGTGTGTGCAGAACGCCGTAGAAAGTGTGTGGGACCCAAATTGGTGTGCGCCGGACGCCGTAGAAAGTGTGCGGTACCCGATGAGAGTGCGCCAGATGCCGTAGAAAGTGTGCGGGACCCGAATGGGTGTGCGCAGAACGCCGCATAAATAGTGCGGGACCCAAGTGGGAGTGCGCCGGACGGCGTAGAAAGTGTACGGGACCCGAATGAGTATGCGCAGAACGCCGTAGAAAGTGTGTGGGACCCAAATGGGAGTGCGCCGGACGCCGTAGAAAGTGTGTGGGAATCAAATGTGTGTGCGCAAAACGCTGCATAAATAGTGCGGGACCCAAGTGGGAGTGCGCCGGACGGCGTAGAAAGTGTGCGGGACCCGAATGGGTATGCGCAGAACGCCGTAGAAAGTGTGCGGGACCCAAATGGGTGTGCGCAGAACGGCGTAGAAAGTGTGCGGGACCCAAATGGGTGTGCGAAGAACGCCATAGAATGTGTGTGGGACCCAAATGGGTGTGCGCCAGATGCCGTAGAAAGTGTGCGGGACCCGAATGGGTGTGCGCAGAACGCCGCATAAATAGTGCGGGACCCAAGTGGGAGTGCGCCGGACGGCGTAGAAAGTGTGCGGGACCCGAATGGGTATGCGCAGAACGCCGTAGAAAGTGTGTGGGACCCAAATGGGTGTGCGCATAACGGTGTATAAAGTGTGCGGGACCCAAGTGGGAGTGCGCCGGACGCCGTAGAAAGTGTGCGGGACCCAAATGGGTGTGCGCAGAACGCCGTAGAAAGTGTGTGGGACCCAAATGGGTGTGCGCCGGACGCCGTAGAAAGTGTGCGGGACTCAAGTGGGAGTGCGCCGGACACCGTAGAAAGTGTGCGGGACCCAAATGGGTGTGCGAAGAACGCCGTAGAATGTGTGTGGGACCCAAATGGGTGTGCGCCGGACGCCGTAGAAAGTGTGCGGAACCCAAATGGGTGTGCGCAGAACGCCGCATAAATAGTGCGGTACCAAGTGGGAGTGCGCCGGACGGCGTAGAAAGTGTGCGGGACCCGAATGGGTATGCGCAGAACGCCGTAGAAAGTGTGTGGGACCCAAATGGGTGTGCGCAGAACGGTGTATAAAGTGTGCGGGACCCAAGTGGGAGTGCGCCGGACGCCGTAGAAAGTGTGCGGGACCCAAATGAGAGTGCGCCGGACGCCGTAGAAAGTGTGCGGGACCCAAATGGGTGTGCGCCGGACGCCGTAGAAAGTGTGCGGGACTCAAGTGGGAGTGCGCCGGACACCGTAGAAAGTGTGCGGGACCCAAATGGGTGTGCGCAGAACGCCGAAGAAAGTGTGTGGGACCCAAATGCGTGTGCGCCGGACGCCGTAGAAAGTGTGCGGGACTCAAGTGGGAGTGCGCCGGACGTCGTAGAAAGTGTGCGGGACTCAAGTGGGAGTGCGCCGGACACCGTAGAAAGTGTGCGGGACCCAAATGGGTGTGCGAAGAACGCCGTAGAATGTGTGCGGGACCCAAATGGAGTGCGCCGGACGCCGTAGAAAGTGTGCGGGACCCAAATGGGTGTGCGCAGAACGCCGCATAAAGTGTGCGGGACCCGATGAGAGTGCGCCAGATGCCGTAGAAAGTGTGCGGGACCCGAATGGGTGTGCGCAGAACGCCGTAGAAAGTGTGTGGGACCCAAATGGGTGTGCGCATAACGGTGTATAAAGTGTGCGGGACCCAAGTGGGAGTGCGCCGGACGCCGTAGAAAGTGTGCGGGACCCAAATGGGTGTGCGCAGAACGCCGTAGAAGGTGTGTGGGACCCAAATTGGTGTGCGCCGGACGCCGTAGAAAGTGTGCGGGACTCAAGTGGGAGTGCGCCGGACACCGTAGAAAGTGTGCGGGACCCAAATGAGTGTGCGCAGAACGCCGTAGAAAGTGTGTGGGACCCAAATGCGTGTGCGCCGGACGCCGTAGAAAGTGTGCGGGACTCAAGTGGGAGTGCGCCGGACACCGTAGAAAGTGTGCGGGACCCAAATGGGTGTGCGAAGAACGCCGTAGAATGTGTGTGGGACCCAAATGGGTGTGCGCCGGACGCCGTAGAAAGTGTGCGGAACTCAAGTGGGAGTGCGCCGGACACCGTAGAAAGTGTGCGGGACCCAAATGGGTGTGCGAAGAACGCCGCATAAATAGTGCGGGACCCAAGTGGGAGTGCGCCGGACGGCGTAGAAAGTGTGCGGGACCCAAATGGGTGTGCGCAGAACGCCGCATAAATAGTGCGGTACCGCGGAGTGCGCCGGACGGCGTAGAAAGTGTGCGGGACCCGAATGGGTATGCGCAGAACGCCGTAGAAAGTGTGTGGGACCCAAATGGGTGTGCGCAGAACGGTGTATAAAGTGTGCGGGACTCAAGTGGGAGTGCGCCGGACGCCGTAGAAAGTGTGCGGGACCCAAATGAGAGTGCGCCGGACGCCGTAGAAAGTGTGCGGGACCCAAATGGGTGTGCGCCGGACGCCGTAGAAAGTGTGCGGGACCCAAATGGGAGTGCGCCGGACGCCGTAGAAAGTGTGCGGGACTCAAATGAGAGTGCGCCGGACGCCGTAGAAAGTGTGCGGGACCCAAATGGGTGTGCGCCGGACGCCGTAGAAAGTGTGCGGGACTCAAGAGGGAGTGCGCCGGACACCGTAGAAAGTGTGCGGGACCCAAATGGGTGTGCGCAGAACGCCGTAGAAAGTGTGCGGGACTCAAGTGGGAGTGCGCCGGACGCCGTAGAAAGTGTGCGGGACCCGATGAGAGTGCGCCAGATGCCGTAGAAAGTGTGCGGGACCCAAATGGGTGTGCGCCAGATGCCGTAGAAAGTGTGTGGGACCCAAATGGGTGTGCGCAGAACGGTGTATAAAGTGTGCGGGACCCAAGTGGGAGTGCGCCGGACGCCGTAGAAAGTGTGCGGGACCCAAATGGGTGTGCGCAGAACGCCGTAGAAAGTGTGTGGGACCCAAATGGGTGTGCGCCGGACGCCGTAGAAAGTGTGCGGGACTCAAGTGGGAGTGCGCCGGACACCGTAGAAAGTGTGCGGGACCCAAATGGGTGTGCGCAGAACGCCGTAGAAAGTGTGTGGGACCCAAATGCGTGTGCGCCGGACGCCGTAGAAGGTGTGCGGGACTCAAGTGGGAGTGCGCCGGACGCCGTAGAAAGTGTGCGGGACTCAAATGAGAGTGCGCCGGACGCCGTAGAAAGTGTGCGGGACCCAAATGGGTGTGCGCCGGACGCCGTAGAAAGTGTGCGGGACTCAAGAGGGAGTGCGCCGGACACCGTAGAAAGTGTGCGGGACCCAAATGGGTGTGCGCAGAACGCCGTAGAAAGTGTGCGGGACTCAATTGGGAGTGCGCCGGACGCCGTAGAAAGTGTGCGGGACCCGATGAGAGTGCGCCAGATGCCGTAGAAAGTGTGCGGGACCCGAATGGGTGTGCGCAGAACGCCGCATAAATAGTGCGGGACCCAAGTGGGAGTGCGCCGGACGGCGTAGAAAGTGTGCGGGACCCGAATGGGTATGCGCAGAACGCCGTAGAAAGTGTGTGGGACCCAAATGGGTGTGCGCATAACGGTGTATAAAGTGTGCGGGACCCAAGTGGGAGTGCGCCGGACGCCGTAGAAAGTGTGCGGGACCCAAATGGGTGTGCGCAGAACGCCGTAGAAAGTGTGTGGGACCCAAATGGGTGTGCGCCGGACGCCGTAGAAAGTGTGCGGGACTCAAGTGGGAGTGCGCCGGACACCGTAGAAAGTGTGCGGGACCCAAATGGGTGTGCGCCGGACGCCGTAGAAAGTGTGCGGGACTCAAGAGGGAGTGCGCCGGACACCGTAGAAAGTGTGCGGGACCCAAATGTGTGTGCGCAAAACGCTGCATAAATAGTGCGGGACCCAAGTGGGAGTGCGCCGGACGGCGTATAAAGTGTGCGGGACCCGAATGGGTATGCGCAGAACGCCGTAGAAAGTGTGCGGGACCCAAATGGGTGTGCGCAGAACGGCGTAGAAAGTGTGCGGGACCCAAATGGGTGTGCGAAGAACGCCATAGAATGTGTGTGGGACCCAAATGGGTGTGCGCAGAACGGTGTATAAAGTGTGCGGGACCCAATTGGGAGTGCGCCGGACGCCGCAGAATGTGTGCGGGACCCAAATGGGTGTGCGCAGAACGCCGTAGAAAGCGTGTGGGACCCAAATGGGTGTGCGCCGGACGCCGTAGAAAGTGTGCGGGACTCAAGTGGGAGTGCGCCGGACACCGTAGAAAGTGTGCGGGACCCAAATGGGTGTGCGAAGAACGCCGTAGAATGTGTGTGGGACCCAAATGGTTGTGCGCCGGACGCCGTAGAAAGTGTGCGGGACCCAAATGGATGTGCGCAGAATGCCGCATAAATAGTGCGGGACCCAAGTGGGAGTGCGCCGGACGGCGTAGAAAGTGTGCGGGACCCGAATGGGTATGCGCAGAACGCCGTAGAAAGTGTGTGGGACCCAAATGGGTGTGCGCAGAACGGTGTATAAAGTGTGCGGGACCCAAGTGGGAGTGCGCCGGACGCCGTAGAAAGTGTGCGGGACCCAAATGGGTGTGCGCAGAACGCCGTAGAAAGTGTGTGGGACCCAAATGGGTGTGCGCCGGACGCCGTAGAAAGTGTGCGGGACTCAAGTGGGAGTGCGCCGGACACCGTAGAAAGTGTGCGGGACCCAAATGGGTGTGCGCAGAACGCCGTAGAAAGTGTGTGGGACCCAAATGCGTGTGCGCCGGACGCCGTAGAAGGTGTGCGGGACTCAAGTGGGAGTGCGCCGGACGCCGTAGAAAGTGTGCGGGACTCAAATGAGAGTGCGCCGGACGCCGTAGAAAGTGTGCGGGACCCAAATGGGTGTGCGCCGGACGCCGTAGAAAGTGTGCGGGACTCAAGTGGGAGTGCGCCGGACGCCGTAGAAAGTGTGCGGGACTCAAATGAGAGTGCGCCGGACGCCGTAGAAAGTGTGCGGGACCCAAATGGGTGTGCGCCGGACGCCGTAGAAAGTGTGCGGGACTCAAGAGGGAGTGCGCCGGACACCGTAGAAAGTGTGCGGGACCCAAATGGGTGTGCGCAGAACGCCGTAGAAAGTGTGCGGGACTCAAGTGGGAGTGCGCCGGACGCCGTAGAAAGTGTGCGGGACCCGATGAGAGTGCGCCAGATGCCGTAGAAAGTGTGCGGGACCCAAATGGGTGTGCGAAGAACGCCATAGAATGTGTGTGGGACCCAAATGGGTGTGCCGGACGGCGTAGAAAGTGGACCCATGGGTATGCGCAGAACGCCGTAGAAAGTGTGTGGGACCCAAATGGGTGTGCGCAGAACGGTGTATAAAGTGTGCGGGACCCAAGTGGGAGTGCGCCGGACGCCGTAGAAAGTGTGCGGGACCCAAATGGGTGTGCGCAGAACGCCGTAGAAAGTGTGTGGGACCCAAATGGGTGTGCGCCGGACGCCGTAGAAAGTGTGCGGGACTCAAGTGGGAGTGCGCCGGACACCGTAGAAAGTGTGCGGGACCCAAATGGGTGTGCGCAGAACGCCGTAGAAAGTGTGTGGGACCCAAATGCGTGTGCGCCGGACGCCGTAGAAGGTGTGCGGGACTCAAGTGGGAGTGCGCCGGACGCCGTAGAAAGTGTGCGGGACTCAAATGAGAGTGCGCCGGACGCCGTAGAAAGTGTGCGGGACCCAAATGGGTGTGCGCCGGACGCCGTAGAAAGTGTGCGGGACTCAAGAGGGAGTGCGCCGGACACCGTAGAAAGTGTGCGGGACCCAAATGGGTGTGCGCAGAACGCCGTAGAAAGTGTGCGGGACTCAAGTGGGAGTGCGCCGGACGCCGTAGAAAGTGTGCGGGACCCGATGAGAGTGCGCCAGATGCCGTAGAAAGTGTGCGGGACCCGAATGGGTGTGCGCAGAACGCCGCATAAATAGTGCGGGACCCAAGTGGGAGTGCGCCGGACGGCGTAGAAAGTGTGCGGGACCCGAATGGGTATGCGCAGAACGCCGTAGAAAGTGTGTGGGACCCAAATGGGTGTGCGCCGGACGCCGTAGAAAGTGTGTGGGACCCAAATGGGTGTGCGCCGGACGCCGTAGAAAGTGTGCGGGACTCAAGTGGGAGTGCGCCGGACACCGTAGAAAGTGTGTGGGACCCAAATGGGTGTGCGCAGAACGGTGTATAAAGTGTGCGGGACCCAAGTGGGAGTGCGCCGGACGCCGTAGAAAGTGTGCGGGACCCAAATGGGTGTGCGCAGAACGCCGTAGAAAGTGTGTGGGACCCAAATTGGTGTGCGCCGGACGCCGTAGAAAGTGTGCGGGACTCAAGTTGGTGTGCGCCGGACGCCGTAGAAAGTGTGTGGGAATCAAATGGGTGTGCGCAGAACGCTGTAGAAAGTGTGTGGGACCCAAATGGGTGTGCGCAGAACGCCGTAGAAAGTGTGTGGGACCCAAATTGGTGTGCGCCGGGCGCCGTAGAAAGTGTGCGGGACCCAAGTGGGAGTGCGCCGGACGGCGTAGAAAGTGTGCGGGACCCGAATGGGTATGCGCAGAACGCCGTAGAAAGTGTGTGGGACCCAAATGCGTGTGCGCCGGACGCCGTAGAAAGGGTGCGGGACTCAAGTGGGAGTGCGCCGGACGCCGTAGAAAGTGTGCGGGACCCAAATGGGTGTGCGCAGAACGCCGTAGAAAGTGTGCGGGACTCAATGGGTGTGCGCCGGACGCCGTAGAAAGTGTGCGGGACCCGATGAAGTGCGCCGGACGCCGTAGAAAGTGTGCGGGACCCAAATGGTGTGTGCGCAGAACGCCGTAGAAAGCGTGCGGGACCCAAGTGGGAGTACGCCGGACGCCGTAGAAAGTGTGCGGGACCCGAATGGGAGTGCGCCACACGCCGTAGAAAGCGTGCGGGACCCAAATGGGTGTGCGCAGAACGCCGGAGAAGGCGTGCGGGACCCAAGTGGGAGTGCGCCGGACGCCGTAGAAAGTGTACGGGACCCAAATGGGTGTGCGCAGAACGCCGTAGAAGGCGTGCGGGACCCAAAAGGGAGTGCGCCGGACGCCGTAGAAAGCGTGCGGGACCCAAGTGGGAGTGCGCCGGACGCCGTAGAAAGTGTGCGGGACCCAAATGGGTGTGCGCCGGACGCCGTAGAAAGTGTGCGGGACCCAAATGGGTGTGCGCCGGACACCGTAGAAAGTGTGCGGGACCAAAATGGGTGTGCGCAGAACGCCGTAGAAAGTGTGCGGGACCCAAGTGGGAGTGCGCCGGACGGCGTAGAAAGTGTGCGGGACCCGAATGGTGTGCGCAGAACGCCGTAGAAAGTGTGCGGACCCAAATGGGTGTGCGCAGAACGCCGTAGAAAGTGTGCGGGACCCAAATGGGTGTGCGAAGAACGCCGTAGAAAGTGTGGGACCCAAATGGTGTGCGCAGAACGCCGTAGAAAGTGTGCGGGACCCAAATGGGTGTGCGCCGGACGCCGCAGAAAGTGTGCGGGACCCAAGTGGGAGTGCGCAGAACGCCGTAGAAAGCGTGCGGGACCCAAATGGGTGTGCGAAGAACGCCGTAGAAAGTGTGTGGGACCCAAGTGGGAGTGCGCCGGACGCCGTAGAAAGTGTGCGGGACCCAAATGGGTGTGCGAAGGACGCCGTAGAAAGTGTGGGGGACCCAAATGGGTGGGCGCCGGCCGCCGTAGAAAGTGTGCGGGACCCAAATGGGTGTGCGCAGGACGCCGTAAAAAGTGTGCGGGACCCAAGTGGGAGTGCGCCGAACGCCGTAAAAAGAGCGCGGAACCCAAATGGGTATGCGCAGAACGTCGTGGAAAGTGTGCGGGACCCAAGTGGGAGTGCGCCGGACGCCGTAGAAAGTGTGGGGGCCCAAGTGGGAGTGCCCGGACGCCATAGAAAGTGTGCGGGACCCAAGTAGGAGTGCGCCGGACGCCGTAGAAAGTGTGGGACCCAAATGGGTGTGCGCAGAACGCCGTAGAAAGTGTGTGGGACCCAAGTGGGAGTGCGCCGGACGCCGTAGAAAGTGTGCGGGACCCAAATGGGAGTGCGCCGGACGCCGTAGAAAGTGTGCGGGACCCAAATGGGTGTGCGCAGAACGCCGTAGAAAGTGTGTGGGACCCAAATGGGTGTGCGCCGGACGCCGTAGAAAGTGTGCGGGACCCAAGTGGGAGTGCGCCGGACGCCGTAGAAAGTGTGCGGGACCCAAATGGGAGTGCGCCGGACGCCGTAGAAAGTGTGCGGGACCCAAATGGGTGTGCGCCGGACGCCGTAGAAAGTGTGCGGGACCCAAATGGGTGTGCGCCGGACGCCGTAGAAAGTGTGCGGGACCCAAATGAGAGTGCGCCACACGCCGTAGAAAGCGTGCGGGACCCAAATGGGTGTGCGCAGAACGCCGTAGAAGGCGTGCGGGACCCAAAAGGGAGTGCGCCGGACGCCGTAGAAAGTGTGCGGGACCCAAATGGTGTGCGCAGAACGCCGTAGAAAGTGTGCGGACCCAAATGGGTGTGCGCCGGACGCCGTAGAAAGTGTGCGGGACTCAAATGGGAGTGCGCCGGACGCCGTAGAAAGTGTGCGGGACCCAAATGGGTGTGCGCCGGACGCCGTAGAAAGTGTGGGACCCAAATGGGAGTGCGCCGGACGCCGTAGAAAGTGTGCGGGACCCAAATGGGTGTGCGCAGAACGCCGTAGAAAGTGTGCGGACTCAAATGGGAGTGCGCCGGACGCCGTAGAAAGTGTGCGGGACCCAAATGGGTGCGCCGGAACGCCGTAGAAAGTGTGCGGGACCCAAATTGGTGTGCGCCGGACGCCGTAGAAAGTGTGCGGGACTCAAGTGGGAGTGCGCCGGACGCCGTAGAAAGTGTGCGGGACCCAAATGGGTGTGCACAGAACGCCGTAGAAAGTGTGCGGGACCCAAATGCGTGTGCGCCGGACGCCGTAGAAAGTGTGCGGGACCCAAATGGGTGTGCGCAGAACGCCGCATAAATAGTGCGGGACCCAAGTGGGAGTGCGCCGGACGGCGTAGAAAGTGTGCGGGACCCGAATGGGTATGCGCAGAACGCTGTAGAAAGTGTGTGGGACCCAAATGGGTGTGCGCAGAACGGTGTATAAAGTGTGCGGGACCCAATTGGGAGTGCACAGAACGCCGTAGAAAGTGTGCGGGACCCAAATGGGTAGGCGCAGAACGCCGTAGAAAGTGTGTGGGACCCAAGTGGGAGTGCGCCGGACGCTGTAGAAAGTGTGCGGGACCCAAGTGGGAGTGCGCCGGACACCGTAGAAAGTGTGCGGGACCCAAATGGGTGTGCACAGAGCGCCGTAGAAAGTGTGCGGGACCCAAATGGGTGTGCGCCGGACGCCGTAGAAAGTGTGCGGGACCCAAATGGGTGTGCGCAGAACGCCGCATAAATAGTGCGGGACCCAAGTGGGAGTGCGCCAGATGCCGTAGAAAGCGTGCGGGACCCAAGTGGGTGTGCGCCGGACGCCGTAGAAAGTGTGTGGGACCCAAATGGGTGTGCGCATAACGGTGTATAAAGTGTGCGGGACCCAAGTGGGAGTGCGCCGGACGCCGTAGAAAGTGTGCGGGGCGCAAATGGGTGGGCGCAGAACGCCGTAGAAAGTGTGTGGGACCCAAATGGGTGTGCGCCGGACGCCGTAGAAAGTGTGCGGGACTCAAGTGGGAGTGCGCCGGACACCGTAGAAAGTGTGCGGGACCCAAATGGGTGTGCGAAGAACGCCGTAGAAAGTGTGTGGGACCCAAATGGGAGTGCGCCGGACGCCGGAGAATGTGTGTGGGACCCAAATGGGTGTGCGCCGGACGCCGTAGAAAGTGTGCGGGACCCAAATGGGAGTGCGCCGGACGCCGTAGAAAGTGTGCGGGACCCAAATGGGTGTGCGAAAGAACGCCGTAGAAAGTGTGCGGGACCCAAATGGGTGTGCGCCGGACGCCGTAGAAAGTGTGCGGGACCCAAATGGGTGTGCGCAGAACGCCGTAGAAAGTGTGCGGGACCCAAATGGGAGTGCGCCGGACGCCGTAGAAAGTGTGCGGGACCCAAATGGGTGTGCGCAGAACGCCGTAGAAAGTGTGGGGACCCAAATGGGTGTGCGCAGAACGCCGTATAAAGTGTGCGGGACCCAGAGTGGGAGTGCGCCGGACGCCGTAGAAAGTGTGCGGGACCCAAATGAGTGTGCGCAGAACGCCGTAGAAAGTGTGTGGGACCCAAATGGGTGTGCGCCGGACGCCGTAGAAAGTGTGCGGGACCCAAATGGGTGTGCGCCGAACGCCGTAGAAAGTGTGTGGAACCCAAATGAAAGTGCGCCGGAAGCCGTAGAAAGTGTGTGGGAACCAAATGGGCGTACGCAGAAGGCTCTAGAAAGTGTGCGGGACCCAAATGGGTGTGCGCAGAACGCCATAGAAAGTGTGCGGGACCCAACAAGGGAGTGCGCCGGACGCCGTAGAAAGTATGCGGGACCCAAATGGGAGTGCGCCGGACGCTGTAGAAAGTATGCGGGACCCAAGTGGGTGTGCGCCGGACGCCGTAGAAAGTGTGCGGGACCCAAGTGGGAGTGCGCCGGACGCCGTAGAACGTGTGTGGGATCCAAGTGGGAGTGCCCGGACGCCGTAGAAAGTGTGCGGGACCCAAATGGGTGTGCGCAGAACGCCGTAGAAAGTGTGCGGAACCCAAGTGGGAGTGCGCCGGACCCCGTAGAAAGTGTGCGGAACCCAAGTGGGAGTGCGCCGGACGCCGTAGAAAGTGTGCGGGACCCAAATGGATCTGCGCAGAACGCCGTAGAAAGTGTGCGGGACCCAAGTGGGAGTGCGCCGGACCCCGGAGAAAGTGGGCGGGACCCAAATGGGTGTGCGCAGAACGCCGTAGAAAGTGTGCGGGACCCAAATGGGTGTGCGCCGGACGCCGTAGAAAGTGTGCGGGACCCAAATGGGTATGCGCAGAACGCCGTAGAAAGTGTGCGGGACCCAAATGGGTGTGCGCAGAACGCCGTAGAAAGTGAGCGGGACCCAAATGGGTGTGCGCAGGACGCCCTAGAAAGTGTGCGGGACCCAAATGGGTGTGCGCCGGACGCCGTAGTAAATGTGTGGGACTCAAATGGGTGTGCGCAGAACGCCGTAGAAAGTGTGCGGGACTCAAGTGGGAGTGCGCCGGACCCCGTAGAAAGTGTGCGGGACCCAAATGGGTGTGCGTAGAACGCCGTAGAAAGTTTGTGGGACCCAAATGGGTGTGCGCAGAACGCCATAGAAAGCGTGCGGGACCCAAGTGGGAGTGCGCCGGACCCCGTAGAAAGTGTGCTGGACCCAAATGGGTGTGCGCAGAACGCCCTAGAAAGTGTGCGGGACCCAAATGGGTGTGCGCCGGACGCCGTAGAAAGTGTGCGGGACTCAAATGAGAGTGCGCCGGACGCCGTAGAATGTGTGCGGGACCCAAATGGGTGTGCGCAGAACGCCGTAGAAAGTCTGCGGGACCCAAGTGGGAGTGCGCCGGACGCCGTATAGAGTGTGAGGGAGCCAACGGGGAGTGCGCCAGATGCCGTAGAAAGTGTGCGGGACCCGAATGGGTGTGCGCAGAACGCCGCATAAATAGTGCGGGACCCAAGTGGGAGTGCGCCGGACACCGTAGAAAGTGTGCGGGACCCAAATGGGTGTGCGAAGAACGCCGTAGAATGTGTGTGGGACCCAAATGGTTGTGCGCCGGACGCCGTAGAAAGTGTGCGGGACCCAAATGGGTGTGCGCAGAACGCCGCATAAATAGTGCGGGACCCAAGTGGAGTGCGCCGGACGGCGTAGAAAGTGTGCGGGACCCGAATGGGTATGCGCAGAACGCCGTAGAAAGTGTGTGGGACCCAAATGGGTGTGCGCATAACGGTGTATAAAGTGTGCGGGACCCAAGTGGGAGTGCGCCGGACGCCGTAGAAAGTGTGCGGGACCCAAATGGGTGTGCGCAGAACGCCGTAGAAAGTGTGTGGGACCCAAATGGGTGTGCGCCGGACGCCGTAGAAAGTGTGCGGGACTCAAGTGGGAGTGCGCCGGACACCGTAGAAAGTGTGCGGGACCCAAATGGGTGTGCGAAGAACGCCGTAGAATGTGTGTGGGACCCAAATGGGTGTGCGCCGGACGCCGTAGAAAGTGTGTGGGACCCAAATGGGTGTGCGCAGAACGCCGCATAAATAGTGCGGGACCCAAGTGGGAGTGCGCCGGACGGCGTAGAAAGTGTGCGGGACCCGAATGGGTATGCGCAGAACGCTGTAGAAAGTGTGTGGGACCCAAATGGGTGTGCGCAGAACGGTGTATAAAGTGTATGGGACCCAAATGGGTGGGCACAGAACGCCGTAGAAAGTGTGCGGGACCCAAATGGGTGTGCGAAGAACGCCGTAGAAAGTGTGCGGGACCCAAATGGGTGTGCGCCGGACGCCGTAGAAAGTGTGCGGGACTCAAATGGGAGTGCGCCGGACGCCGTAGAAAGTATGCGGGACCCAAATGGGAGTGCGCCGGACACCGTGGAAAGTGTGCGGGATCCAAATGGGTGTGCGCAGAACGCTGTAGAAAGTATGTGGGACCCAAATGGGTGTGCGCCGGACGCCGTAGAAAGTGTGCCGGGACTCAGAGTGGGAGTGCGCCGGACGCCGTAGAAAGTGTGCGGGACCCAAGTGGGACTGCGCCGGACGCCGTCGAAAGTGTGCGGGACCCAAATGGGTGTGCGCCGGACGCCGTAGAAAGTGTGCGGAACCCAAATGGGTGTGCGCAGAACACCGTAGAAAGTGTGTGGGACCCAAATGGGTGTGCGCAGAACGCCGTAGAAAGTGTGCGGGACCCAAGTGGGAGTGCGCCGGACGCCGTAGAAAGTGTGCGGGACCCAAATGGATGTGCGCAGAACGCTGTAGAAAGTGTGTGGGACCCAAATGGTTGTGCGCCGGACGCCGTGGAAAGTGTGCGGGACCCAAATGGATGTGCGCCGGACGCCGTATAGAGTGTGCGTGACCCAAGTGGGAGTGCGCCGGACGCCGTATAAAGTGTGTGGGGCCCAAATGGGTGTGCGCAGAACGCCGTAGAAAGTGTGCGGAACCCAAGTGGAAGTGCGCCGGACGCCGTAGAAAGTGTGCGGGACCCAAATGGGTGTGCGAAGAACGCCGTAGAATGTGTGTGGGACCCAAATGGTTGTGCGCCGGACGCCGTAGAAAGTGTGCGGGACCCAAATGGGTGTGCGCAGAACGGTGTATAAAGTGTGCGGGACCCAAGTGGGAGTGCGCCGGACGCCGTAGAAAGTGTGCGGGACCCAAATGGGTGTGCGCAGAACGCCGTAGAAAGTGTGTGGGACCCAAATTGGTGTGCGCCGGACGCCGTAGTAAGTGTGCGGGACTCAAGTGGGAGTGCGCCGGACACCGTAGAAAGTGTGCGGGACCCAAATGGGTGTGCGCCGGACGCCGTAGAAAGTGTGCGGGACCCAAATGAGAGTGCGCCGGACGCCGTAGAAAGTGTGCGGGACCCAAATGGGTGTGCGCCGGACGCCGTAGAAAGTGTGCGGGACTCAAAGTGGGAGTGCGCCGGACGCCGTAGAAAGTGTGCGGGACCCAAATGGGTGTGCGCAGAACGCCGTAGAAAGTGTGCGGGACCCAAATGGGTGTGCGCCGGACGCCGTAGAAAGTGTGCGGGACCCAAATGGGGAGTGCGCCGGAACGCCGTAGAAAGTGTGCGGGACCCAAATGGGTGTGCGCAGAACGCCGTAGAAAGTGTGCGGGACCCAAATGGGTGTGCGCAATACGCCGTAGAAAGTGTGCGGGACACAAGAGGGAGTGCGCAGAACGCCGTAGAAAGTGTGTGGGACCCAAATGGGTGTGCGCAATACGATGTAGAAAGTGTGCGGAACCCAAGTGGGAGTGCGCAGAACGCCCTAGAAAGTGTGCGGGACCCGAATGGGTATGCGCAGAACGCCGTAGAAAGTGTGCGGGACCCAATGAGAGTGCGCCAGATGCCGTAGAAAGTGTGCGGGACCCGAATGGGTGTGCGCAGAACGCCGCATAAATAGTGCGGGACCCAAATGGGAGTGCGCCGGACGGCGTAGAAAGTGTGCGGGACCCGAATGGGTATGCGCAGAACGTCGTAGAAAGTGTGCGGGACCCAAATGGGTGTGCGCAGAACGGTGTATAAAGTGTGCGGGACCCAAGTGGGAGTGCGCCGGACGCCGTAGAAAGTGTGCGGGACCCAAATGGGTGTGCGCAGAACGCCGAAGTAAGTGTGTGGGACCCAAATGAGAGTGCGCCGAACGCCGTAGAAAGTGTGCGGGACCCAAGTGGGAGTGCGCCGGACACCGTAGAAAGTGTGCGAGACCCAAATGAGAGTGCACCAGACGCCGTAGAAAGCGTGTGGGACCCAAGTGTGAGTGCGCCAGACGCCGTAGAAAGTGTGCGGGACCCAAATGAGAGTGCGTCGGATGCCGTAGAAAGTGTGTGGGACCCAAATGGGTGTGCGCCGGACGCCGTAGAAAGTGTGCGGGAATAAAATGGGTGTGCGCAGAACGCCGTAGAAAGTGTGTGGGACCCAAATGGGTGTGCGCCGGAAGCCGTAGAAAGTGTGCGGGACTCAAGTGGGAGTGCGCCGGACGCCGTAGAAAGTGTGCGGAAATCAAATGGGTGTGCGCAGAACGCCGTAGAAAGTGTGCGGGACCCAAGTGGGAGTGCGCCGGACACCGTAAAAAGTGTGCGAGACCCAAATGAGAGTGCGCCAGACGCCGTAGAAAGTGTGCGGGAATAAAATGGGTGTGCGCAGAACGCAGTAGAAAGTGTATGGGACCCAAATGGGTGTGCGCCGGACGCCGTAGAAAGTGTGCGGGATCCAAATGAGAGTGCGTCGGACGCCGTAGAAAGTGTGCGGGACCCACGTGGGAGTGCGCCGGACGCCGTAGAAAGTGTGCGGGACCCAAATGGGTGTGCGCAGAACGCCGTAGAAAGTGTGCGGGAATAAAATGGGTGTGCGCAGAACGCCCTAGAAAGTGTGCGGGACCCAAATGGGTGTGCGCAGAACGCCGAAGTAAGTGTGGGGGACCCAAATGGGTGTGCGCCGAACGCCGTAGAAAGTGTGCGGGACCCAAATGGGTGTGCGCAGAACGCCGTGGAAAGTGTGCGGGACCCAAGTGGGAGTGCGCCGCACGCCGTAGAATGTGTGCGGGACCCGAATGGGTGTGCGCAGAACGCCGTAGAAAGTGTGCGGGACCCAAGTGGCAGTGCGCCGGACGCCGTAGAAAGTGTGCGGGACCCAAGTGGGAGTGCGCCGGACGCCGTAGAAAGTGTGCGGGACCCAAATGGGTGTGCGCAGAACGCCGTAGAAAGTGTGTGGGACCCAAATGGGTGTGCGCCGGACGCCGTAGAAAGTGTGCGGGACTCAAGTGGGAGTGCGCCGGACACCGTAGAAAGTGTGCGGGACCCAAATGGGTGTGCGAGGAACGCCGTAGAATGTGTGTGGGACCCAAATGGGTGTGCGCCGGAC
This sequence comes from Aplectana chamaeleonis, assembly GCA_029168955.1. Taxonomy (NCBI): domain Eukaryota; kingdom Metazoa; phylum Nematoda; class Chromadorea; order Rhabditida; family Cosmocercidae; genus Aplectana; species Aplectana chamaeleonis. The sequence goes on along the minus strand of JAPDOI010001007.1, from coordinate 207,646 downwards.
GCCGTAGAAAGTGTGCGGGACCCAAATGGGTGTGCGCAGAACGCCGCATAAATAGTGCGGGACCCAAGTGGGAGTGCGCCGGACGGCGTAGAAAGTGTGCGGGACCCGAATGGGTATGCGCAGAACGCCGTAGAAAGTGTGTGGGACCCAAATGGGTGTGCGCAGAACGGTGTATAAAGTGTGCGGGACCCAAGTGGGAGTGCGCCGGACGCCGTAGAAAGTGTGCGGGACCCAAATGAGAGTGCGCCGGACGCCGTAGAAAGTGTGCGTGACCCAAATGGGTGTGCGCCGGACGCCGTAGAAAGTGTGCGGGACTCAAGAGGGAGTGCGCCGGACGCCGTAGAAAGTGTGCGGGACTCAAGTGGGAGTGCGCCGGACACCGTAGAAAGTGTGCGGGACCCAAATGGGTGTGCGCAGAACGCCGTAGAAAGTGTGTGGGACCCAAATGCGTGTGCGCCGGACGCCGTAGAAAGTGTGCGGGACTCAAGTGGGAGTGCGCCGGACGCCGTAGAAAATGTGCGGGACTCAAATGAGAGTGCGCCGGACGCCATGGAAAGTGTGCGGGACCCAAATGGGTGTGCGCCGGACGCCGTAGAAAGTGTGCGGGACCCGATGAGAGTGCGCCAGATGCCGTAGAAAGTGTGCGGGACCCGAATGGGTGTGCGCAGAACGCCGCATAAATAGTGCGGGACCCAAGTGGGAGTGCGCCGGACGGCGTAGAAAGTGTGCGGGACCCGAATGGGTATGCGCAGAACGCCGTAGAAAGTGTGTGGGACCCAAATGGGAGTGCGCCGGACGCCGTAGAAAGTGTGTGGGAATCAAATGTGTGTGCGCAAAACGCTGCATAAATAGTGCGGGACCCAAGTGGGAGTGCGCCGGACGGCGTAGAAAGTGTGCGGGACCCGAATGGGTATGCGCAGAACGCCGTAGAAAGTGTGCGGGACCCAAACGGGTGTGCGCAGAACGGCGTAGAAAGTGTGCGGGACCCAAATGGGTGTGCGAAGAACGCCATAGAATGTGTGTGGGACCCAAATGGGTGTGCGCCAGATGCCGTAGAAAGTGTGCGGGACCCGAATGGGTGTGCGCAGAACGCCGCATAAATAGTGCGGGACCCAAGTGGGAGTGCGCCGGACGGCGTAGAAAGTGTGCGGGACCCGAATGGGTATGCGCAGAACGCCGTAGAAAGTGTGTGGGACCCAAATGGGTGTGCGCATAACGGTGTATAAAGTGTGCGGGACCCAAGTGGGAGTGCGCCGGACGCCGTAGAAAGTGTGCGGGACCCAAATGGGTGTGCGCAGAACGCCGTAGAAAGTGTGTGGGACCCAAATGGGTGTGCGCCGGACGCCGTAGAAAGTGTGCGGGACTCAAGTGGGAGTGCGCCGGACACCGTAGAAAGTGTGCGGGACCCAAATGGGTGTGCGAAGAACGCCGTAGAATGTGTGTGGGACCCAAATGGGTGTGCGCCGGACGCCGTAGAAAGTGTGCGGAACCCAAATGGGTGTGCGCAGAACGCCGCATAAATAGTGCGGTACCAAGTGGGAGTGCGCCGGACGGCGTAGAAAGTGTGCGGGACCCGAATGGGTATGCGCAGAACGCCGTAGAAAGTGTGTGGGACCCAAATGGGTGTGCGCAGAACGGTGTATAAAGTGTGCGGGACCCAAGTGGGAGTGCGCCGGACGCCGTAGAAAGTGTGCGGGACCCAAATGAGAGTGCGCCGGACGCCGTAGAAAGTGTGCGTGACCCAAATGGGTGTGCGCCGGACGCCGTAGAAAGTGTGCGGGACTCAAGAGGGAGTGCGCCGGACGCCGTAGAAAGTGTGCGGGACTCAAGTGGGAGTGCGCCGGACACCGTAGAAAGTGTGCGGGACCCAAATGGGTGTGCGCAGAACGCCGTAGAAAGTGTGTGGGACCCAAATGCGTGTGCGCCGGACGCCGTAGAAAGTGTGCGTGGACCCACTGGGTGGGAGTGCGCCGGACGCCGTAGAAAGTGTGCGGGACTCAAATGAGAGTGCGCCGGACGCCATAGAAAGTGTGCGGGACCCAAATGGGTGTGCGCCGGACGCCGTAGAAAGTGTGCGGGACTCAAGAGGGAGTGCGCCGGACACCGTAGAAAGTGTGCGGGACCCAAATGGGTGTGCGCAGAACGCCGTAGAAATAGTGCGGTACCAAGTGGGAGTGCGCCGGACGGCGTAGAAAGTGTGCGGGACCCGAATGGGTATGCGCAGAACGCCGTAGAAAGTGTGTGGGACCCGAATGGGTGTGCGCAGAACGGTGTATAAAGTGTGCGGGACCCAAGTGGGAGTGCGCCGGACGCCGTAGAAAGTGTGCGGGACCCAAATGAGAGTGCGCCGGACGCCGTAGAAAGTGTGCGGGACCCAAATGGGTGTGCGCCGGACGCCGTAGAAAGTGTGCGGGACTCAAGTGGGAGTGCGCCGGACACCGCAGAAAGTGTGCGGGACCCAAATTGGTGTGCGCAGAACGCTGTAGAAATAGTGCGGTACCAAGTGGGAGTGCGCCGGACGGCGTAGAAAGTGTGCGGGACCCGAATGGGTGTGCGCAGAACGGTGTATAAAGTGTGCGGGACCCAAGTGGGAGTGCGCCGGACGCCGTAGAAAGTGTGTGGGACCCAAATGCGTGTGCGCCGGACGCCGTAGAAAGTGTGCGGGACTCAAGTGGGAGTGCGCCGGACGCCGTAGAAAGTGTGCGGGACTCAAATGAGAGTGCGCCGGACGCCGTAGAAAGTGTGCGGGACCCAAATGGGTGTGCGCCGGACGCCGTAGAAAGTGTGCGGGACTCAAGAGGGAGTGCGCCGGACACCGTAGAAAGTGTGCGGGACCCAAATGGGTGTGCGCAGAACGCCGTAGAAAGTGTGCGGGACTCAAGTGGGAGTGCGCCGGACGCCGTAGAAAGTGTGCGGGACCCGAAGAGAGTGCGCCAGATGCCGTAGAAAGTGTGCGGGACCCGAATGGGTGTGCGCAGAACGCCGCATAAATAGTGCGGGACCCAAGTGGGAGTGCGCCGGACGGCGTAGAAAGTGTGCGGGACCCGATGAGAGTGCGCCAGATGCCGTAGAAAGTGTGCGGGACCCGAATGGGTGTGCGCAGAACGCCGCATAAAGTGTGCGGGAACCGAATGGGTATGCGCAGAACGCCGTAGAAAGTGTGTGGGACCCAAATGGGTGTGCGCATAACGGTGTATAAAGTGTGCGGGACCCAAGTGGGAGTGCGGCGGACGGCGGAGAAAGAGAGCGGGACCCAAATGGGTGTGCGCAGAACGCCGTAGAAAGTGTTTGGGACCCAAATGGGTGTGCGCCGGACGCCGTAGAAAGTGTGGGGGACTCAAGTGGGAGTGCGCCGGACACCGTAGAAAGTGTGCGGGACCCAAATGGGTGTGCGAAGAACGCCGTAGAATGTGTGTGGGACCCAAATGGGTGTGCGCCGGACGCCGTAGAAAGTGTGCGGGACCCAAATGGGTGTGCGCAGAACGCCGCATAAATAGTGCGGTACCAAGTGGGAGTGCGCCGGACGGCGTAGAAAGTGTGCGGGACCCGAACGGGTATGCGCAGAACGCCGTAGAAAGTGTGTGGGACCCAAATGGGTGTGCGCACAACGGTGTATAAAGTGTGCGGGACCCAGGTGGGAGTGCGCCGGACGCCGTAGAAAGTGTGCGGGACCCAAATGAGAGTGCGCCGGACGCCGTAGAAAGTGTGCGGGACCCAAATGGGTGTGCGCCGGACGCCGTAGAAAGTGTGCGGGACTCAAGAGGGAGTGCGCCGGACACCGTAGAAAGTGTGCGGGACCCAAATGGGTGTGCGCAGAACGCCGTATAAAGTGTGCGGGACCCAAATGGGTATGCGCAGAACGCCGTAGAAAGTGTGTGGGACCCAAGTGGGAGTGCGCCGGACGCCGTATAAAGTGTGCGGGGCCCAAGTGGGAGTGCGCGGGACACCGTAGAAAGTGTGCGGGACCCAAATGGGTGTGCGCAGAACGCCGTAGAAAGTGTGAGGGGCCCAAATGGGTGTGCGCCGGACGCCGTAGAAAGTGTGCGGAACCCAAGTGGGAGTGCGCCGGACGCCGTAGAAAGTGTGCAGGAATCAAATGGGTGTGCGCAGAACGCCGTAGAAAGTGTATGGGACCCAAGTGGGTGTGCGCCGGACGCCGTAGAAAGTGTGCGGGACCCAAATGAGAGTGCGTCGGACGCCGTGGAAAGTGTGCGGGACCCAAGTGGGAGTGCGCCGGACGCCGTAGAAAGTGTGCGGGACCCAAATGGGTGTGCGCAGAACGCCGTAGAAAGTGTGTGGGACCAAAATGGGTGTGCGCCGGACGCCGTAGAAAGTGTGCACGAATCAAATGGGTGTGCGCAGAACGCCGTAGAAAGTGTATGGGACCCAAGTGGGTGTGCGCCGGACGCCGTAGAAAGTGTGCGGGACCCAAATGAGAGTGCGTCGGACGCCGTGGAAAGTGTGCGGGACCCAAGTGGGAGTGCGCCGGACGCCGTAGAAAGTGTGCGGGACCCAAATGGGTGTGCGCAGAACGCCGTAGAAAGTGTGTGGGACCCAAATGGGTGTGCGCCGGACGCCGTAGTAAGTGTGCGGGACTCAAGTGGGAGTGCGCCGGACACCGTAGAAAGTGTGCGGGACCCAAATGGGTGTGCGCAGAACGCCGCAGAAAGTGTGTGGGACCCAAATGGGTGTGCGCCGGACGCCGTAGAAAGTGTGCGGGACTCAAGTGGGAGTGCGCCGGACGCCGTAGAAAGTGTGCGGGACCCAAATGAGAGTGCGAAGAACGCCGTAGAATGTGGGTGGGACCCAAATGGGTGTGCGCCGGACGCCGTAGAAAGTGTGCGGGACCCAAATGGGTGTGCGCAGAACGCCGCATAAATAGTGCGGTACCAAGTGGGAGTGCGCCGGACGGCGTAGAAAGTGTGCGGGACCCGAACGGGTATGCGCAGAACGCCGTAGAAAGTGTGTGGGACCCAAATGGGTGTGCGCAGAACGGTGTATAAAGTGTGCGGGACCCAAGTGGGAGTGCGCCGGACGCCGTAGAAAGTGTGCGGGACCCAAATGAGAGTGCGCCGGACGCCGTAGAAAGTGTGTGGGACCCAAATGGGTGTGCGCCGGACGCCGTAGAAAGTGTGCGGGACTCAAGAGGGAGTGCGCCGGACACCGTAGAAAGTGTGCGGGACCCAAATGGGTGTGCGCAGAACGCCGTATAAAGTGTGCGGGACCCAAATGGGTATGCGCAGAACGCCGTAGAAAGTGTGTGGGACCCAAATGGGTGTGCGCCGGACGCCGTAGAAAGTGTGCGGGACTCAAGTGGGAGTGCGCCGGACACCGTAGAAAGTGTGCGGGACCCAAATGGGTGTGCGCAGAACGCCGTAGAAAGTGTGTGGGACCCAAATGGGTGTGCGCCGGACGCCGTAGAAAGTGTGTGGGACCCAAGTGGGAGTGCGCCGTACACCGTAGAAAGTGTGCGGGAATAAAATGGGTGTGCGCAGAACGCAGTAGAAAGTGTATGGGACCCAAATGGGTGTGCGCCGGACGCCGTAGAAAGTGTGCGGGATCCAAATGAGAGTGCGTCGGACGCCGTAGAAAGTGTGCGGGACCCACGTGGGAGTGCGCCGGACGCCGTAGAAAGTGTGCGGGACCCAAATGGGTGTGCGCAGAACGCCGTAGAAAGTGTGTGGGACCCAAATGGGTGTGCGCCGGACGCCGTAGTAAGTGTGCGGTACCAAGTGGGAGTGCGCCGGACGGCGTAGAAAGTGTGCGGGACCCGAATGGGTATGCGCAGAACGCCGTAGAAAGTGTGTGGGACCCAAATGGGTGTGCGCAGAACGGTGTATAAAGTGTGCGGGACCCAAGTGGGAGTGCGCCGGACGCCGTAGAAAGTGTGCGGGACCCAAATGGGTGTGCGCCGGACGCCGTAGAAAGTGTGCGGGACCCAAATTGGTGTGCGCCGGACGCCGTAGAAAGTGTGCGGGACTCAAGTGGGAGTGCGCCGGACACCGTAGAAAGTGTGCGGGACCCAAATGGGTGTGCGCAGAACGCCGTAGAAAGTGTGTGGGACCCAAATGCGTGTGCGCCGGATGCCGAAGAAAGTGGGGGGGCCCCAAGTGGGCGTGCGCCGGACGCCGTAGAAAGTGTGCGGGACTCAAATGAGAGTGCGCCGGACGCCGTAGAAAGTGTGCGGGACCCAAATGGGTGTGCGCCGGACGCCGTAGAAAGTGTGCGGGACTCAAGAGGGAGTGCGCCGGACACCGTAGAAAGTGTGCGGGACCCAAATGGGTGTGCGCAGAACGCCGTAGAAAGTGTGCGGGACTCAAGTGGGAGTGCGCCGGACGCCGTAGAAAGTGTGCGGGACCCGATGAGAGTGCGCCAGATGCCGTAGAAAGTGTGCGGGACCCGAATGGGTGTGCGCAGAACGCCGCATAAATAGTGCGGGACCCAAGTGGGAGTGCGCCGGACGGCGTAGAAAGTGTGCGGGACCCGATGAGAGTGCGCCAGATGCCGTAGAAAGTGTGCGGGACCCGAATGGGTGTGCGCAGAACGCCGCATAAATAGTGCGGGACCCGAATGGGTATGCGCAGAACGCCGTAGAAAGTGTGTGGGACCCAAATGGGTGTGCGCATAACGGTGTATAAAGTGTGCGGGACCCAAGTGGGAGTGCGCCGGACGCCGTAGAAAGTGTGCGGGACCCAAATGGGTGTGCGCAGAACGCCGTAGAAAGTGTTTGGGACCCAAATGGGTGTGCGCCGGACGCCGTAGAAAGTGTGCGGGACTCCAGAGTGGGAGTGCGCCGGACACCGTAGAAAGTGTGCGGGACCCAAATGGGTGTGCGAAGAACGCCGTAGAATGTGTGTGGGACCCAAATGGGTGTGCGCCGGACGCCGTAGAAAGTGTGCGGGACCCGAATGGGTGTGCGCAGAACGCCGCATAAATAGTGCGGTACCAAGTGGGAGTGCGCCGGACGGCGTAGAAAGTGTGCGGGACCCGAATGGGTATGCGCAGAACGCCGTAGAAAGTGTGTGGGACCCAAATGGGTGTGCGCAGAACGGTGTATAAAGTGTGCGGGACCCAAGTGGGAGTGCGCCGGACGCCGTAGAAAGTGTGCGGGACCCAAATGAGAGTGCGCCGGACGCCGTAGAAAGTGTGCGGGACCCGAATGGGTGTGCGCCGGACGCCGTAGAAAGTGTGCGGGACTCAAGTGGGAGTGCGCCGGACACCGCAGAAAGTGTGCGGGACCCAAATTGGTGTGCGCAGAACGCCGTAGAAAGTGTGTGGGACCCAAATGCGTGTGCGCCGGACGCCGTAGAAAGTGTGCGGGACTCAAGTGGGAGTGCGCCGGACGCCGTAGAAAGTGTGCGGGACTCAAATGAGAGTGCGCCGGACGCCGTAGAAAGTGTGCGGGACCCAAATGGGTGTGCGCCGGACGCCGTAGAAAGTGTGCGGGACTCAAGAGGGAGTGCGCCGGACACCGTAGAAAGTGTGCGGGACCCAAATGGGTGTGCGCAGAACTCCGTAGAAAGTGTGCGGGACTCAAGTGGGAGTGCGCCGGACGCCGTAGAAAGTGTGCGGTACCCGATGAGAGTGCGCCAGATGCCGTAGAAAGTGTGCGGGACCCGAATGGGTGTGCGCAGAACGCCGCATAAATAGTGCGGGACCCAAGTGGGAGTGCGCCGGACGGCGTAGAAAGTGTGCGGGACCCGATGAGAGTGCGCCAGATGCCGTAGAAAGTGTGCGGGACCCGAATGGGTGTGCGCAGAACGCCGCATAAATAGTGCGGGACCCGAATGGGTATGCGCAGAACGCCGTAGAAAGTGGGTGGGACCCAAATGGGTGTGCGCATAACGGTGTATAAAGTGTGCGGGACCCAAGTGGGAGTGCGCCGGACGCCGTAGAAAGTGTGCGGGACCCAAATGGGTGTGCGCAGAACGCCGTAGAAAGTGTTTGGGACCCAAATGGGTGTGCGCCGGACGCCGTAGAAAGTGTGCGGGACTCAAGTGGGAGTGCGCCGGACACCGTAGAAAGTGTGCGGGACCCAAATGGGTGTGCGAAGAACGCCGTAGAATGTGGGTGGGACCCAAATGGGTGTGCGCCGGACGCCGTAGAAAGTGTGCGGGACCCAAATGGGTGTGCGCAGAACGCCGCATAAATAGTGCGGTACCAAGTGGGAGTGCGCCGGACGGCGTAGAAAGTGTGCGGGACCCGAACGGGTATGCGCAGAACGCCGTAGAAAGTGTGTGGGACCCAAATGGGTGTGCGCAGAACGGTGTATAAAGTGTGCGGGACCCAAGTGGGAGTGCGCCGGACGCCGTAGAAAGTGTGCGGGACCCAAATGAGAGTGCGCCGGACGCCGTAGAAAGTGTGCGGGACCTAAATGGGTGTGCGCCGGACGCCGTATAAAGTGTGCGGGACCCAAATGGGTATGCGCAGAACGCCGTAGAAAGTGTGTGGGACCCAAATGGGTGTGCGCCGGACGCCGTAGAAAGTGTGCGGGACTCAAGTGGGAGTGCGCCGGACACCGTAGAAAGTGTGCGGGACCCAAATGGGTGTGCGCCGAACGCAGTAGAAAGTGTGTGGGACCCAAATGGGTGTGCGCCGGACGCCGTAGAAAGTGTGCGAGACCCAAATGAGAGTGCGTCGGACGCCGTAGAAAGTGTGCGGGAATAAAATGGCTGTGCGCAGAACGCATTAGAAAGTGTGTGGGACCCAAATGGGTGTGCGCCGGACGCCGTAGAAAGTGTGCGGAACCCAAATGAGAGTGCGTCGGACGCCGTATAAAGTGTGCGGGACCCACGTGGGAGTGCGCCGGACGCCGTAGAAAGTGTGCGGGACCCAAATGGGTGTGCGCAGAACGCCGTAGAAAGTGTGTGGGACCAAAATGGGTGTGCGCCGGACGCCGAAGAAAGTGTGCGCGAATCAAATGGGTGTGCGCAGCACGCCGTAGAAAGTGTATGGGACCCAAGTGGGTGTGCGCCGGACGCCGTAGAAAGTGTGCGGGACCCAAATGAGTGTGCGTCGGACGCCGTGGAAAGTGTGCGGGACCCAAGTGGGAGTGCGCCGGACGCCGTAGAAAGTGTGCGGGACCCAAATGGGTGTGCGCAGAACGCCGTAGAAAGTGTGTGGGACCCAAATGGGTGTGCGCCGGACGCCGTAATAAGTGTGCGGGACTCAAGTGGGAGTGCGCCGGACACCGTAGAAAGTGTGCGGGACCCAAATGGGTGTGCGCAGAACGCCGCAGAAAGTGTGTGGGACCCAAATGGGTGCGCCGGACGCCGTAGAAAGTGTGCGGGACTCAAGTGGGAGTGCGCCGGACGCCGTAGAAAGTGTGCGGGACCCAAATGGGTGTGCGAAGAACGCCGTAGAATGTGGGTGGGACCCAAATGGGTGTGCGCCGGACGCCGTAGAAAGTGTGCGGGACCCAAATGGGTGTGCGCAGAACGCCGCATAAATAGTGCGGTACCAAGTGGGAGTGCGCCGGACGGCGTAGAAAGTGTGCGGGACCCGAACGGGTACGCGCAGAACGCCGTAGAAAGTGTGGGACCCAAATGGGTGTGCGCAGAACGGTGTATAAAGTGTGCGGGACCCAAGTGGGAGTGCGCCGGACGCCGTAGAAAGTGTGCGGGACCCAAATGAGAGTGCGCCGGACGCCGTAGAAAGTGTGCGGGACCTAAATGGGTGTGCACCGGACGCCGTAGAAAGTGTGCGGGACTCAAGAGGGAGTGCGCCGGACACCGTAGAAAGAGTGCGGGACCCAAATGGGTGTGCGCAGAACGCCGTATAAAGTGTGCGGGACCCAAATGGGTATGCGCAGAACGCCGTAGAAAGTGTGTGGGACTCAAATGGGTGTGCGCCGGACGCCGTAGAAAGTGTGCGGGACTCAAGTGGGAGTGCGCCGGACACCGTAGAAAGTGTGCGGGACCCAAATGGGTGTGCGCAGAACGCCGTAGAAAGTGTGTGGGACCCAAATGGGTGTGCGCCGGACGCCGTAGAAAGTGTGCGGGACTCAAGTGGGAGTGCGCCGGACGCCGTAGAAAGTGTGCAGGAATCAAATGGGTGTGCGCAGAACGCCGTAGAAAGTGTATGGGACCCAAGTGGGTGTGCGCCGGACGCCGTAGAAAGTGTGCGGGACCCAAATGAGAGTGCGTCGGACGCCGTGGAAAGTGTGCGGGACCCAAGTGGGAGTGCGCCGGACGCCGTAGAAAGTGTGCGGGACCCAAATGGGTGTGCGCAGAACGCCGTAGAAAGTGTGTGGGACCCAAATGGGTGTGCGCCGGACGCCGTAGAAAGTGTGCGGGAATCAAATGGGTGTGCGCAGAACGCCGTAGAAAGTGTGTGGGACCCAAATGAGAGTGCGCCGAACGCCGTAGAAAGTGTGCGGGATCCAAATAAAAAGTGCGTCGGACGCAGTAGAAAGTGTGCGGGACCCACGCGGGGGTGCGCCAGACGCCGTAGAAAGTGTGCGGGAATCAAATGGGTGTGCGCAGAACGCCGTAGAAAGTGTGTGGGACCCAAATGGGTGTGCGCCGGACGCCATAGAAAGTGTGCGGGACACAAGTGGGAGTGCGCCGGACACCGTAGAAAGTGTGCGGGACCCAAATGGGTGTGCGCAGAACGCCGCAGAAAGTGTGTGGGACCCAAATGGGTGTGCGCAGAACGCCGTAGAAAGTGTGCGGGACTCAAGTGGGAGTGCGCCGGACGCCGTAGAAAGTGTGCGGGACCCAAATGAGAGTGCGCCGGACGCCGTAGAAAGTGTGCGGGACCCAAATTGGTGTGCGCCGGACGCCGTAGAAAGTGTGCGGGACTCAAGAGGGAGTGCGCCGGACACCGTAGAAAGTGTGCGGGACCCAAATGGGTGTGCGCAGAACGCCGTAGAAAGTGTGCGGGACTCAAGTGGGAGTGCGCCGGACGCCGTAGAATGTGTGTGGGACCCAAATGGATGTGCGCCGGACGCCGTAGAAAGTGTGCGGGACCCAAATGGGTGTGCGCATAACGCCGCATAAATAGTGCGGGACCCAAGTGGGAGTGCGCCGGACGGCGTAGAAAGTGTGCGGGACCCGAATGGGTATGCGCAGAACGCCGTAGAAAGTGTGTGGGACCCAAATGGGTGTGCGCCGGACGCCGTTGTAAGTGTGCGGGACCCAAATGAGAGTGCGAAGAACGCCGTAGAATGTGGGTGGACCCAAATGGGTGTGCGCCGGACGCCGTAGAAAGTGTGCGGGACCCAAATGGGTGTGCGCAGACCGCCGCATAAATAGTGCGGTACCAAGTGGGAGTGCGCCGGACGGCGTAGAAAGTGTGCGGGACCCGAACGGGTACGCGCAGAACGCCGTAGAAAGTGTGTGGGACCCAAATGGGTGTGCGCAGAACGGTGTATAAAGTGTGCGGGACCCAAGTGGGAGTGCGCCGGACGCCGTAGAAAGTGTGCGGGACCGAAATGAGAGTGCGGCGGACGCCCTAGAAAGTGGACCGGACCTAAATGGGTGTGCACCGGACGCCGTAGAAAGTGTGCGGGACTCAAGAGGGAGTGCGCCGGACACCGTAGAAAGAGTGCGGGACCCAAATGGGTGTGCGCAGAACGCCGTATAAAGTGTGCGGGACCCAAATGGGTATGCGCAGAACGCCGTAGAAAGTGTGTGGGACCCAAATGGGTGTGCGCCGGACGCCGTAGAAAGTGTGCGGGACTCAAGTGGGAGTGCGCCGGACACCGTAGAAAGTGTGCGGGACCCAAATGGGTGTGCGCAGAACGCCGTAGAAAGTGTGTGGGACCCAAATGGGTGTGCGCCGGACGCCGTAGAAAGTGTGCGGGACTCAAGTGGGAGTGCGCCGGACGCCGTAGAAAGTGTGCAGGAATCAAATGGGTGTGCGCAGAACGCCGTAGAAAGTGTATGGGACCCAAGTGGGTGTGCGCCGGACGCCGTAGAAAGTGTGCGGGACCCAAATGAGAGTGCGTCGGACGCCGTGGAAAGTGTGCGGGACCCAAGTGGGAGTGCGCCGGACGCCGTGGAAAGTGTGTGGGACCCAAATGGTTGTGCACAGAACGCCGTAGAAAGTGTATGGGACCCAAGTGGGTGTGCGCCGGACGCCGTAGAAAGTGTGCGGGACCCAAATGAGAGTGCGTCGGACGCCGTGGAAAGTGTGCGGGACCCAAGTGGGAGTGCGCCGGACGCCGTAGAAAGTGTGCGGGACCCAAATGGGTGTGCGCAGAACGCCGTAGAAAGTGTGTGGGACCCAAATGGGTGTGCGCCGGACGCCGTAGTAAGTGTGCGGGACTCAAGTGGGAGTGCGCCGGACACCGTAGAAAGTGTGCGGGACCCAAATGGGTGTGCGCAGAACGCCGCAGAAAGTGTGTGGGACCCAAATGGGTGTGCGCCGGACGCCGTAGAAAGTGTGCGGGACTCAAGTGGGAGTGCGCCGGACGCCGTAGAAAGTGTGCGGGACCCAAATGAGAGTGCGCCGGACGCCGTAGAAAGTGTGCGGGACCCAAATTGGTGTGCGCCGGACGCCGTAGAAAGTGTGCGGGACTCAAGAGGGAGTGCGCCGGACGCCGTAGAAAGTGTGCGGGACCCAAATGGGTGTGCGCAGAACGCCGTAGAAAGTGTGCGGGACTCAAGTGGGAGTGCGCCGGACGCCGTAGAAAGTGTGCGGGACTCAAGTGGGAGTGCGCCGGACACCGTAGAAAGTGTGCGGGACCCAAATGGGTGTGCGCAGAACGCCGCAGAAAGTGTGTGGGACCCAAATGGGTGTGCGCCGGACGCCGTAGAAAGTGTGCGGGACTCAAGTGGGAGTGCGCCGGACGCCGTAGAAAGTGTGCGGACCCAAATGAGAGTGCGCCGGACGCCGTAGAAAGTGTGCGGGACCCAAATTGCGTGTGCGCCGGACGCCGTAGAAAGTGTGCGGGACTCAAGAGGGAGTGCGCCGGACACCGAAGAAAGTGTGCGGAACCCAAATGGGTGTGCGCAGAACGCCGTAGAAAGTGTGCGGGACTCAAGTGGGAGTGCGCCGGACGCCGTAGAATGTGTGTGGGACCCAAATGGATGTGCGCCGGACGCCGTAGAAAGTGTGCGGGACCCAAATGGGTGTGCGCAGAACGCCGCATAAATAGTGCGGGACCCAAGTGGGAGTGCGCCGGACGGCGTAGAAAGTGTGCGGGACCCGAATGGGTATGCGCAGAACGCCGTAGAAAGTGTGTGGGACCCAAATGGGTGTGCGCCGGACGCCGTTGTAAGTGTGCGGGACTCAAGTGGGAGTGCGCCGGACACCGTAGAAAGTGTGCGGGACCCGAATGGGTGTGCGCAGAACGCCGTAGAAAGTGTGTGGGACCCAAATGGTTGTGCACAGAACGCCGTAGAAAGTGTGTGGGACCCAAATGGGTGTGCGCCGGACGCCGTAGTAAGTGTGCGGGACTCAAGTGGGAGTGCGCCGGACGCCGTAGAAAGTGTGCGGGACCCAAATGGGTGTGCGCCGGACGCCGTAGAAAGTGTGCGGGACTCAAGAGGGAGTGCGCCGGACACCGTAGAAAGTGTGCGGGACCAAAATGGGTGTGCGCAGAACGCCGTAGAAAGTGTGCGGGACTCAAGTGGGAGTGCGCCGGACGCCGTAGAAAGTGTGCGGTACCCGATGAGAGTGCGCCAGATGCCGTAGAAAGTGTGCGGGACCCGAATGGGTGTGCGCATAACGCCGCATAAACAGTGCGGGACCCAAGTGGGAGTGCGCCGGACGGCGTAGAAAGTGTGCGGGACCATATTGGGAGAGCGCCGGACGCCGTAGAAAGTGTACGGAACCCGAGTGAGAGTGCGCCGGACGGCGTAGAAAGTGTGCGGGACCCGAATGGGTATGCGCAGAACGCCGTGGAAAGTGTATGGGACCCAAATGGGTGTGCGGAGAACGGTGTATAAAGTGTGCGGGACTCAAGTGGGAGTGCGCCGGACACCGTAGAAAGTGTGCGGGACCCAAATGGGTGTGCGCAGAACGCCGTAGAAAGTGTGTGGGACCCAAATGGGTGTGCGCAGAACGCCGTAGAAAGTGTATGGGACCCAAGTGGGTGTGCGCCGGACGCCGTAGAAAATGTGCGAGACCCAAATGAGAATGCGTCGGACGCCGTGGAAAGTGTGCGGGACCCAAGTGGGAGTGCGCCGGACGCCGTAGAAAGTGTGCGGGACTCAAGTGGGAGTGCGCCGGACGCCGTAGAAAGTGTGCGGGACCCAAATGGGCGTGCGCAGAACGCCGTAGAAAGTGTGCGGGACCCAAATAGAAGCACGCCCATGACGATCATTTTTTCCGCAGGGCTACCGTAAGAATTCTTGAGCAAAACATGATAACGAACGATAACACACGCTCATAACATGCGGGGTATAAAAGGGCAGAGGAGCGGTATGCATTCATTCACACACCGTTCTCTTCGAGAAGTCGCCGGGAAGTGGCTGAGGAGGTCGAAATGTGTGTAAACACGTTTGTTGGCTATAACGATGTGCTCATATCCAAGCTGACTTTCGGAAAATTTTTGAAGGAGGGTTACGGTAGCCCTGCGGAGAAATGATCGGCATGAGCGTGCTTGTGACCCAAATGGGTGTACGCAGAACGCCGTAGAAAGTGTGCAGGATATCAATGGTAGTATGCAGGACATTAGTTGGAGTGTGCAGGATGTCTTAGAAAGTGTGCAAGACATCAGTGGGAGTGCGCAGGACGTCATAGAAGGGGGGGGGGGGACAGGGCATCAGTGGGTTTACTTTCATCTAACACCGCCAGGCATAAATCATGTTAGAAAGGAAACCTTTAGGAAAAATAAATGAAATTCCTGAAAGTTTAGGTTCCTGGCAAAAGTAAAGATTTGGCATGGCGATTTTCTCGAAAAAATCAGAAATATACTCAGTTAAAAGGGGAAGATAAAGAAAAAAGAAAAAAGGTTTTGAAATATTCCTGAGAACGATTTGGCGTAGAATAATTTGTTTTTTTTTGGGAAATGAAGTGAAATAGTTGAAGGTATGATTTGGCAGTCGAGTTTGAACAAACTATTGATAAGAGTTGTGCAAAATGAGAGATCGCCTTGTCTGCGCTTATCCGTAGAACATATCGAAGCAAAATCACGCGTGTTGATTCTACTTCACCTAATATGTACGTGAAGACCGCCGCATTACAGCTCCCGAAAAAGTTCTTGTGCTTCCCATAACACGCGTGATTTGCTTCGATATGTTTTACGGATAAGCACAGACAAGGCGATCTCTCGTTTTGCACAACTCTTATCAATAGTTGGTTCAAACTCAACTGCCAAATCATACTTTCAACTATTTCACTTCATTTCCCGAAGAACAAATTATTCAAATCGTTCTCAGGAATATTTCAAAACCTTTTTTCATTTTTCTTTATCTCCCCCTTTTAGCTGAGTATATTTCTAATTTTTTCGAGAAAATGGCCATGCCAAATCTTTACTTTTGCCAGGAACCTAAACTTTCAGGAATTGGGTCATTTCAAAACTAATTTCTTCATTTTTTTCGACTTTTAAATGCAAAAAGTATATGCCTTGTATCTTATCTGTAGGAAGCCGCGTTGCAACTATTATCTTGCAGTCTTAGTAGCGGAGCGGTTGTTTCATCATTTCTACCACTAGGTAAAAAAAAACAGCTTAACTTTCAGAGATTAACGATATTGTAGAAGGGAAACCCTTGGGAAAAGTTGTGAAATTTCCGAAAGTTGGGCTCCGCAGAAAAGGTCAAGGATTTGGCATTGCTTTTAAATGTCGTGAAATTTTTTCATGAGATTTGGCTATCAAACTGATTTTCTAAATGTAGTGAAATTGTTGAATTGATTTGGCTGTTGTTGGTGTATGCAGATAGCATAATCATTAAATGTAGTGAAATTGTTGCAAATGGATTTGGCAGGCGCTCTATGAATTATCACACTCAAGTCACGCGCCAGAAGGGGTTTTGCTTGGAGCGCATATTGAATCAAATGAGAACAAGAATAAGTCTAGCAGCCAAAACGTTTCCATACAATGTAAACCGTGAAAGCGTTGAGGACATGAAGACATAGCGTTAGTAGCGAATAAAGTGCGTTAGACTTGGTTTTCATGATTTTTATCTAATCGGTGAGGGAAGGTCTGGTACCTTAGTGGGAGCTACACTGTAAAGGCAGAATAACATTCGAAAACCTTATTTCTAGCCCATAAGGCCACGTTTTGTTCAGCATTGCTGGCTGAGGATTTTTTCTTTTTGTCTTCATTCGCTCCCCAGAGGACCTTCTGACGCGTGATTTGACTCTGATAATTCATAGCGCCTGCCAAATCCGTTTGCAACAATTTCACTACATTCAATGAATATGTTGCCTGCATACACCAACAACAGCCTAATCGATTCAACAACTTCACTACATTTAGGGAATCAGTTTGATAGCCAAATCTAATGGAACAATTTCACGACATTTTACAGCAATGCCAAATCCTTGGCCTTTTCTGCGGAGCCCGACTTTAAGAAATGTATTAATGTAACCAGTCTTTGTATCTATACGTACATCCATCTTAGGCCCCCGTCATAGTCGGCCGAAAACCAGCCGTCCTAGTCCCACCCGGTCGACAGGTATGAGAAGCACACAAAACGGGAAGAAATGAAGTGATAAAAATCATCCTCGAATGATAAAAATCGCCCAATGATGTGATAAAATTTGACCCCAACTGATGAAAACCGTCTGTAATGATAAAAATCCACCTGATACGACCTAGGATCACATATAGAAGGTGAAATTTTATCAGTTGAGGATGATTTTTATCACTTCATTTCTTCCCGTCCTGCGTGTGTCTCATAGATATCGGCCGGGTGGGACAAGAAGAGCCGGCTTTCGGCCGACTATGGCTGGGGCCTTGGGGGGGAGGTGTTGGAGTTTCCTAAGACTATCACAGTCTCTAATAAGTATCACTTTATCATACACCACATTGTGGCCTATAAAAGCCTGAATCATCAGTACAGGTTCATTTCTATCGTTCTGTCTTCGTCTAGTCCAATGAACTTTAGTCTTCGTCTGCCCAGCCATTACAGGGGGATCGCAAAATTAGGGATTTTGGAAAAAAAATTGGTGGTTGGGGTACCGCTTCGATTCCAAAAAAAATTAAGAAAAGCCGAGCTTGGCCCAGTGCAGCCTCACTTACACCACCAGGATGACACACCATGGCGTTGCAGCCTTACCTACGCGCCGGTATGAGACACCATGGCGTTGCAGCTTCACCTAACATCGGCATGCATGCTGAAGAAAGGGATGAAAACATAGATGCATAGGAAATAGAAGTTATTTATTTATTTATTTATTTATTTAATGGACGCGGACTGTCGTCACGCGTAATTAAAACAGTTAAAAACACAGTGGCCATGATATACGAAAATCCTGCACTCTACCAAGTAAAAAAAAACAGTTGGAAATCAACATTGATAAAAATAGCTATAAAAAAATTAAAATAAAGATTCACGAAAAAGAAAGCATACAAAGGCTACAATTCATCGACTATCCTTTGGCAGCTGATGAATGTTCTAAGGGACCTAGCCTCATTGCCAAAATGTTCTGATTGATCAACGTTCGAAGAGTGTGAAAAACCCTGTTGCAGAAAAAGTTTTTTCTGACTTGACGTCTAGCCACAGAGCCTCGAATACTAAACCCCACTCCTAGTCCTACTGGATTGAAATGTAAGATTACTGGAAGAGTCAGTAGAGACCCTTCTGGTCAAAATTTTATACATCATCAACCATTCAGTACGATTCCTCCTACTTTTCAACGAACTGAACCCTAACTGCTTGTTTCGGGCGGCACCATTGGGAATACAGCTGTACGAAAGTCCGCTGCATCTCAACATAAGTTTACGCGTAAAGTTATTCTGTACTCGTTCTAGCAACTCGATGTCTTTCTTTTTATAAGGACTGAATACGGTGGTTCCGCTCTCTACTATTGGACGTACATAGATTTTGTAAGCTTTCAAAAGAAGCCTGGTATCCCTGCTTTTGAGGGTCTTAAACAAATTATAAGTTCTATAAGTTGCTTTTCGAACAATATTTCTGCAATGAGTTTGGAAGTCCAATTTATGGTTCAAGAAAAAACCGAGGTCGCGCACTTCGGTGACTTGATTCAACTTCACGCTTCCAATAAAGTATCCAGGGGATGTTGACAATACTTAAAAGTTCGTTAAGTATTGTCAATACTTAAAAAAAGTTGATTAAATTCGTTTCGCCCCTACCAGCAGACGAATTTTACCAAACAATTCTGCGAAGGCTCCTCAGTGAGGAACACAATTGTCGATGAGAGGGCGTATTGAGAAGAGAAAATTGAGCGAGAACTGTTGGTAAAGAGCTGCATGAGATATTACGATGAAAAAGAGGCAAGAAAATGGTGGGAAAATAGAAAAAGGGTCCAAGAGTGGGGAGAGGGGGAAGAATTAATGAGTCCTATCAAAATGGGATCGATAAAGTCAAAACATGTCGGCATTCAAGCAAATGGTGGTATGGGGGAGGAATCGGAATCAAGATTAGAGTGTAGCTATCTCAAACGCTCATAAAATAGCAGAAAGAATCTTTTTCAATGTTATTGTGATCATCTGGCAGAAGAAATTTATATGAAACTTTTTTGTTGCGATAGATACATTTGACTATGTTCACAGTTATGAATTCAGAAGAGTACCCATTATGCAACAGTGGATTTTTCAACTCTTTTAATTTATCAATGAAAAGTCCCACCTCAGAACAGACATTGGCTATCCTCAAGATCTCCGTGTATATTGTTGAGGCCTTGATGATGACAGAAACTGCTGAATCTGACTGCGGAAATTTCTTAACGAGATAATCGAAGTCGTCCGTTTTATTGTATAAACTAGTCGAAATTTTGTTACTATCTATTTTTATATTGATATCTAAGTAGTTGGTGTGAAAACTGTCCCTAAGGGTTCTTTTGATCTCTAACAAATCATTGTAAACAACAGCTAACAGGTCTTTAATGTATTTGTCCGTTTTGTTATGAATGATTAATAGGTCATCCATATACCTATATGGCTCAAACAAAGCATTACGATCAAAAGACAATGTTTTGGAAAATTTAAACTCCGTCACTGATAAAACCATGTCTGCTAGGATGGGGCTAAAATTAACGCCTTGTGGATCCCATGCTTCTGTTTGAAAACGACGCTACCGAATAAACAGTAGCTATTATTGAGAAGGTAGTCAATGTAGTAAATTAGGTCATGTTTAGTATAATATCTGTAACTATTGTTTTTCGATTGGTCGTCCGTGTAGAAAGATTTGAAACCATTACTTGCGATGAACTTTTTATTAGCATTTTTAAAGCATATGTTGACCAAATAACTCATACAGCCAATAATAGTGGTATGAGGTAGGTTGGTGAACATATCAGTGAAATCTGCCGAATAAAGCTTCGCATCGTTATTTTTAAATGAGTTCAGTTGCTCCGCAATATTTATGTTTGCAAATGACCAGTATGTTTTTCTTGTTCTGTTCCGAGATTTAACTATGTTAGCGTAATTGACAAAATGCTTCTTCAGTGTTGTGAATGACTTACTTGATTTAATCGGTCGGCTTTCGCCTGACGCGGTCATTCCGCATCTTCACCGAGGTGTGTCGTCCTAGTAGTCAGCCGTGTCCATTTTTCACGGTCTTCAGCCATAATTTGAACACATTCCATCCAGCTTTCACTATTCCATTTAATGCGAAACGAAACATCGCGCCTGAACTGTCTTTCGATGCCGAGTGACTTCAAATTCTCTTTAACCACATCCGTCCAGAACTTTCGCCTACGCCCAGGTGGCCGTTTCCAGACAGGATTTGGAAGCATTCTCAAAGCGTGTTGTACGAGACGATCCGGCGTTCTTCTTAGTATCTGCCCGAGAAGTCGAAGTCGACTTTCCATTGCTGCTTGAGATGGTGTTGGGAGATGCTGGCACCTCCCTCGTGCCCTCGTGTACTGCGTCGATTTCCTTGTAAAGGTCTTCGTTATGGCATACACGCGGCCAGAAATATCCAAGCAAACGCCTAAAAAGCTTCCTCTCCGTGCAATCCAACCTTTCCATCTGCGTATTCGGTGCTGCACACGTCTCCGATCCGAACATCATGATAGGGCGAATAGCGGATAGGTAGACGCGCAACTTGGCTTCCTTCGCAATGGTGGTAGACCACAAACACTTGGTTAGATAATCAAATGCAGACGTAGCTTTCGCACATCGTTGTCGAATATCCGCTGCATAACTACCATCGTTTATTTAATTATTTATTGAGTACGCCACATAAGGTCAGCGCAGTAACCATACATACAGATAACCTACACAGATCCTGAAAAGGATCAGAGCGAAAACGAATACTATTCCTCCAACGCCGACCTAGAAGCACAAAAGCTTCTTTCCTGCAATGCGTTTGAAGCAATACAGAGCACAAGGTACAGGCACCGGCGTAACATCGAGGCTAAGAGAGATGAAAGCTGATCCGGCTTTACAAGTTGAAGAACAAGATCTGACGCTGCCCTTTGGAGCCGAATACGAAATATTAATCTTGCTTCCCCTAGTCCTTGAACGATCCAGCCTATAGAATCTTGAAATCTTGGTTTTTGCAACGCCAGCTAGTAACTTAAACACTATACAAACATCGTTCAGTCGTCGGCGAGATTCTAAAGTAGGAAGTTTCAACTCCCTATTCCTACTCCAGCACTGGGTATTCTGTCATAGGCCAGGGCTTGAGATCAAACATATGTTTTCCGTGTGAAATTGTTCTGGATTTTTTCAAGCAACAGAACATCCTTTCTTTTATGAGGTGAAAAGACAGTCGCTCCACTTTCCAAAATTGGCCTGACGTAAGTTTTGAATGCTCTCAACAACACATTTCTGTCTCGAATGGACAAAGCTTTGAAAATGAGGAAAGTCTCAGAAGCTTTTTTGCACAAGTACTTGTAATGTTCGGAGAAGTCAAATTTGCTGTTGTAGTGAAAACCCAGGTCTTTGACAGAAGATACGGGATTCAGCACATGCCCATCTAGACTGTAAGTACATGGCAAATCCGACATGACCAGCCTCATGAACAAAGTCTTTTCGGGAGCCAACGGTAGTTTCCACCTATGAGACCAATCAAGAATCCCTTCCAATGCACTATCCACCATTTTCTGATCTTCTTCGCATTCAACCTTCTCATAAATCTTGATGTCGTCAGCAAACTGTTTGCACTCAACATCACAGCGCTCCAGGAGACCCGGGAATTCCGAGGTGTAAATAGCGAACAGAATTGGTAACAGTACCCCTCCTTGGGGTACCCGCTCTTGACAGGCTCTATAGATGAAAACGTTGAATTTATCTTCACTTGAAAACTTCTGCCGGAAAGAAAATTTTCTAGCCACTTGATAACCTTTGAATGGAATTTTAGTTTCGAAAATTTATAAAGTAACTTAGAATGATCCACACGATCGAATGCCTCGGAAAAATCAAAATACACCACATCAGAACACTTTTTTGAGTCCAAATAATCAGTACAGTCATTTAAGCATTCAAGCAAGTTTGTTTCCACTGATTTACCTGGGACAAATCCGTGTTGTTTCACCGGGACGATCCAATTTTTCTCAAGATGGACCATAATGCATTTCTTGCGCCCCTTTTCGAATAATCTACACAGTTGTGATGTGATGCTGACCGGCCTATAGTTATCAACACAGCTGGCAGGCTCTTTTTTCAGCAGCGGTGTGACAAAAGAATGTTTCCATCTTGACGGTACTTCCGAACAGCTCATTGACTGATTGAATAGGTAGGTTAACGGACTAGCTATAACGTGGGCAATATTTCTGAGGAAAACACCAGGCAAAAAAATCTGGCGTGACAGAAAAAGAGGGCGGAATCTTTGTCAGGAACTCGTACGAGGATACCTCATCAAACCATGGAAAGTACTCATCGCTTCGTCCACGTATGGATCATAAGCGGGAAAATAATCGTCTTCTTCTGTGTAGACTTCGCCAACATTTCCGCCTTGTCTTTATCCAAGATTGCCACATCAGCACCTTTTCTTAACCCAGGTATTCTACCTGAAGTCGACAGCTTCTTTTTCACATATTTAAAGGCACTGTTCGCGATAAACTTCATCATCGAATTTTCCATGACGAACGCTTCTCGTGGCTCTCAGAAGCAGAACAGCGTCGAAAAAACGAGACGAAAAGCTACCCAGGAGCCGCAAAACGGCTTAGAAAAGTGGGAAAACCCCGCCAATGTGGGCAAGTCCCGCCTCTTCCCGCCCCTCGACGTGAACAAAGGAACACTCGAAATCATGAGTTGAGCGATGGTTTCCGATCAAAAGCCCCGTTCTTCCCTTCATTCTCAACTTCTCTCTTTACTCAGGTCGGCTCGCTCACATTGGCTGCAAAAGACGGAAGTTAGAAACTTCGAACAACTCGTCCACCATTTTCCCAACCTCAATTTTCAAGGTACCATAACTCCATTCGCAGAAGGTCTTGTACGATTTCAGAAGCATCATTGGAATCAGAATGGGACCGGTTTCAAGATAGGCAAAAAAACCAGAAAAGTGATTTTTATCGCGAACAGTGCCTTTAAGAAAACCCTTTTTTTATTTCTGTTAATTATTTTGGTTTCCAGGTTCCTATTGTACTTTTGTAGGCGACGATAAAAATCTCGTGGAAATTTTCGAAAGGCTATCCAGTCGTCTTCACTTCCCGAAGTATTAGCTAGTTTGAACAAACAACTCCTTTGATCAACCATGCTCAGCAGATACAAGGGAAGCACTGACTTCGTAGCCAGAACGCGTTTCCAGGGCACAAAAGAATCAATAGTATGCTGTAACACAGCTAGAAACATTTCATATTTTTCATGAACAGAATAAACCAATTCGAATGAGCCTCTCCAATCTATCGACCAGGGATACTCACAGATGGCCGAATAGTCACACCCCCCGAAATGTCTACAGAATGTTGATCCAGGCTCAGAATAATAAGCAGAAATAGAGAAACTGAGGCTTGAATGATCACACTGGACCCCACAGGTGGCTGAGAAAAAACATTGCTCACAAGTGTCGGGTCATTTGACAAAATCAGATCAAGAAAATTATTCCCTCTAGTAGGCTCGTTGACAAACTGCCGCAAACCATGATTTTCCACCATATTCAAAAATGTACTTGCTACAGAGGAAGATGGGCAGTCAGAGGAGGAAGATATGTTGTCGGAAGAACGACCCCAACTGATTTCAGGGTAATTGAAATCACCAACAATAACGGATGGATGTTCACACATGATTAAATCACTAATGGCATTCGAGAGTCTATCGTTGGGAATTGCTAGGCAATTAGGAGCTCTATAAACTGATATCACCCTCACCGTAGAACAGTCAAAAATAATATCTACCGCCAGTAACTCATACGCATCAGGAACTGACTCAGAAAGTACTTCCCTATATCCAAAATCGTTTTTGATCAATATGATTATGCCACCTCCCTGTTTTCTGACTCGGTGACAACGTATTGCATGGAAGTCACTGCATATGCAACAAAGCGAAATGGATAAAACATGAGCTGATTTCAACCAAGTCTCAGAAAAAACATATAAATCATAAAAGTTTCTCAAAACTAAATTAATATGGCTCCCATTCTTCGAAATTGATCTGACATTTCTATAGAAAATGGAAAAGGTTTTTGAAGAAAAAGGAGCCGCATTTAGTTTAAAGAATTTTGAGACTGGTTAGACCTTCCAGTGGGAGGCACAACCTGAGAACGGCCAGCAAGCGACCCACCCTCCCCCGCAAAGGAACGAGAGTCCCGAGCTGCTCCACCACATTAATCATACTCCTCACCAGAAGGACTTCGAGTAACCTTACCTCGCTTCAATTCAGCAAGCGGAAGAGACTCTTTAAAAAAAGCTTTCCACCGTAAAGAAGCGAAGCTTAGGAGCTTGCTGAATCGCCATCTTTTGAAAAACAGATGCAGGGAGAACAATTTTGAGAAGTCGGGACTTCCACGGCTCAGGTTTCCCCAACCTATACACGGCCACAGGATTGCACTCAATATTCAAGAAATGAAGCAAATTACAAACAATGAGAAAATCATAACGAACACGGTCAGGAACGGACCAAAGCTTCCTCTTAGGTAAACCTCGAAGAACAATTGAACGACGGCGTTCCGCTTCGTGGAAGCCCACAGAACCTTCAGGAGACGCCACGGCAATCAACGACCCACATTTTGTGCGATCGTCGATCACCTGATCTCTCCTGGGTTCTGACGACTCCTCGAAAAGACCGGAACAAGCACAAGTACACTGACCTTCCAATATAGCATTTTCAAACTCAAGCTTGTTAACCTTGTCCTCAAGTACTTATTACCAATAGTACCGATTCTTCTGCAAAGAAACGTCTAAGTGCTCAAAAGATCTGCTCAAAACCACCAGTAGATCCTTAAGAGGACCGGGCAGCGAGCCATCCTCCATAACGCGATCGATCGGAACCGAAACTCCAACGTCATTGAGCGCAGGAACCGTGACCATAATGAATCGGAAACACAGGACAGAAGCACGATGAAAATACGAAATTGATCCAGTAGAGCCGTCGAAAACAGTTAGACCTTATGCGGCGGCACGATGTGAAAAAAATGGGACCCCTGCCGCCGGGAGGAAGCGCAATCAGTCCTTCGACCTCGAAACGTCACAAAATAGAAGCCACGCTCCGACGAAGACGATACTAGCAGGCCATTGAAGTAAAATCACAGAGCAGACACAATAGAAGCTCGCAGATACCAGACCTTTCAGAGAAATATAGGTAAGACAGTCGTTGGGCCAGAGGAGAAAACGTCGGCCGCACGCAGCGCCGGATGGTATCGAATGAAAAAAATCGTTCTTAAGCAAACCGCCCAAATAACAGAAATCGTCCACCACTTCGATATGTTGTCCGTCCACACCAAATCCCGCTGAAGGTCTTTGAGAGACCCACATCTGCTTGCATTTGTCGGGACGAAGACGAAGTCCATAGGCTGCGGCTTACTTCGACACGAGGTTCACAACCCTTTGCAGTTTTGCGTTGTTTTCAGCGAATAACACAATGTCGTCGGCCTACTCCAGGTCGACAAGGGAGCATCCTGATGGTGTTGGGATCACATCCGCAGGGAATTGTTCTGCAACTCTACGCATGATCTCATCAACGGTGAAGTTGAAAAGAAAAGGTCCTGCAACGGCTCCTTGCCTTACTCCTGTTTTCACCTCGAAAGCTGACGTGAATCCGACAGGTGTACGAACTGCTGCTGTTGTTCCTTTGTTCATGTCCTCGATTGACCGAACATACTTTTCCGGGACTCCATCTGCTCGCAGAGCATTGAGCAATCGATCACGATGGGGACAGTAAAACGCGGCTTCAAAGTCCAAAAAAACAAGCTGTAATGGCTTCGAATACCGCTGCCACGATTCAATTACTCTTCTCACGACGAACACTTGGTCGATGGTAGATCTTCCAGGTCGAAAACCGGCTTGCTCATCTCTGGTCGTTCTTTCACGATGTTTGATAAGTCGCTCGAGAATGATACGTTCTAAAACCTTGTACATGACACGAAGTAGAGAGATTCTTCTGTAGTTCTTAGGATCCGTGACGGATAGCTTCTTGTGAAGAGGTACGATGATCGCATGTCTCCACGAATCGGGTATCCTTTCGCTCATCCATATGGCACGGATGGTCTTGGTCATTTCACGAATCCCAGACGGAGGAAGAGCTTTCAGCATTTCAGCATGGATGTTGCCATCTCCACCTGCCTTTCCATTCTTCATTTTCCGGACACAATCCAAAACTTCAGACTCAGTCGGCGGTTCCTCACTGACATCGTAATGTGCTCTCTGAACATGCGGCAGCTCAGGTACTAATAACGCTGGACGATTCAGTAGTGAACTGAAGTAATCCTTCCATATTGGCAGCGTCGCATCACCAACTGCAACTCCATTGGTAGTGTTCAAGACAGGAGAACATCTCTTCATCTTCCCGCTATACTGTCGCAGCAGCGTGTAAGCTTTCCTCGGATTCTTCTACTCCCAAGCCTTCTCGAACTCCTTAGCTCTACACGTCCACTCTCGTTCGCGGTCACTTTGAAGCTGCCGACGCAACTTCCTCCTCAGACGCTTCTCCTCCACACGATTTCCTGCAGTTCGGAGAGCACATACTCTGTTGTATGTAGATGTTGTTTCTTCTGAGACGTAGGCGAGCTTCTTCTTAGGCTGTACAACCGGGAGTGCCTCTTTCGAAGCGTCCTGGATGCACTTGACAAAAGAATCCGCGTCGCAAAGTTTCTTCTTAGTTCGTACTCCGATGTGAATAGAAACGCGTAGTCGAAAATTTCTTCTGCACTCTTCCTCTCTAAGACTTGTCGTGTCAATCCTCTGGAGAGGCTGAGCCCCTCGCTTCCTCTTATGAATCCTCGCAGTGAAGTTCAACAGATTAGGACGGTGATCCGAATCGAATGCGACATCCCACGCAGCTCTAGATCTTCGAATGTCCGGTACTGGAATATTCCTCGTCAGGACATAGTCAAGCTGTAGTTTCGAAATTGTCATCTTCCGCTTCCGCTGCTCTTCTGGAGATAGCTGGGTTGGTCCCTGCCACGTAAGCTGATGGCGGCGATGATTCCTCTTGAATGTCGATGCAATAATCAGACCACTGCGTTCACAAAAGTCGACAAGGCGGTAGCCATTGTCCGATGTTTGCTCCACTGGGTAGAACCATTTACCGAGTACGTCGGATTCCTAATCAAGTCCCATCTTCGTATTTGCGTCAATCCCCACGACAACAGCATGTTGACAAGGTATCCTGGCCAGCAACGTATTGAGTTCCTCATAAAACGCATCCTTCGAATTGTCTTCGGCGATTTCAGTGGGCGCATGAGCACTCACTATCCACAGATTGAATCCTCTGTGATCCCGCAGTCGTACGAATGCATTCCGGCACGACGTTGAACCAAACTCCTTGACCATACCATTGAAATCCTTCCTTACAGCTACTGCACAGCCTCCCACTCTCCTATCGTCAACGTTACCGCAGTAGATGGTGTACTCTCCGACGCTGATGATGGGTCTACCCTTGAGGCGGGTTTCCTGCAAAGCAGCAAACGGTGCACGGAAATAGCTAAGAAGTCTGGATAGCGCAGTTTTTGGATATCACTTGACAGCGATCGACAGTTGAGGGTGGCGAAACTGTGGCTTGTGGCCAAAGACTTCATGAACTCTTTAGGTACGGATCCGAAGCAGGGGTGTGCGTTTTTCGTTTTTCGATTTTTCGGTTTTTTCGTTTTTCGCCCTTTTTGGCGAAAAAAATCAATATCGAAAAAAACGAAAAAGTTTAAATTTTTTTCGGTTTTTTTCGGTCTGAAATTTGCGGTTCTGATGCGACTTGCAGTCGATCCTTCGCTGCTTACAGATGTCTCCAGCAAGTTTGCACACGTCTCTGACTTTAGTCCGGAATCAAACAGAAGCAAACGTATGATCTGCACCTTGCACGACGGTTCCTTCTACTACATCACTTTCGATTAAAAATTACATTGATGGAGCCGAAATTTTTTGAATTTCCTGTTTTTCAGCAGACTAAAACGACTCGGCGCATCTTTTGAGCATGGCCATAACTTTCAGGAATAATTCTCCGAAAAACCAAAAATACACATTTCGACAGGCGGAAACATCACCAATATAATAACGCTAATCGATTCCGCATAGCAGATAACCTGCATCGGTAATTCGAAGGCAGCGTTCACGATAATCAGTCTCGATGACTTTCCGCAGTGAAATGATAGGCGAGAAGAATTCTATGCTCTCAGTGACGAAAAAATGGTTTAAAAAGAGCTAGGAATGGCTAAATAATGGATGCAAACAGGCGTTCTGAGGTCACCGAAACTCCTCATGTCGCCTTTCCGCCCCTAGAACCTCGAGGTTGTGATAACATGAAGTACTCAAGTCAAGGAAATACTGATGAGCGAGCTAAACCGCTTTATTATCACTGTTATAACTTTGACTTTAACTTTATTACGCGCCCTTGCAGAAGTGTAGAAACATCGAAAAGGCAAAAAACATCGAAAACATCAAGGAATTTAAAAATGACAAGTTTCGAAAGGAAAACGTAAAACAATTAATAGATCCTTGCTCGACAATGTAGGTAATCTTTACAAGTGTTTTGAATTTAACAAGTTGATCGGTATCTGAACAGTATGACTCATCTTCAAGTATTCCATGCCGGCTCTGAAGGTGAAGAAGCCGCGCCACAAAGAGGTGCGCGGCTGACGGAATTTAAGCTTGAACCTTTCTCTCCTAGTATTTGTTATATTTTGCTATGACTGAGCGCTCCGCTCTTTACTCCGCCCGGACTCATCCGAGCAAGATAAGCTTTAGCATCCTTCGTAGCGGCTGATTCCTCCACGCTTAAACGCTCAAAAGTCAACTTAATAAAGTGTGGCCCTCTTTTAGCAACAAAACACGGTTTCCGCGTTTTCTTCAAGCATGCCTTGCTGTATAGGGCACCAGAATTTCGGTAAACGAAAGAGATATCAAAAGTCCAATCTATTGTGAACACTGCTTTAAGTTCAGGAAAATTCGTTTTCGTTCAAGGTGTTCATGGAAAAGACGTGGAGAATCGCTCTTTGGAGGCCCATAATTTTCAAGCGGAAGTCAACCTAAATTTTCCTGCTCCCTTGCGAATAAAAACTTTCTAGGCGAATGGCATCAAGCACAGATCCATCAAGCGAAACTGATTGAACGTAACCCCTATGTAGACACCGCGACTCAATGCATGTGGTTGCGTCGCGGCCATTACCGTCCAATAGCGCCGAGAGACTAAGCTACTGGTCAGTGTTGACCACGACGCAATCGCTCACACTGAAATTCAACATGACAGCACAAAAATTCACGCAAGAGTGTGCTATCCATCAAGAACTATTGATGTTCGTCTCTGTACAACGTTTGTTCCGTTTTGATCTATGACTTGCCCACGACTTTCAACTTCTGCGAATTCGGTATTTTTTCATGAAATTGGGGACGACCTTCGAGCCCACAGTTTAGATCAAAAACGTGAAAAAACGTGGATGTGATCGTTCAGAGAACCACCGCAGTTTTAAAACAAGAAGTTCACCACAAGAATTTAAGAAGGTGTTCAGCGCTAAAATTTTGCCAGGATTCGACGCTGCAACAAGGGTAAAATTCCTTACATTGATACGCTGATTGGGTATGCTTTTGTGTCACCAAGAAAACATAATTCTGTCATTATTCAAAGCACTTCGATTACGTTGCCTTGTTTTTCCAGTCCAAAATATGCAATTACGAAAATAAAATGTTTCAAAAGACAAAAAATTTTTCGGTTTTTTTCGGAATTTTTCGAATTCAAAACCGAAAATTTTTCGTTTTTCGGTTTTTTCGGTTTCGAAGTTTTTCGCACATGCCTGATCCGAAGGTGTTATGGACCAGAGGCCTTAGTGTGCCGGACGGCGACACCTTTATGCAATGTATGGGATACTTTCGCGATATAGTTGTGCAAGCCATATCGCTCGAACGTTCCCTGTGTACACTCAAACGTCTGCTGGGTTCAGTAGAAACAGGGGCACCAACGAGCAGGTACCAACAGACTTGTATACACACCCCCAGTGTTGTGAATACCACACATAATTCCTGAACGAGGGTTTTCAAACTGCTACTATGTGCTCATGGTATACATCTAAATTTGATGGGATTTTTATGTAGCTTTGGTATGGCATAAATCAATGGATTTCATTAAAAACATAAGGTAATATTTCTTACAAATTAGTCCATAGTTATTGCTAGCCTTATCCAATGGACGAAATATGAAAGTCTTTTGCAAGCTTTTGACAACTTCATATGGAAACTTCCGAGTATTTTCTTCGAGTATCTCTCCATGAAGAAGTGGTTTTAATTTTGTCCTGTATTCCGTGTTCAAAAAGGACATAACACGGTTGATTTTCTCGCCGTTTAGCTTGAACTTATTAATCAAGTGATTGACAACCTCTAGTGTGGTTTGATCAAAAATAATTTTAATATCTTGTCTATTAGATTTATCGTTGAATCTGAACTTAGTGCCTTTGATAAGGATGTCACGGAAAACAACATCATCAATTATATCCAAATTACCTGTAATTATATGTCCACTGCTAGAGCAGATATAATTATGACAAGGTGCCGAGAAGTTAATTATTATCGTTCCTCGAAACCCAGTTAGGCCCCTTGATTCCCCTGGCGCGTAGCACACTCCCAGCTGAGTTCCGCACACTTTCCACGGCGCGTGGCGCACATCCAATCGGATCCCGCAAACTTTCCACGGCGCTAGGCGCACTTCCAGTCAGGTCCCGCACACTTTCCACGGCGCGTGGCGCACATTCAGTCGGATCCCACACACTTCCCGCGGGGCGTGGTGCACCTCTAGCTGGGTCGTGCGAACTTTCCACGGCGCGTTGCGCACATCCAGTCGAGTCCCACAAGCTTTCCACGGCGCGTGGCGCAACTCCAGTCGGGTCGCGCACACTTCCAGCGACGCGTGGCGCACTTTTAGTCGGGTCGCGCACACTTCCAGCGGCGCGTGGCGCACCTCCAGTTGGGTCCCACAGACTTTCCACGGCGCGTGGCGCGCTTCCAATCGGGTCCGCACACCTTCCACGGCGCGTGGCGCTTCCAATCGGGTCCCGCACACTACCCGCGGTGCGTGGTGCACCTCTAGCTGGGTCGTGCAAACTTTTCACGGCGCGTTGCGCACATCCAGTCGGGTCCCGCCGCACACTTTCCACGGCGCGTGGCGCACTTCCAGTTGGGTCCCACAAACTTTCCACGGCGCGTGGCGCGCTTCCAATCGGGTTTGCACACCTTCCACGGCGCGTGGCGCTTCCAATCGGGTCCCGCACACTTCCCGCGGTGCGTGGTGCACCTCTAGCTGGCTCGTGCAAACTTTTCACGGCGCGTTGCGCACATCCAATCGGCCTCCGCACACTTTTCACGGTGCGTGGCGCACTTCCAGTTGGGTCCCGCACATTTTTCACGGCGCGTAGCGCATCTCCATTTAAGTCGCGCAAAATTTCCACGGCGCTTGGCGCACTTCCAGTTGGATCCCGCACACTTTCCGCGGCGCGTGGCGCACTTACAGTTGGGTCCCGCATACTTTCCACGGTGCGTGGCGCGCTTCCAGTCGGGTCCCGCACACTTTCTACGGCGCGTGGCCACTTTTAGTCGGGTCCCGCACACTTTTCACGGCGCGTGGCGCACCTCCATTCGGATCCGGCACACTTTCCGTGGCGCGTGGCGCACTTCCAGTTGGGTCCCGCACACTTTACGCAGCGCGTGGCGCACTTCGAGCCGCATCCCTCACACATTCCACGGCGCGTGGCGCACTTTTAGTCGGGTCGCGCACACTTCCAGCGGCGCGTGGCGCACCTCGAGTTGGGTTGCGCACGCTTTCAGCGGCGCGTGGCGCACCTCCAGTCGGATCCCGCACACTTTCCACGGCGCGTGGCGCACATTCAGTCGGATCCCGCACACTTTCCGCGGTGCGTGGTGCACCTCTAGCTGGCTCGTGCAAACTTTTCACGGCGCGTTGCGCACATCCAGTCGGGTCCCGCCGCACACTTTCCACGGCGCGTGGCGCACTTCCAATCGGAACCCGCACGCTTTCCACGGCACGAGGCGCACTTCCAGTTGGGTCCCACTAACTTTCCACCGCGCGTGGCGCATCTCCATTTGGGTGGCGCAAACATTCCACGGCGCGTGGCGCACTTTTAGTCGGGTCGCGCATTACTTCCAGCGGCGCGTGGCGCACCTAGAGTTGGGTCCCACAAACTTTCCACGGCGCGTGGCGCAGATTCAGTCGGATTCCGCACACCTCCCGCGGCGCGTGGCGCACTTCCAGTTGAGTCCCGCACACTTTCCACAGCGCGTGGCGCACCTCCACTTGGGTCCCACAAACTTTCCACGGCGCGTGGCGCGCTTCCAATCGGGTTTGCACACCTTCCACGGCGCGTGGCGCTTCCAATCGGGTCCCGCACACTTCCGCGGTGCGTGGTGCACCTCTAGCTGGGTCGTGCAAACTTTTCACGGCGCGTTGCGCACATCCAGTCGGGTCCCGCCGCACACTTTCCACGGCGCGTGGCGCACTTCCAGTTGGGTCCCACAAACTTTCCACGGCGCGTGGCGCGCTTCCAATCGGGTTTGCACACCTTCCACGGCGCGTGGCGCTTCCAATCGGGTCCCGCACACTTCCCGCGGTGCGTGGTGCACCTCTAGCTGGGTCGTGCAAACTTTTCACGGCGCGTTGCGCACATCCAGTCGGGTCCCGCCGCACACTTTCCACGGCGCGTGGCGCACTTCCAATCGGGACCCGCACGCTTTCCACGTCACGTGGCGCACTTCCAGTTGGGTCCCACAAACTTTCCACGGCGCGTGGCGCACCTCCAGTCGGATCCCGCACACTTTCCACGGCAAATAGCGCACTTCCAGTCGGGTCCCGCCAACTTTACACGGCGCGTGCCGCACTTCCAATCCGATTCCGCACACTTTCCACGGCGCGTGGTTCACCTCTAGCTGGGTCGTGCAAACTTTCCACGGCGTGTGGCGCACTTCCAGTTGGGTCCCGCACACTTCCCACGGTGCGTGGCGCACTTCCAGTTGGGTCCCGCACACTTTACGCGGCGCGTGGCGCACTTCGAGCCGCATCCCTCACACATTCCACGGCGCGTGGCGCACTTTTAGTCGGGTCGCGCACACTTCCAGCGGCGCGTGGCGCACCTCGAGTTGGGTTGCGCACGCTTTCAGCGGCGCGTGGCGCACCTCCAGTCGGATCCCGCACACTTTCCACGGCGCGTGGCGCACATTCAGTCGGATCCCGCACACTTTCCGCGGTGCGTGGTGCACCTCTAGCTGGCTCGTGCAAACTTTTCACGGCGCGTTGCGCACATCCAGTCGGGTCCCGCCGCACACTTTCCACGGCGCGTGGCGCACTTCCAATCGGAACCCGCACGCTTTCCACGGCACGAGGCGCACTTCCAGTTGGGTCCCACTAACTTTCCACGGCGCGTGGCGCATCTCCATTTGGGTGGCGCAAACATTCCACGGCGCGTGGCGCACTTTTAGTCGGGTCGCGCACACTTCCAGCGGCGCGTGGCGCACCTAGAGTTGGGTCCCACAAACTTTCCACGGCGCGTGGCGCAGATTCAGTCGGATTCCGCACACCTCCCGCGGCGCGTGGCGCACTTCCAGTTGAGTCCCGCACACTTTCCACAGCGCGTGGCGCACCTCCAGTTGGGTCCCACAAACTTTCCACGGCGCGTGGCGCGCTTCCAATCGGGTTTGCACACCTTCCACGGCGCGTGGCGCTTCCAATCGGGTCCCGCACACTTCCCGCGGTGCGTGGTGCACCTCTAGCTGGGTCGTGCAAACTTTTCACGGCGCGTTGCGCACATCCAGTCGGGTCCCGCCGCACACTTTCCACGGCGCGTGGCGCACTTCCAGTTGGGTCCCACAAACTTTCCACGGCGCGTGGCGCGCTTCCAATCGGGTTTGCACACCTTCCACGGCGCGTGGCGCTTCCAATCGGGTCCCGCACACTTCCCGCGGTGCGTGGTGCACCTCTAGCTGGCTCGTGCAAACTTTTCACGGCGCGTTGCGCACATCCAGTCGGGTCCCGCCGCACACTTTCCACGGCGCGTGGCGCACTTCCAATCGAAACCCGCACGCTTTCCACGTCACGTGGCGCACTTCCAGTTGGGTCCCACAAACTTTCCACGGCGCGTGGCGCACCTCCAGTCGGATCCCGCACACTTTCCACGGCAAATGGCGCACTTCCAGTCGGGTCCCGCACACTTTACACGGCGCGTGCCGCACTTCCAATCCGATTCCGCACACTTTCCACGGCGCGTGGTGCACCTCTAGCTGGGTCGTGCAAACTTTCCACGGCGTGTGGCGCACTTCCAGTTGGGTCCCGCACACTTCCCACGGTGCGTGGCGCACTTCCAGTTGGGTCCCGCACACTTTCCACGGCGCGTGGCGCATCTCCATTTGGGTGGCGCACACTTTACACGGCGCGTGGCGCACTTCCAGTCGAGTCCCGCACACATTCCACGGCGCGTGGCGCACTTCCAGTTGAGTCCCGCACACTTTCCACAGCGCGTGGCGCACCTCCAGTTGGCTCCCACAAACTTTCCACGGCGCATGGCGCGCTTCCAATCGGGTCCGCACACCTTCCACGGCGTGTGGCGCTTCCAATCGGGTCCCGCACACTTTCAACGGCGCGTGGCGCACATTCAGTCGGATTCCGCACACTTCCCGCGGCGCGTGGCGCACTTCCAGTCGGGTCTCGCACACTTCCAGCGACGCGTGGTGCACCTCCATTCGGATCCAACACACTTTCCACGGCGCGTGGCGCACATTCAGTCAGAACCCACACACTTCCCGCGGCGCGTGATGCACCTCTAGCTGGGTCGTGCAAACTTTCCACGGCGCGTTGCGCCCATAGTTCGGTTTCGCGGCCGTCACTGGGCAGGTATGCGGCCGCTGGACCTTCACGAATCAATGTAATGGAACAGGAGAAATGACAAAAAGAGTTTATTAACAAAATAAAAGAACAAAAAAACCTAAGCCTAAGGAAAAGAAGAGGATAACCACTTTGAATGAGAAAAACCGGCCTTTTATAGGCCACAATTAAAGGTCGATACAGTACCATGAGCGGCAGGATTGGGGCGCGGCAATAATAGCATTCAAACTGAACGTCATTGGGACAAGGGGTATCAGTGGAGCAGGCTTTCAATTTACATTATTCACAATTCTAACAATGTTATTCCTAACACAATCTATTTCATCTAATTCACGTATTCTCTACATGCTCCGCCCCCCCCCCGGCCCGAAGGCGTCCTCGACTTCAGTATCCGTGCTCTGCTGCCCCATGTTCTTCTACAATCGCTTCTGCTGGCGTTGGTAGACCCTCTTTAAATGGCGCTTGGAAATCCTGCCATCCATTTTCTTTGCTTCTTTCGGAACGGGCACTTCGACCCTCTGCGGTCCTTTGCGATCGGCGCGGAACTCTGCTAAGCGAATGCGCTCTAGCTCAATACCGGTCGGTTTCACCTGATTCGTGAGGTGACGGTAAAACTCCAGAGTCGCCTCAGTTTCCATCCAAGATCCATCTTCAGGGGCAACTGCCACTAAGAAGCATGCCATGTCTGGCCTCATGGCGCCCGGCGCTTCCGGTAGCAGACTTCACCTGGTTCAGCAAATGAGGCTTCATGCTCAGGAGCGCGGTGATGTGCTCCCTTGCCATGTCATTCATACGGTCCCACACCGTCCAGGTCTCATTCCTCGGCCCGTTCACAATAACAACACGGGTTCCACGAATCAGCCACAAATCTAGCGCATGCATAAATGGGATCCACGAGTAGGCATCCAACGGCTCTTGATCCGGCATCACAAAAACCACAGTTCCCACGGAATCGCTATATATGTCGGTTCGATCGAGATGCAAATCACGGAAACGGCGATAGTAGAAGAACTGCGTACGAGTATGTCCTTTCGACCATATCAAACGATGCAGCACCTCGGGAACAACGATCACGATTCTTCTATGCTCGTTTGCCCAGTTAGGATTCTTGATCAGCTTACTCCATTCCATGTCCAAAGACATGCGCCATCCGATTTCGATCATCCGAACGGTATCGCACGACCATCCAGCTACCTCAGCATGACGGAGAATGCTACCCTTGGGCACTACGGTCGTCATCAATGCAATATGGTTACACGCGTGACGGAAGAATACATAAGCATGAGCAATAGCACGAGGATTCAATGCTCTAACGGAAGGATCACAAATGGCTTGACATTTAGCAGCAAGACTTCCTACAGAACTCCAAATGGCTAATACTCTAGCGGCATCAAGTACACATTCAATACGATGCTCATCGGCAGAAGACAGCAAAGATGGTATCAGATGCTTGGCCCGAAGGGCAGAACTGCAGCGGCAAGTATCAAGCGGGAATCCGTTCTTTTCATCCACGGCAGGGAACGGCTGACCCGAGCAACGAAACTTCACATGCAGGAAATTCAGTTCGTCCGCAACATCGAATTCGTCTTCGGTTCTAAAACGTTCACTTTTAGGCCAAATATCGACCTTCGCCAACCGGCATAACTTCTAGTTTACACCTCTTTTCTTAGCTTTCCATACACAACTCGTTTTCGCGGCACAATGCCGATTCTTCCTCGCACCTCCTTTTCTGTCAGAATTGAGTGCAAACGACGACCGCACTGCACTACACACCTTCCTCTTACCACCCCTCTTACGCTTGGTTTTGGGTGCCGTAGGCGTGTCGGAAATGTAGCTTGGACAAAGGAGCAACTGGTCAAAGGGAATTCGCAATGGTTCCTCGTTAGCTGCAATCTTGGTGATCAGTGCCGAGCTCTCGCTCGCCTCTAACACCCTGTACGGACCATCCCAGTCCACCGTAAGCTTTGGATGTTTGCTGCGGTTCTTCTCTCGCGGCAGCTTCATGAATACTCGCTGGCCCACTCGCGGCAACTTATCTGCAGTTGCACCATGCTTCGCGTCATAGTGCTTTTTCATACTCTTCCGATACTCCTCGTTCCTCAGGCGCACTTCCTCCCAAATGAGGAGCATACCCTGCACGAGTTCAGTACGGTATTCATCCACATCTAGATCGTAGCAATACAGGTTACCCGGCGCCGTTGTTGCTGGTAGCACGGGGTCGAACCCGTGCAAGAGAAAGAATGGACTTTCTCCAGTGGCATCGTGTGGGGTAACATTGTATGCGAATATCACATTTGGTAACAACTCATCCCAGTTGTCCGGTGACTCTGTCTTCTTCTTGAGGATGCGCTGGATAGTCCCAATAGCGCGTTCCGTGAGTCCGTTCGCTCGCGAATTGTAGCCTTTCGTGGTGGAATGCTGAATACCAGCCATCTCCGTCACGCTTGCTACCACCGCATTTATAAATTCTGTTCCTTGATCCGTGTGGATCTGCCTCGGCCACCTGGCTCCCTCGCAAATCCATCGCTGGAACAAAGCTTGCGCTACTGACTGTGCTGTCTTATCCTTCAATGCATAGGCTCCGGCCCATTTCGTGAAGTGATCTACAACGACGAGCACGTATTTCATCCCTTTAAGACTGACACCCATTTCCAGCAGGTCCGCGCCCACAATTTCATAGGGCGTACCTACTTGGAAAGGTTTCAAAGGTGGAACAGTTGTCTGATGAGGGTTCGACAAGAAGCATTCTCGACATTCTCGCGTCCAGCGAGCTACATCTCTTTCGAGGGTACCCCAGAATACTCGCGCCTTCAGAGTCCTTATCATTTTCCGAGTCGAAAAATGACCGGCTAGGGCTCCTCTGTGGGCCTCATCAAACACGGCTCGACGCTGAGACGGCGGAACCACAGTGACCACATCTCCATTCTCGCGAATGAATCTGAGTGCCCCTTCTTCCAGGATAAAATCCGCGGTCTCTACTCTCTTGAACCCCTTCAAGGTTACTGCAGCGTCCAGCTTGTTCTGTCTCAAATTTTCGATCACCGGTCCGAATTCCTCGTCCTTCTCGAGCTCTAGAAGCCACTCATTGTGTTCTTCTATCTCGACTGGGCACACTATTCTTTCATCCTCCCCCGCAACCTGCGCGAATTCTTCACATTCGCGTGTCGCCACACTTCGAGACAGGGCATCCGCTACTGAGTTGGCTTTGCCCTTTACGTACTCCATGGTGACCTTATACTGTTGCACTTCTAGGGCCCATCTTAACACCCTTCCAGACACGTTCGTCCTTTTGAACAATGCCGTCAGCGGAAGGTGATCTGTTCTCACCGTAACGCTCATCCCATAGACGAAGAAATGGAACTTCCTTAAGGCGAATACTACGGCCAAGGCCTCAAGGTCCGTGACATGGTAGTTCTTTTCCGCTTTGGTCAAGCTCTTTGACGCGAAGTACACAGGATGTAGGAACTTATCGTCCCCCTCCTGGCACAACACCGCGCCCAGGCCACTCTGCGACGCATCCGTGTACAATATGAATGGCCTCTCCCCGGACCTGGCGCGCTCCATGTCTGGCTGACCTAGTACAGGTGCCGATGACAATACACCTTTCAGCGCTTTAAACGCCTCTTCGTGCCTTGCGTCCCACTTCCATTGCGACTTTTTACTAGTCAGCTCAAATAATGGTTGCGCAATTTTCGCAAAGTTCAACACGAATTTACGATAGTAACCACACAAGCCAAGGAAAGTTCTCATTTCACCAAGGTTCGTCGGACAAAGGTAATCCCTTATCTTCCGCACCTTTTCCGGGTCCATGTGCACCCCCTCACTATTTATCTCGTGATCCAGATAGCCACTTTTTGTTTCCAGGAACACGCATTTCTGCGGTTTCAGCTTGAGATGTGCACTTTTGAACGCCTGTAGAACTCTGTCCAGTACTTCCAAGTGCTGACCTTCCGTTTCGGTAGCCACTAGCACATCATCGATGTACACAAACACATGCTTGTCTTTTAGATCGCCCAGTTCCCTAGCACCTTATCCATCATCCGCTGGAACGCAGCTGGTGATGTGTTTAAACCAAAAGGCAACACGCGGAACTGGAACAATCCCTCCGAAGTGATGAATGCACTTTTCCTCTGCGCATCAGGCGAAAGAGGAATTTGCCAGTATCCGGACGCTAAGTCCAGCGTACTGAAGTATTTCATTCCTCGAAGACTTTGTAGCATCATATCGATCGTGGGAAGAGGGTACGCATCCTGCTTGGTGCTCTTATTTAACTCCCAATAATCGACGCAAACCCGACGCGACTCGTCCTTTTTCCTAACAAGGACGACAGGTGCTGCCCAATCCGAGGACGAAGGCTCAATGATTCCCCTTTCCAGGAGATCTCCAATTATTGCCTTGAACTCTTCTCGAGCTCCAATTGGCACAGGTCGTTTCTTTCGCCGGATAGGCTCCGCTGAACCGGTGTCTATCTCATGTGTAACCAGATGCGTCTGAGACAGCTCCCTGTCTTCAACTGCGAACACATTCCCGTGTTCCACTAACATCTGGTTCAGCCGCTCACTCAGTTCCTTACCTTGTCGATTCCCGACCAGGTATTCCCTCAACCGCGTGTTTCTTTCAGCGTCCGTCAACGGTAGTTCCTGTCTCGACATCATTCTTGATGCGACACACTCGTCCTCAACTCGGTCATAAGTGTCTTCCCAGCAGCCCACTGTCTGACCTTTATTGAACACCATGGGCTGTCCCGTTCTGTTCACTACCAGAACTTCCGTTTCGCCTTGGTCATTGGATCTGTACCAACCCGACGGCATCACTTGATCATTTGCTAAGAACACACCTTCAGAGCACACGGTTAGGTTTGCCAACTTCACAGTTTTTTCTTCCCCCGGTGCCACGTATGTTCTTTTCGCAATTACTGCCACACATGGGGTGTTCCCATCCTGATCCTCGCTCTCGACTGCCACATTCTCTGTAGCGTCCTCAAGCAGCGGGACTTGATTTCTCTTAACTAGACTGTATCCAAACGCGTCCAATACATTTGTGCCTAGTACCAAGGTATCCCTCTTACGTTGCGACACGTGTAGCTTAGCCATCACTACCTTGCCGCCTTCATCGCACTCCTTGACCGGCAGTTGTACAATCGTCATGAACGACATGGAGTTTCCCGACGTGTCTACTATCTTTACCGACTTGTCTTGCTGAATCTCCTCAACCGCACTGTCAATGTCGATTCCGTCTTTCATAGCCTGTCGCAAGATCCGTACCGGAAGGATTGAAATCTCCGATCCCGTATCAAGCAAGGCAGACCACTTTCTACCGAAGATTTCCACTTTGCTAGTGCTTTTTGCTCCGAAAACCCCTTCATTGCAAGAGCTCTCGTTCAGCGTGTTCGCAGCTCTAACCGAGACGCACTGCTTCAAGTTTACTCTTGCTGACAAAGACCGTACCTCCTTTGGCTTGCTCCTGTCTCTTTTGGGTTTCTTGCAATCCTTGGCTAGGTGACCCCTACCATCGCAGTTGTAACACCTCGGAGATTGTTTCTCCTGCAAAGTCTGCGACGTGCTCTGTGTGGTGTTCTCATCCACTCTTTTGCCCTTGGAAAAGTCTTTTGCCTGGGATTTCTTTGACCCCCAACCACCTTTCCAGTGACCCGCGTCGCGTTTCTTGTTAGCATTATCTAATGCCATCCTACGGCGCTGCACTCTTAGCGCAGCTTCCTTCAGATTATCATACATCTGCTCGCCGCCCTCTTCCAGAACCTCTTACAAGTGGTAAGATTCTGGCCATTCGACTAGCTGCTCGTACAAACAGTTAGCACTTGTCGTTGCCAGTGACTTCCCATCTAGTTCAAGGTACGCCCTCTGTGTGAGGTACTCCAACTCGATGCAGAAATCCACGACTGTATTGGAGTCTGTCTCCTTCAACCTATTGAGTTTCCCCAAAACTTCGACCCGCTTGTTACGCAACTCAACTTTGGAAGCACTTCGCATGGCCTCCACTACCGCTTCAAAAGAACCACGCTTCTTATCTCGCGGCAGCGCTTCGAATTGAGTTCTAGCCCTACCAAGTAGCTTTGACTTCAGTATAGCCTATAACTCCTCATTTGACCACTGCTCCTTTGGGTAGTTTAGGTTAAACATGTCCATAAAGTTACTGAAAGTATAGCCTTTACTTTCCCCTGAGTAACCCTGGACCTCGGGTAGGGCCACATATTTCATGTACTTCGAAAAAGCACCGCTATCGCGCTCCCGGGCACTGGGACTACACGAAATTTCGCTCCCCACTTCACTCCCACAGTCTAATTCATTAGGCTCGGCGTGTAACTGACCTTGCTTTCTCTCCACTTGAGTTGTAGAGGTAGGCCTGTACTGCTGAGATGTCCATGTTGGATGCCTCTGCCTAGATTCTTGCCCATTCTGAAAGCAATGTGGATTACTAGAAATACCAGCACGAACTCTTTCTAGTGCTTGCCATGTTTCCCTGGCTTCCCGAGAAACATTCACCAACTCACCGGGGATGTCTTGCTTTTCCTCAGCACTCGCCACCGGCTTCTTCTGCGTTTTCCAACGCTCGAGTTCCTGCAGCTGTTCAGCGCACTAGCGCTCCGACTCTTTGAGCATCCTCTCCAGACGAGCCACGGTATCCTGAAAAACCATAATTCGTCTTTCACAGTCTCTGATAGTTTCGTTTTGTTCTTTTACCAACGATGTCCGACCCTCTTTAGCTACTAGATCTTGGATACGGGTCACAAAATCATCCGTATTCTTACACCCGAGGCACTTGGTGAGCTCCAAAAAGTTACCTACTTGTCGCGCACACGCAACGCATCCAGCCTCTAGCTTGCTAACCTGTTGCTTGACACCTGCGAAATGTTGGGCTGTCTTCTTCTCAATCTTATCCCTGTCCTTATCGGACGCCCGCCAATACTTGGCTATCTCAGCTAGCACCAAAATTTCAGCAGTCTTGATCGAATCGAACACTTCAAGACTAACATCCTTCGCAGTCTGTTCCTGCCCGACGGCTCCCAGACTAAATCATGCTTCGTCGACGTCCATGGCTGCGTCGTTGCGAGCACTCATTCTCGATGGTGCTATCTGCAACGGATCAATATCATTGATTACATCAATGCCAGCACGGCACAAATCGACACGTGACCTATTCGGTCCAAGAGCAGCCAATGTTCTAGAAACTCTGCTTCTTGTCGACATGTCTTCTTTATTAACGGTGTGCTAAAGTGTCCTTGCCCGTGTTTGCCTCTGAAAAACACACGGGGCCTCCGCTCAACCAAGTGTCCGCTCCTCGAACGTAAGTTCGATTTACGACTACCTGGACAAACGAATCCCACACGAGGTGAGGACCCTCTAGCACAACCACAGTGTCCAAAAAGAAGGGTCCACCCGAAGGTATTCCACAATCTTTCCGCACTGCTGAAGACTGCTTAACCACTTGTGTTGCCACCGGGTTAATCAGAGACAAAAAAATCCAAATCAATGAACCACTACGAATGTCGACGAGACACAGCGAACTATTGATTCGCGAGAGTCCCCTGCAACCACAATACCAGCCTAGCGAGCGGTTCGGCCCCCAAGTTCGGTTTTGCAGCCGTCACTGGGCAGGTATGCGGCCGCTGGACCTTCACGAATCAATGTAATGGAACAGGAGAAATGACAAAAAGAGTTTATTAACAAAATAAAAGAACAAAAAAACCTAAGCCTAAGGAAAAGAAGAGGATAACCACTTTGAAAGAGAAAAACCGGCCTTTTATAGGCCACAATTAAAGGTCGATACAGTACCATGAGCGGCAGGATTGGGGCGCGGCAATAATAGCATTCAAACTGAACGTCATTGGGACAAGGGGTATCAGTGGAGCAGGCTTTCAATTTACATTATTCACAATTCTAACAATGTTATTCCTAACACAATCTATTTCATCTAATTCACGTATTCTCTACAATGATGCACCTCTAGCTGGGTCGTGCAAACTTTCCAGTCAGATCCCACACACTTCCCGCGGCGCGTGATGCACCTCTAGCTGGGTCGTGCAAACTTTCCACGGCGCGTTGCGCCCATCCAGTCGGGTCCCGCACACTTTCCGCGAAGCGTGGCGCAACTCCAGTTGGGTCGCGCACACTTCCCGCGGCGCGTGGTGCACCTCTAGCTGGCTCGTGCAAACTTTCCAATGGCGCGTTGCGCACATTCAGTTGGGTCCCGCACACTTCCCACGGTGCGTGGCGCACTTCCATTTGGGTGGCGCAAACATTCCACGGCGCGTGGCGCACTTTAGTCGGGTCGCGCACACTTCCAGCGGCGCGTGGCGCACCCAGAGTTGGGTCCCGCACACTTTACACGGCGCGTGGCGCACTTTCGATTGGATCCTGCACACTTCCCGCGGCGCGTGGCGGACTTCCAGTTGAATCCTGCACACTTCCCGCGGCGCGTGGCGCACTTCCAGTGTGGTCCCACAAACTTTCCACGGTGCGTGGCGCGCTTCCAATCGGGTCCGCACACCTTCCACGGCGCGTGGCGCTTCCAATCGGGTCCCGCACACTTCCCGCGGTGCGTGGTGCACCTCTAGCTGGGTCGTGCAAACTTTTCACGGCGCGTTGCGCACATCCAGTCGGGTCCCGCCGCACACTTTCCACGGCGCGTGGCGCACTTCCAGTTGGGTCCCACAAACATTCCACGGCGCGTGGCGCGCTTCCAATCGGGTTTGCACACCTTCCACGGCGCGTGGCGCTTCCAATCGGGTCCCGCACACTTCCCGCTGTGCGTGGTGCACCTCTAGCTGGCTCGTGCAAACTTTTCACGGCGCGTTGCGGACATCCAGTCGGGTCCTGCCGCACACTTTCCACGGCGCGTGGCGCACTTGCAATCGGGCCCCGCACGCTTTCCACGTCACGTGGCGCACTTCCAGTTGGGTCCCACAAACTTTCCACGGCGCGTGGCGCACCTCCAGTCGGATCCCGCACACTTTCCACGGCAAATGGCGCACTTCCAGTCGGGTCCCGCACACTTTACACGGCGCGTGCCGCACTTCCAATCCGATTACGCACACTTTCCACGGCGCGTGGTGCACCTCTAGCTGGGTCGTGCAAACTTTCCACGGCGTGTGGCGCACTTCCAGTTGGGTCCCGCACACTTCCCACGGTGCGTGGCGCACTTCCAGTTGGGTCCCGCACTTTCCACGGCG
The DNA here is from genome assembly GCA_029168955.1 of Aplectana chamaeleonis. NCBI lineage: Eukaryota > Metazoa > Nematoda > Chromadorea > Rhabditida > Cosmocercidae > Aplectana > Aplectana chamaeleonis. The sequence goes on along the minus strand of JAPDOI010001007.1, from coordinate 163,976 downwards.
CGTGGCGCATCTCCATTTAGGTGGCGCACACTTTACACGGTGCGTGGCGCACTTCCAGTCGAGTCCCGCACACATTCCACGGCGCGTGGCGCACTTCCAGTTGAGTCCCGCACACTTTCCACAGCGCGTGGCGCACCTCCAGTTGGCTCCCACAAACTTTCCACGGCGCATGGCGCGCTTCCAATCGGGTCCGCACACCTTCCACGGCGTGTGGCGCTTCCAATCGGGTCCCGCACACTTTCAACGGCGCGTGGCGCACATTCAGTCGGATTCCGCACACTTCCCGCGGCGCGTGGCGCACTTCCAGTCGGGTCTCGCACACTTCCAGCGACGCGTGGTGCACCTCCATTCGGATCCAGCACACTTTCCACGGCGCGTGGCGCACATTCAGTCAGATCCCACACACTTCCCGCGGCGCGTGATGCACCTCTAACTGGGTCGTGCAAACTTTCCACGGCGCGTTGCGCCCATAGTTCGGTTTCGCGGCCGTCACTGGGCAGGCATGCGGCCGCTGGACCTTCACGAATCAATGTAATGGAACAGGAGAAATGACAAAAAGAGTTTATTAACAAAATAAAAGAACAAAAAAACCTAAGCCTAAGGAAAAGAAGAGGATAACCACTTTGAATGAGAAAAACCGGCCTTTTATAGGCCACAATTAAAGGTCGATACAGTACCATGAGCGGCAGGATTGGGGCGCGGCAATAATAGCATTCAAACTGAACGTCATTGGGACAAGGGGTATCAGTGGAGCAGGCTTTCAATTTACATTATTCACGATTCTAACAATGTTATTCCTAACACAATCTATTTCATCTAATTCACGTATTCTCTACATGCCCCCCCCCCCTTCCCGGCCCGAAGGCGTCCTCAACTTCAGTATCCGTGCTCTGCTGCCCCATGTTCTTCTGCAATCGCTTCTGTTGGCGTTGGTAGACCCTCTTTAGATGGTGCTTGGAAATCCTGCCATCCATTTCTTTGCTTCTTGCGGAACGGGCGCTTCGACCCTCTGCGGTCCTTTGCGATCGGCGCGGAACTCTGCTAGGCGATTGCGCTCTAGCTCAATACCGGTCGCTTTCACCTGATTCGTGAGGTGACGGTAAAACTCCAGAGTCGCCTCAGTTTACATCCAAGATCCATCTTCAGGGGCAACTGCCACTAAGAAGCATGCCATGTCTGGCCTCATGGCGCCCGGCGCCTCCCGTAGCAGACTTCACCTGGTCCAGCAAATGAGGCTTCATGCTCAGGAGCGCGGCGATGTGCTTCCTTGCCATGTCATTCATACGGTCCCACACCGTCCAGGTCTCATTCCTCGGTCCGTTCACAATAACAACACGGGTTCCACGAATCAGCCACAAATCTAGCGCATGCATAAATGGGATCCACGAGTAGGCATCCAACGGCTCTTGATCCGGCATCACAAAAACCACAGTTCCCACGGAATCGCTATATATGTCGGTTCGATCGAGATGCAAATCACGGAAACGGCGATAGTAGAAGAACTGCGTACGTGTATGTCCTTTCGACCATATCAAACGATGCAGCACCTCGGGAACAACAATCACGATTCTTCTATGCTCGTTTGCCCAGTTAGGATTCTTGATCAGCTTACTCCATTCCATGTCCAAAGACATGCGCCATCCGATTTCGATCATCCGAACGGTATCGCACGACCATCCAGCTACCTCAGCATGACGGAGAATGCTACCCTTGGGCACAACGGTCGTCATCAATGCAATATGGTTACACGCGTGACGGAAGAATACATAAGCATGAGCAATAGCACGAGGATTCAATGCTCTAACGGAAGGATCACAAATGGCTTGACATTTAGCAGCAAGACTTCCTACAGAACTCCAAATGGCTAATACTCTAGCGGCATCAAGTACACATTCAATACGATGCTCATCGGCAGAAGACAGCAAAGATGGTATCAGATGCTTGGCCCCAAGAGCAGAACTGCAGCGGCAAGTATCAAGCGGGAATCCCTTCTTTCCATCCACGGCAGGGAACGGCTGACCCGAGCAACGAAACTTCACATGCAGGAAATTCAGTTCGTCCGCAACATCGAATTCGTCTTCGGTCCTAAAATGTTCACTTTTAGACCCAATATCGACCTTCGCCAACCGGCATAACTTCTTGTTTACACCTCTTTTCTTAGCTTTCCATACACAACTCGTTTTCGCGGCACAATGCCGATTCTTCCTTGCACCTCCTTTTCTGTCAGAATTGAGTGCAAACGACGACCGCACTGCACTACACACCTTCCTCTTACCACCCCTCTTACGCTTAGTTTTGGGTGCCGTAGGCGTGTCGGAAATGTAGCTTGGACAAAGGAGCAACTGGTCAAAGGGAATTCGCAATGGTTCCTCGTTAGCTGCAATCTTGGTGATCAGTGCCGAGCTCTCGCTCGCCTCTAACACCCTGTACAGACCATCCCAGTCCACCGTAAGCTTTGGATGTTTGCTGCGGTTCTTCTCTCGCGGCAGCTTCATGAATACTCGCTGGCCCACTCGCGGCAACTTATCTGCAGTTGCACCATGCTTAGCGTCATAGTGTTTTTTCATACTCTTCCGATACTCCTCGTTCCTCAGGCGCACTTCCTCCCAAATGAGGAGCATACCCTGCACGAGTTCAGTACGGTATTCATCCAAATCTAGATCGTAGCAATACAGGTTACCCGGCGCCGTTGTTGCTGGTAGCACGGGGTCGAACCCGTGCAAGAGAAAGAATGGACTTTCTCCAGTGGCATCGTGTGGGGTAACATTGTATGCGAATATCACATTTGGTAACGACTCATCCCAGTTGTCCGGTGACTCTGTCTTCTTCTTAAGGATGCGCTGGATAGTCCCAATAGCGCGTTCCGTGAGTCCGTTCGCTCGCGAATTGTAGCCTTTCGTGGTGGAATGCTGAATACCAGCCATCTCCGTCACGCTTGCTACTACCGCATTTATAAATTCTGTTCCTTGATCCGTGTGGATCTGCCTCGGCCACCTGGCTCCCTCGCAAATCCATCGCTGGAACAAAGCTTGCGCTACTAACTGTGCTGTCTTATCCTTCAATGCATAGGCTCCGGCTCATTTCGTGAAGTGATCTACAACGACGAGCACGTATTTCATCCCTTTAAGACTGACACCCATTTCCAGCAGGTCCGCGCCCACAATTTCATAGGGCGTACCTACTTGGAAAGGTTTCAAAGGTGGAACAGTTGTCTGATGAGGGTTCGACAAGAAGCATTCTCGACATTCTCGCGTCCAGCGAGCTACATCTCTTTCGAGTGTACCCCAGAATACTCGCGCCTTCAGAGTCCTTATCATTTTCCGAGTCGAAAAATGACCGGCTAGGGCTCCTCTGTGGGCCTCATCAAATACGGCTCGACGCTGAGACGGCGGAACCACAGTGACCATATCTCCATTCTCGCGAATGAATCTGAGTGCCCCTACTTCCAGAACAAAATCCGCGGTAACTACTCTCTTGAACCCCTTAAAGGTTACTGAAGCGTTCAGCTTGTTCTGTCTCAAATTTTCGATCACCGGTCCGAATTCCTTGTCCTTCTCGAGCTCTAGAAGCCACTCATTGTGTTCTTCTATCTCGACTGCGCACACTATTCTTTCATCCTCCCCCGCAGCCTGCGCGAATTCTTCACATTCGCGTGTCGCCACACTTCGAGACAGGGCATCCGCTACTGAGGTAGCTTTGCCCTTTACGTACTCCATGGTGACCTTATACTGTTGCACTTCTAGGGCCCATCTTAACACCCTTCCAGACACGTTCGTCCTTTTGAACAATGCCGTCAGCGGAAGGTGATCTGTTCTCACCGTGGCGCTCATCCCATAGACGAAGAAATGGAACTTCCTTAAGGCGAATACTACGGCCAAGGCCGCAAGGTCCGTGACATGGTAGTTCTTTTCCGCTTTGGTCAAGCTCTTTGACGCGAAGTACACAGGATGTAGGAACTTATCGTCCCCCTACTGGCACAATACCGCGCCCAGGCCACTCTGCGACGCATCCGTGTACAATATGAATGGCCTCTCCCCGGACCTGGCGCGCTCCATGTCTGGCTGACATAGTACCGGTGCCGATGACAATACACCTTTCAGCGCCTTAAACGCCTCTTCGTGCCTTGCGTCCCACTTCCATGGCGACTTTCTACTAGTCTGCTCAAATAATGGTTGCGCAATTTTTGCGAAGTTCAACACGAATTTACGATAGTAACCACACAAGCCAAGGAAAGTTCTCATTTCACCCAGGTTCGTCGGACAAAGGTAATCCCTTATCTTCCGCACCTTTTCCGGGTCCATGTGCACCCCCTCACTATTTATCTCGTGACCCAGAAAAGCCACTTTTGTTTCCAGGAACACGCATTTCTGCGGTTTCAGCTTGAGATGTGCACTTTTGAACGCCTGTAGAACTCTGTCCAGTACTTCGAAGTGCTGACCTTCCGTTTCGGTAGCCACTAGCACATCATCGATGTACACAAACACATGCTTGTCTTTTAGATCGCCCAGTTCCCCTAGCACCTTATCCATCATCCGCTGGAACGCAGCTGGTGATGTGCTCAAACCAAAAGGCAACACGCGGAACTGGAACAATCCCTCCGAAGTGATGAATGCACTTTTCCTCTGCGCATCAGGCGAAAGAGGAATTTGCCAGTATCCGGACGCTAAGTCCAGCGTACTGAAGTATTTCATTCCTCGAAGACTTTGTAGCATCATATCGATCGTGGGGAGAGGGTACGCATCCTGCTTGGTGCTCTTATTTAACTCTCGATAATCGACGCAAACCCGAAGCGACCCGTCCTTTTTCCTAACAAGGACGACAGGTGCTGCCCAATCCGAGGACGAAGGCTCAATGATTCCCCTTTCCAGGAGATCTCCAATTATTGCCTTGAACTCTTCTCGAGCTCCAATTGGCACAGGTCGTTTCTTTTGCCGGATAGGCTCCGCTGAACCGGTGTCTATCTCATGCGTAACCAGACGCTTCTGAGACAGCTCCCTGTCTTCAACTGCGAACACATTCCCGTGTTCCACTAACATCTGGTTCAGCCGCTCACTCAGTTCCTTACCTTGTCGATTCCCGACCAGATATTCCCTCAACCGCGTGTTTCTTTCAGCGTCCGTCAACGGTGGTTCCTGTCTCGATATCATTCTTGATGCGACACACTAGTCCTTAACTCGGTCATAAGTGTCTTACCAGCAGCCCACTGTCTGACCTTTATTGAACACCATGGGCTGTCCTGTCCTGGTCACTACCAGAACTTCCGTTCCGCCTTGGTCATTGGATCTGTACCAACCCGACGGCATCACTTGGTCATTTGCTGAGAACACACCTTCAGAGCACACGGTTAGGTTTGCCAACTTCACAGTTTTTTCTTCCCCCGGTGCCACGTATGTTCTTTTCGCAATTACTGCCACACATGGGGTGTTCCCATCCTGATCCTCGCTCTCGGCTGCCACATTCTCTGTAGCGTCCTCACGTAGCGGGACTTGATTTCCTTTAACTAGACTGTATCCAAACGCGTCCAATACATTTGTGCCTAGTACCAAGGTATCCCTCTTACGTTGCGACACGTGTAGCTTAGCCATCACTACCTTACCGCCTTCATCGCACTCCTTGACCGGCAGTTGTACAATCGTCATGAACGACATGGAGTTTCCCGACGCGTCTACTATCTTTACCGACTTGTCTTGCTGAATCTCCTCAACCGCACTGTCAATGTCGATTCCGTCTTTCATAGCCTGTCGCAAGATCCGTACCGGAAGGATTGAAATCTCCGATCCCGTATCAAGCAAGGCAGACCACTTTCTACCGAAGATTTCCACTTTGCTAGTGCTTTTTGCTCCGAAAACCCCTTCATTGCAAGAGCTCTCGTTCAGCGTGTTCGCAGCTCTAACCGAGACGCACTGCTTCAAGTTTACTCTTGCTGACAAAGACCGTACCTCCTTTGGCTTGCTCCTGTCTCTTTTGGGTTTCTTGCAATCCTTTGCTAGGTGACCCCTACCATCGCAGTTGTAACACCTCGGAGATTGTTTCTCCTGCAAAGTCTGCGACGTGCTTTGTGTGGTGTTCTCATCCACTCTTTTGCCCTTGGAAAAGTCCTTTGCCTGGGATTTCTTTGACCCCGAACAACCTTTCCAGTGACCCGTGTCGCGTTTCTTGTTAGCATTATCTAATGCCATCCTACGACGTTCCACTCTTAGCGCAGCTTCCTTCAGATTATCATACATCTGCTCGCCGCCCTCTTCCAGAACCTCTAACAAGTGGTAAGATTCTGGCCATTCGACTAGCTGTTCGTACAAACAGTTAGCCCTTTGTCGTTGCCAGTGACTTCTCATCTAGTTCAGGGTACGCCCTCTGTGTGAGGTACTCCAACTAGATGCAGAAATCCACGACTGTATTAGACTCTGTCTTCTTCAACCTATTGAGTTTCCCAAAGCTTCTGACCCGCTTATTACGCAACTCGACTTTGGAAGCACTTCGCATGGCCTCCACTACCGCTTCAAAAGAACCACGCTTCTTATCTCGCGGCAGCGCTTCGAATTGAGTTCTAGCCTACCAAGTAGCTTTGACTTCAGTATAGCCTTTAACTCCTCATTTGACCACTGCTCCTTTTGGGTACTTTAGGTTAAACATGTCCATAAAGTTACTGGAAAGTATAGCGCTTTACTTTCCCTGAGTAACCCTGGACCTCGGGTAGGGCCACATATTTCATGTACTTCGAAAAAGCACCGCTATCGCGCTCCCGGGCACTGGGACTACACGAAATTTCTGCTCCCCACTTCACTCCCCACAGTCTAATCTCATTAGGCTCGGCGTGTAACTGACCTTGCTTTCTCTCCACTCTGAGTTGTAGAGGTAGGCCTGTACTGCTGAGATGTCCATGTTGGATGCCTCTGCCTAGATTCTTGCCCATTCTGGAAAGCAATGTGGATTACTAGAAATACCAGCACGAACTCCTTCTAGTGCTTGCCATGTTTCCCTGGCTTCCCGGGAAACATTCACCAACGCACCGGGGATGTCTTGCTTTTCCTCAGCACTCGCCACCGGCTTCCTCTGCGTTTTCCAAGGCTCGAGTTCCTGCAGCTGTTCAGCGCACTAGCGCTCCGACTCTTTGAGCATCCTCTCCAGACGAGCCATTTCACGGTATCCTGAAAACCATAATTCGTCTTTCAGAGTCTCTGATAGTTTCGTTTTGTTCTTTTACCAAAGATGTCCGACCCTCTTTAGCTACTAGATCTTGGATACGGGTCACAAAATCATCCGTATTCTTACACCCGAGGCACTTGGTGAGCTCCAAAAAGTTACCTACTTGTCGCGCACACGCAACGCATCCAGCCTCTAGCTTGCTAACCTGTTGCTTGACACCTGCGAAATGTTGGGCTGTCTTCTTCTCAATCTTATCCCTGTCCTTATCGGACGCCCGCCAATACTTGGCTATCTCAGCTAGCACCAAAATTTCAGCAGTCTTGATCGAATCGAACACTTCAAGACTAACCTCCTTCGCAGTCTGTTCCTGCCCGACGACTCCCAGACTAAATCATGCTTCGTCGACGTCCATGGCTGCGTCGTTGCGAGCACTCATTCTCGATGGTGCTATCTGCAACGGATCAATATCATTGATTACATCAATGCCAGCACGGCACAAATCGACACGTGACCTATTCGGTCCAAGAGCAGCCAATGTTCTAGAAACTCTGCTTCTTGTCGACATGTCTTTTTCTCCTTTATTAACGGTGTGCTAAAGTGTCCTTGCCCGTGTTTGCCTCTGCAAAACACACGGGGCCTCCGCTCAACCAAGTGTCCGCTCCTCGAACGTAAGTTCGATTTACCACCACCTGGTCAAACGAATCCCACACGAGGTGAGGACCCTCTAGCACAACCACAGTGTCCAAAAAGACGGGTCCACCCGAAGGTATTCCACAATCTTTCCGCATTGCTGAAGACTGCTTAACCACTTGTGTCGCCACCGGGTTAAACAGAGACAAAAAATCCAAATCAATGAACCACTACCAATGTCGACGAGACACAGCGAACTATTAATTCGCGAGAGTCCCCTGCAACCCCAATATCAGCCTAGCGAGCGGTTCGGCCCCAAGTTCGGTATTGCAGCCGTCACTGGGCAGGTATGCGGCTGCTGGACCTTCACGAACCAATACAATGGCACAGGAGAATGATAAAAAGAGTTTATGACAAATAAAAAGAACAAAAAACCTAAGACTAAGAAAAAGAAGAGGATAACTATTTAAAATGAGAAAAAACGGCCTTTTATAGGCCACAAACTAAAGGTCGATACAGTACCATGAGCGGCAGGATTGGGGCGCGGCAATAATAGCATTCAAACTGAACGTCATTGGGACACGGGGTATCGGTGGAGCAGGCTTTTAATTTACATTGATTCACAATTCTAACAATGTTATTCCTAACACAATCTATTTCATCTAATTCACGTATTCTCTACAATGATGCACCTCTAGCTGGGTCGTGCAAACTTTCCAGTCAGATCCCACACACTTCCCGCGGCGCGTGATGCACCTCTAGCTGGGTCGTGCAAACTTTCCACGGCGCGTTGCGCCCATCCAGTCGGGTCCCGCACACTTTCCGCGAAGCGTGGCGCAACTCCAGTTGGGTCGCGCACACTTCCCGCGGCGCGTGGTGCACCTCTAGCTGGCTCGTGCAAACTTTCCACGGCGCGTTGCGCACATTCAGTTGGGTCCCGCACACTTCCCACGGTGCGTGGCGCACTTCCATTTGGGTGGCGCAAACATTCCACGGCGCGTGGCGCACTTTTAGTCGGGTCGCGCACACTTCCAGCGGCGCGTGGCGCACCTAGAGTTGGGTCCCACAAACTTTCCACGGCGCGTGGCGCACATTCAGTCGGATTCCGCACACCTCCCGCGGCGCGTGGCGCACTTCCAGTTGAATCCCGCACACTTTCCACAGCGCGTGGCGCACCTCCAGTTGGGTCCCGCAAACTTTCCACGGCGCGTGGCGCGCTTCCAATCGGGTTTGCACACCTTCCACGGCGCGTGGCGCTTCCAATCGGGTCCCGCACACTTCCCGCGGTGCGTGGTGCACCTCTAGCTGGGTCGTGCAAACTTTTCACGGCGCGTTGCGCACATCCAGTCGGGTCCCGCCGCACACTTTCCACGGCGCGTGGCGCACTTCCAGTTGGGTCCCACAAACATTCCACGGCGCTTGGCGCGCTTCCAATCGGGTTTGCACACCTTCCACGGCGCGTGGCGCTTCCAATCGGGTCCCGCACACTTCCCGCTGTGCGTGGTGCACCTCTAGCTGGCTCGTGCAAACTTTTCACGGCGCGTTGCGCACATCCAGTCGGGTCCCGCCGCACACTTTCCACGGCGCGTGGCGCACTTCCAATCGGGACCCGCACGCTTTCCACGTCACGTGGCGCACTTCCAGTTGGGTCCCACAAACTTTCCACGGCGCGTGGCGCACCTCCAGTCGGATCCCGCACACTTTCCACGGCAAATGGCGCACTTCCAGTCGGGTCCCGCACACTTTACACGGCGCGTGCCGCACTTCCAATCCGATTACGCACACTTTCCACGGCGCGTGGTGCACCTCTAGCTGGGTCGTGCAAACTTTCCACGGCGTGTGGCGCACTTCCAGTTGGGTCCCGCACACTTCCCACGGTGCGTGGCGCACTTCCAGTTGGCTCCCGCACACTTTCCACGGCGCGTGGCGCATCTCCATTTAGGTGGCGCACACTTTACACGGCGCGTGGCGCACTTCCAGTCGAGTCCCGCACACATTCCACGGCGCGTGGCGCACTTCCAGCTGAGTCCCGCACACTATCCACAGCGCGTGGCGCACCTCCAGTTGGCTCCCACAAACTTTCCACGGCGCATGGCGCGCTTCCAATCGGGTCCGCACACCTTCCACGGCGTTTGGCGCTTCCAATCGGGTCCCGCACACTTTCAACGGCGCGTGGCGCACATTCAGTCGGATTCCGCACACTTTCGCGGCGCGTGGCGCACTTCCAGTCGGGTCTCTCACACTTCCAGCGACGCGTGGTGCACCTCCATTCGGATCCAGCACACTTTCCACGGCGCGTGGCGCACATTCAGTCAGATCCCACACACTTCCCGCGGCGCGTGATGCACCTCTAACTGGGTCGTGCAAACTTTCCACGGCGCGTTGCGCCCATAGTTCGGTTTCACGGCCGTCACTGGGCAGGCATGCGGCCGCTGGACCTTCACGAATCAATGTAATGGAACAGAGAGAAATGACAAAAAGAGTTTATTAACAAAATAAAAGAACAAAAAACCTAAGGCTAAGGAAAAGAAGAGGATAACCACTTTGAATGAGAAAACCGGCCTTTTATAGGCCACAAACTAAAGGTCGATACAGTACCATGAGCGGCAGGATTGGGGCGCGGCAATAATAGCATTCAAACTGAACGTTATTGGGACACGGGGTATCGGTGGAGCAGGCTTTTAATTTACATTGATTCACAATTCTAACAATGTTATTCCTAACACAATCTATTTCATCTAATTCACGTATTCTCTACATGCTCCCCCCCCCCGCCCCGAAGGCGTCCTCGACTTCAGTATCCGTGCTCTGCTGCCCCATGTTCTTCTGCAATCGTTTCTGCTGGCGTTGGTAGACCCTCTATAAATGGCGCTTGGAAATCCTGCCATCCATTTTCTTTGCTGCTTTCGGAACGGGCACTTCGACCCTCTGCGGTCCTTTGCGATCGGCGCGGAACTCTGCTAAGCGATTGCGCTCTAGCTCAATACCGGTCGGTTTCACCTGATTCGTGAGGTGACGGTAAAACTCCAGAGTCGCCTCAGTTTCCATCCAAGATCCATCTTCAGGGGCAACTGCCACTAAGAAGCATGTCATGTCTGGCCTCATGGCGCCCGGCGCTTCCGGTAGCAGACTTCACCTGGTTCAGCAAATGAAGCTTCATGCTCAGGACCGCGGTGATGTGCTCCCTTGCCATGTCATTCATACGGTCCCACACCGTCCAGGTCTCATTCCTCGGCCCGTTCACAATAACAACACGGGTTCCACGAATCAGCCACAAATCTAGCGCATGCATAAATGGGATCCACGAGTAGGCATCCAACGGCTCTTGATCCCGCATCACAAAAACCACAGTTCCCACGGAATCGCTATATATGTCGGTTCGATCGAGATGCAAATCACGGAAACGGCGATAGTAGAAGAACTGCGTACGAGTATGTCCTTTCGACCATATCAAACGATGCAGCACCTCGGGAACAACGATCACGATTCTTCTATGCTCGTTTGCCCAGTTAGGATTCTTGATCAGCTTACTCCATTCCATGTCCAAAGACATGCGCCATCCGATTTCGATCATCCGAACGGTATCGCACGACCATCCAGCTACCTCAGCATGACGGAGAATGCTACCCTTGGGCACAACGGTCGTCATCAATGCAATATGGTTACACGCGTGACGGAAGAATACATAAGCATGAGCAATAGCACGAGGATTCAATGCTCTAACGGAAGGATCACAAATGGCTTGACATTTAGCAGCAAGACTTCCTACAGAACTCCAAATGGCTAATACTCTAGCGGCATCAAGTACACATTCAATACGATGCTCATCGGCAGAAGACAGCAAAGATGGTATCAGATGCTTGGCCCGAAGGGCAGAACTGCAGCGGCAAGTATCAAGCAGGAATCCCTTCTTTCCATCCACGGCAGGGAACGGCCGACCCGAGCAACGAAACTTCACATGCAGGAAATTCAGTTCGTCCGCAACATCGAATTCGTCTTCGGTCCTAAAATGTTCACTTTTAGACCCAATATCGACCTTCGCCAACCGGCATAACTTCTTGTTTACACCTCTTTCTTAGCTTTCCATACACAACTTCGTTTTCGCGGCACAATGCCGATTCTTCCTTGCACCTCCTTTTCTGTCAGAATTGAGTGCAAACGACGACCGCACTGCACTACACACCTTCCTCTTACCACCCCTCTTACGCTTAGTTTTGGGTGCCGTAGGCGTGTCGGAAATGTAGCTTGGACAAAGGAGCAACTGGTCAAAGGGAATTCGCAATGGTTCCTCGTTAGCTGCAATCTTGGTGATCAGTGCCGAGCTCTCGCTCGCCTCTAACACCCTGTACAGACCATCCCAGTCCACCGTAAGCTTTGGATGTTTGCTGCGGTTCTTCTCGCGGCAGCTTCATGAATACTCGCTGGCCCCCTCGCGGCAACTTATCTGCAGTTGCACCATGCTTAGCGTCATAGTGTTTTTTCATACTCTTCCGATACTCCTCGTTCCTCAGGCGCACTTCCTCCCAAATGAGGAGCATACCCTGCACGAGTTCAGTACGGTATTCATCCAAATCTAGATCGTAGCAATACAGGTTACCCGGCGCCGTTGTTGCTGGTAGCACGGGGTCGAACCCGTGCAAGAGAAAGAATGGACTCTCTCCAGTGGCATCGTGTGGGGTAACATTGTATGCGAATATCACATTTGGTAACAACTCATCCCAGTTGTCCGGTGACTCTGTCTTCTTCTTAAGGATGCGCTGGATAGTCCCAATAGCGCGTTCCGTGAGTCCGTTCGCTCGCGAATTGTAGCCTTTCGTGGTGGAATGCTGAATACCAGCCATCTCCGTCACGCTCGCTACCACCGCATTTATAAATTCTGTTCATTGATCCGTGTGGATCTGCCTCGGCCACCTGGCTCCCTCGCAAATCCATCGCTGGAACAAAGCTTGCGCCACTGACTGTGCTGTCTTATCCTTCAATGCATAGGCTCCGGCCCATTTCGTGAAGTGATCTACAACGACGAGCACGTATTTCATCCCTTTAAGACTGACACCCATTTCCAGCAGGTCCGCGCCCACAATTTCATAGGGCTTACCTACTTGGAACGGTTTCAAAGGTGGAACAGTTGTCTGATGAGGGTTCGACAAGAAGCATTCTCGACATTCTCGCGTCCAGCGAGCTACATCTCTTTCGAGTGTACCCCAGAATACTCGCGCCTTCAGAGTCCTTATCATTTTCCGAGTCGAAAAATGACCGGCTAGGGCTCCTCTGTGGGCCTCATCAAATACGGCTCGGCGCTGAGACGGCGGAACCACAGTGACCACATCTCCATTCCTCGCAAATGAATCTGAGTGCCCCTTCTTCCAGGACAAAATCCGCGGTCACTACTCTCTTGAACCCCTTCAAGGTTACTGCAGCGTCCAGCTTGTTCTGTCTCAAATTTTCGATCACCGGTCCGAATTCCTCGTCCTTCTCGAGCTCTAGAAGCCACTCATTGTGTTCTTCTATCTCGACTGGGCACACTATTCTTTCATCCTCCCCCGCAACCTGCGCGAATTCTTCACATTCGCGTGTCGCCACACTTCGAGACAGGGCATCCGCTACTGAGTTGGCTTTGCCCTTTACGTACTCCATGGTGACCTTATACTGTTGCACTTCTAGGGCCCATCTTAACACCCTTCCAGACACGTTCGTCCTTTTGAACAATGCCGTCAGCGGAAGGTGATCTGTTCTCACCGTAACGCTCATCCCATAGACAAAGAAATGGAACTTCCTTAAAGGCAGTGGTCACGATGAAAAACGTTATAGAAAAAACTACAAAAATCAGCTTAGATAAAAAACAGCTGAAAAACTATAAAGGTAGAGCGGTGAAAAACGGGCTAGAATTAGAGTTTCTAAGGCCCAAAGCAGCCAGTTCGTGCACACGTGCACAGCGATGACGAATTAGATCGCAGTCTCATGCCGAGCAGTCAAAAATCATCGACATTCAGAGGACGAAATAAATGTAAATTTACCTAATAAAAACAGTTGAACAATGAAAGCAAGCACTTCAGTCAATGCTTTTGACTAGATGTGTACATAAATCCGAAGCTGCATTGATTGAAATTCAATTTCAAGCCAGCTTATGTTCTTGATATAAGAGGTCATCGATGCCGATGATATGGAGTGAGCTCGTCCACCGTCAAAAGACAAGAAAGTTCAGGCTTCAAATTTTGCCCAAAACAATGGTTTTTTCGCAATTTTTTCTTATAGGTCCTACTACTCAAGACCCAGAAAAGGGTTTAGAGAGACAAAGACGACAAGCATATTTGATCGCGACCACTGCCTTTAAGGCGAATACTACGGCCAAGGCCTCAAGGTCCGCGACATGGTAGTTCTTTTCCGCTTTGGTCAAGCTCTTTGACGCGAAGTACACAGGATGTAGGAACTTATCGTCCCCCTCCTGGCACAACACCGCGTCCAGGCCACTCTGCGAAGCATCCGTGTACAATATGAATGGCCTCTCCCCGGACCTGGCGCGCTCCATGTCTGGCTGACATAGTAGAGGTGCCGATGACAATACACCTTTCAGCGCTTTAAACGCCTCTTCGTGCCTTGCGTCCCACTTCCATGGCGACTTTTTACTAGTCAGCTCAAATAATGGTTGCGCAATTTTCGCAAAGTTCAACACGAATTTACGATAGTAACCACACAAGCCAAGGAAAGTTCTCATTTCACCCAGGTTCGTCGGACAAAGGTAATCCCTTATCTTCCACACCTTTTCCGGGTCCATGTGCACCCCCTCACTATTTATCTCGTGATCCAGAAAAGCCACTTTTTGTTTCCAGGAACACGCATTTCTGCGGTTTCAGCTTGAGATGTGCACTTTTGAACGCCTGTAGAACTCTGTCCAGTACTTCCAAGTGCTGACCTTCCGTTTCGGTAGCCACTAGCACATCATCGATGTACACAAACACATGCTTGTCTTTTAGATCGCCCAGTTCCCCTAGCACCTTATCCATCATCCGCTGGAACGCAGCTGGTGATGTGTTTAAACCAAAAGGCAACACGCGGAACTGGAACAATCCCTCCGAAGTGATGAATGCACTTTTCCTCTGCGCATCAGGCGAAAGAGGAATTTGCCAGTATCCGGACGCTAAGTCCAGCGTACTGAAGTATTTCATTCCTCGAAGACTTTGTAGCATCATATCGATCGTGGGAAGAGGGTACGCATCCTGCTTGGTGCTCTTATTTAACTCCCAATAATCGACGCAAACCCGACGCGACTCGTCCTTTTTCCTAACAAGGACGACAGGTGCTGCCCAATCCGGAGGACGAAGGCTCAATGATTCCCCTTTCCCAGGAGATCTCCAATTATTGCCTTGAACTCTTCTCGAGCTCCAATTGGCACAGGTCGTTTCTTTCGCCGGATAGGCTCCGCTGAACCGGTGTCTATCTCATGTGTAACCAGATGCGTCTGAGACAGCTCCCTGTCTTCAACTGCGAACACATTCCCGTGTTCCACTAACATCTGGTTCAGCTGCTCACCAGTTCCTTACCTTGTCGATTCCTCGACCAGGTATTCCCTCAACCGCGTGTTTCTTTCCAGCGTCCGTCAACGGTGGTTCCTGTCTCGACATCATTCTTAATGCGACACACTCGTCCTCAAGTTGGTCATAAGTGTCTTTCCAGCAGCCCATTGTCTGACCTTTATTGAACACCATGGGCTGTCCCGTTCTGTTCACTACCAGAACTTCCGTTTCGCCTTGGTCATTGGATCTGTACCAACCCGACGGCATCACTTGATCATTTGCTGAGAACACACCTTCAGAGCACACGGTTAGGTTTGCCAACTTCACAGTTTTTTCTTCCTCCGGTGCCACGTATGTTCTTTTCGCAATTACTGCCACACATTGGGTGTTCCCATCCTGATCCTCGCTCTCGACTGCCACATTCTCTGTAGCGTCCTCAAGTAGCGGGACTTGATTTCCCTTAACTAGACTGTATCCAAACGCGTCCAATACATTTGTGCCTAGTACCAAGGTATCCCTCTTACGTTGCGACACGTGTAGCTTAGCCATCACTACCTTGCCGCCTTCATCGCACTCCTTGACCGGCAGTTGTACAATCGTCATGAACGACATGGAGTTTCCCGACGCGTCTACTATCTTTACCGACTTGTCTTGCTGAATCTCCTCAACCGCACTGTCAATGTCGATTCCGTCTTTCATAGGCTGTCGCAAGATCCGTGGCGGAAGGATTGAAATCTCCGATCCCGTATCAAGCAGTGCAGACCACTTTCTACCGAAGATTTCCACTTTGGTAGTGCTTTTTGCTCCGAAAACCCCTTCATTGCAAGAGCTCTCGTTCAGCGTGTTCGCAGCTCTAACCGAGACGCACTGCTTCAAGTTTACTCTTGCTGACAAAGACCGTACCTCCTTTGGCTTGCTCCTGTCTCTTTTGGGTTTCTTGCAATCCTTCGCTACCATCGCAGTTGTAACACCTCGGAGATTGTTTCTCCTGCAAAGTCTGCGACGTGCTTTGTGTGGTGTTCTCATCCACTCTTTTGCCCTTGGAAAAGTCCTTTGCCTGGGATTTCTTTGACCCCGAACAACCTTTCCAGTGACCCGTGTCGCGTTTCTTGTTAGCATTATCTAATGCCATCCTACGACGTTCCACTCTTAGCGCAGCTTCCTTCAGATTATCATACATCTGCTCGCCGCCCTCTTCCAGAACCTCTAACAAGTGGTAAGATTCTGGCCATTCGACTAGCTGTTCGTACAAACAGTTAGCCCTTGTCGTTGCCAGTGACTTCTCATCTAGTTCAGGGTACGCCCTCTGTGTGAGGTACTCCAACTAGATGCAGAAATCCACGACTGTATTAGACTCTGTCTTCTTCAACCTATTGAGTTTCCCCAAAGCTTCGACCCGCTTATTACGCAACTCGACTTTGGAAGCACTTCGCATGGCCTCCACTACCGCTTCAAAAGAACCACGCTTCTTATCTCGCGGCAGCGCTTCGAATTGAGTTCTAGCCTTACCAAGTAGCTTTGACTTCAGTATAGCCTTTAACTCCTCATTTGACCACTGCTCCTTTTGGGTACTTTAGGTTAAACATGTCCATAAAGTTACTGAAAGTATAGCCTTTACTTTCCCCTGAGTAACCCTGGACCTCGGGTAGGGCCACATATTTCATGTACTTCGAAAAAGCACCGCTATCGCGCTACCGGGCACTGGGACTACACGAAATATCGCTCCCCACTTCACTCCCACAGTCTAATTCATTAGGCTCGACGTGTAACTGACCTTGCTTTCTCTCCACTTGAGTTGTAGAGGTAGGCCTGTACTGCTGAGATGTCCATGTTGGATGCCTCTGCCACGATTCTTGCCCATTCTGAAAGCAATGTGGATTACCAGAAATACCAGCACGGACTCTTTCTAGTGGTTGCCATGTTTCCCTGGCTTCCCGAGAAACATTCACCAACTCACCGGGGATGTCTTGCGTTTCCTCAGCACTCGCCACCGGCTTCTTCTGCGTTTTCCAACGCTCGAGTTCTTGCTGCTGTTCAGCGCACTTGCGCTCCGACTCTTTGAGCATCCTCTCCAGACGAGCCACGGTATCCTGAAAAACCATAATTCGTCTTTCACAGTCTCTGATAGTTTCGTTTTGTTCTTTTACCGTCGATGTCCGACCCTCTTTAGCTACTAGATCTTGGATACGGGTCACAAAATCATCCGTATTCTTACACCCGAGGCACTTGGTGAGCTCCAAAAAGTTACCTACTTGTCGCGCACACGCAACGTATCCAGCCTCTAGCTTGCTAACCTGTTGCTTGACACCTGCGAAATGTTGGGCTGTCTTCTTCTCAATCTTATCCCTGTCCTTATCGGACGCCCGCCAATACTTGGCTATCTCAGCTAGCACCAAAATTTCAGCAGTCTTGATCGAATCGAACACTTCAAGACTAACCTCCTTCGCAGTCTGTTCCTGCCCGACGGCTCCCAGACTGAATCCTGCTTCGTCGACGTCCATGGCTGCGTCGTTGCGAGCACTCATTCTCGATGGTGCTATCCGCAACGGATCAATATCATTGATTACATCAATGCCAGCACGGCACAAATCGACACGTGACCTATTCGGTCCACGAGCAGCCAATGTTCTGGAAACTCTGCTTCTTGTCGACATGTCTTCTTTATTAACGGTGTGCTAAAGTGTCCTTGCCCGTGCTTGCCTCTGAAAAACACACGGGGCCTCCGCTCAACCAAGTGTCCGCTCCTCGAACGTAAGTTCGGTTTTCGACTACCTGGACAAACGAAACCCACACGAGGTGAGGACCTCTAGCACAACCACAGTGTCCAAAAAAGAAGGGTCCACCCGAAGGTATTCCACAATCTTTCCGCACTGCTGAAGACTGCTTAACCACTTGTGTTGCCACCGGGTTAATCAGGAGACAAAAATCCAAATTAATGAGCCACTACGAATCTGGACGAGACACAGCGACCTATTGATTCGCGAGAGTCCCCTGCAACCACAATACCAGCCTAGCGGGCCGTGCGGCCCCCAAGTTCGGTTTTGCAGCCGTCACTGGGCAGGTATGCGGCCGCTGGACCTTCACGAATCAATGTAATGGAACAGGAGAAATGACAAAAAGAGTTTATCAACAAAATAAAAGAACAAAAAAGCTAAGCCTAAGGAAAAGAAGAGGATAACCACTTTGAATGAGAAAAACCGGCCTTTTATAGGCTACAATTAAAGGTCGATACAGTACCATGAGCGGCAGGATTGGGGCGCGGCAATAATAGCATTCAAACTGAACGTCATTGGGACAAGGGGTATCAGTGGAGCAGGCTTTCAATTTACATTATTCACAATTCTAACAATGTTATTCCTAACACAATCTATTTCATCTAATTCACGTATTCTCTACAATGATGCACCTCTAGCTGGGTCGTGCAAACTTTCCAGTCAGATCCCACACACTTCCCGCGGCGCGTGATGCACCTCTAGCTGGGTCGTGCAAACTTTCCACGGCGCGTTGCGCCCATCCAGTCGGGTCCCGCACACTTTCCGCGAAGCGTGGCGCAACTCCAGTTGGGTCGCGCACACTTCCCGCGGCGCGTGGTGCACCTCTAGCTGACTCGTGCAAACTTTCCACGGCGCGTTGCGCACATTCAGTTGGGTCCCGCACACTTCCCACGGTGCGTGGCGCACTTCCAGTTGGGTCCCGCACACTCTACACGGCGCGTGGCGCACTTCCAGTTGGGTCCCGCACACTTTCCACGGCGCGTGGCGCATCTCCGTTTGGGTGGCGCACACTTTACACGACGCGTGGCGCACTTCCAGTCGAGTCCCGCACACTTTCCACGGCGCGTGGCTACTTTTAGTCGGGTTCAGCACACTTCCCGCGGCGCGTGGCGCACTTCCAGTCGGATCCCGCACACTTTCTACGGCGCATGGCGCACTTCCAGTCGGGTCCCGCACACTTTACACGGCGCGTGGCGCACTTCCCATCCGACCCCGCACACTTTCCACGGCGCGTCGCGCACCTCTAGCTGGGTCGTGCAAACTTTCCACGGCGTGTGGCGCACTTCCAGTTGGGTCCCGCACACTTTACACGGCGCGTGGCGCACTTCCAGTCGAGTCCAGCACACTTTCCACGGCGCGTGGCCACTTTTAGTCGGGTT
The DNA here is from genome assembly GCA_029168955.1 of Aplectana chamaeleonis. NCBI lineage: Eukaryota > Metazoa > Nematoda > Chromadorea > Rhabditida > Cosmocercidae > Aplectana > Aplectana chamaeleonis. The sequence goes on along the minus strand of JAPDOI010001007.1, from coordinate 144,536 downwards.
CAGCACACTTCCCGCGGTGCGTGGCGCACCTCCAGTTGGGTCGCGCACACTTCCAGCGGCGCGTGGCGCACCTCCAGTTGGGTCGCGCGCTTTCAGCGGCGCGTGACGCACCACCAGTCGGATCCTGCACACTTTACACGGCGCGTGGCGCACATTCAGTTGGCTCCCACAAACTTTCCACGGCGCATGGCGCGCTTCCAATCGGGTCCGCACACCTTCCACGGCGCGTGGCGCTTCCAATCGGGTCCCGCACACTTTCAACGGCGCGTGGCGCACATTCAGTCGGATTCCGCACACTTCCCGCGGCGCGTGGCGCACTTCCAGTCGGGTCTCGCACACTTCCAGCGACGCGTGGTGCACCTCCATTCGGATCCAGCACACTTTCCACGGCGCGTGGCGCACATTCAGTCAGATCACACACACTTCCCGCGGCGCGTGATGCACCTCTAGCTGGGTCGTGCAAACTTTCCACGGCGCGTGGCCACTTTTAGTCGGGTTCAGCACACTTCCCGCGGTGCGTGGCGCACCTCCAGTTGGGTCGCGCACACTTCCAGCGGCGCGTGGCGCACCTCCAGTTGGGTCGCGCACTTTCAGCGGCGCGTGGCGCACTTCCAGTCGGATTCCGCACACTTTCCACGGCGCGTGGCGCACTTCCAATCGGTTCCCGCACGCTTTCCACGGCGTGTGGCGCACTTCCAGTTGGGTCCCGCACACTTCCCACGGTGCGTGGCGCACTTCCAGTTGGGTCCCGCACACTCTACACGGCGCGTGGCGCGCTTCCAATCGGGTCCGCACACCTTCCACGGCGCGTGGCGCTTCCAATCGGGTCCCGCACACTTTCCACGGCGCGTGACGCACATTCAGTCGGATTCCGCACACTTCCCGCGGCGCGTGGCGCACTTCCAGTTGAGTCCCGCACACTTTCCACAGCGCGTGGCGCACCTCCAGTTGGGTCCCACAAACTTTCCACGGCGCATGGCGCACTTCAATCGGGTCCGCACACCTTCCACGGCGCGTGGCGCTTCCAATCGGGTCCCGCACGCCTTCCACGGCGCGTGGCGCACATTCAGTCGGATTCCGCACACTTCCCGCGGCGCGTGGCGCACTTCCAGTTGAGTCCCGCACACTTTCCACAGCGCGTGGCGCACCTCCAGTTGGGTCCCTCACACTTTCCACTGCGCATGGCGCATTTCCAGTCGGGTCGCGCACACCTTCCACGGCGCGTGGCGCGCTTACAATCGGGTCCCGCACACTTTCCACGGCGCGTGGCGCACATTCAGTTGGCTCCCACAAACTTTCCACGGCGCATGGCGCACTTCCAGTCGGGTCTCGCACACTTCCAGCGACGCGTGGTGCGCCTCCATTCGGATCCAGCACACTTTCCACGGCGCGTGGCGCACATTCAGTCAGATCCCACACACTTCCCGCGGCGCGTGATGCACCTCTAGCTAAGTCGTGCAAACTTTCCACGGCGCGTTGCGCCCATCCAGTCGGGTCCCGCACACTTTCCGCGAAGCGTGGCGCAACTCCAGTTGGGTCGCGCACACTTCCCGCGGCGCGTGGTGCACCTCCAGTTGGGTCGCGCACTTTCAGCGGCGCGTGGCGCACCACCAGTCGGGTCCCGCACACTTTACACGGCGCGTGGCGCACTTCCAGTCGGATTCCGCACACTTTCCACGGCGCGTGGCGCACTTCCAATCGGTTCCCGCACGCTTTCCACGGCGTGTGGCGCACTTCCAGTTGGGTCCCGCACACTTCCCACGGTGCGTGGCGCACTTCCAGTTGGGTCCCGCACACTCTACACGGCGCGTGGCGCGCTTCCAATCGGGTCCGCACACCTTCCACGGCGCGTGGCGCTTCCAATCGGGTCCCGCACACTTTCCACGGCGCGTGACGCACATTCAGTCGGATTCCGCACACTTCCCGCGGCGCGTGGCGCACTTCCAGTTGAGTCCCGCACACTTTCCACAGCGCGTGGCGCACCTCCAGTTGGGTCCCACAAACTTTCCACGGCGCATGGCGCACTTCAATCGGGTCCGCACACCTTCCACGGCGCGTGGCGCTTCCAATCGGGTCCCGCACACTTTCCACGGGGCGTGGCGCACCTTCAGTCGGATCCCGCACACTTTCCGCGAAGCATGACGCATCTCCAGTTGGGTCGCGCACACTTTTCGCGAAGCGTGACGCATCTCCAGTTTGGTCGCGCACACTTCCAGCGGCGCATGGCGCACTTCCAGTCAGATCCGGCACACTTTCCATGGCGCGTGGCGCACTTCCAGTCGGATTCCGCACGCTCTCCGCGGCGCGTGGCGCACATCCAATCGGGTCCCGCATACTTTCCACGGCGCGTAGCGCACTTCCAGTTGGGTCCCGCACACCTTCCACGGCGCATGTGGCGTTTCCAATCGGGTCCCGCATACTTTCCACGGCGCATAGCGCACATCTAGTCGGATCCCGCACACTTTCCACGGCGCGTGGCGCACTTCCAGTCGAGTCCCGCACACTTTCCACGGCGCGTGGCGTACTTCCAGTTGGGTCCTTCACACTTTCCACGGCTTGTGGCGCACTTCCAGTCGGGTCCCGCACACTTTCCACGGCGCGTGGCGCACTTCCAATCGGGTCCCGCACACTTTCCACGGCGCGTGGCGCACATCCAGTCGGATTCCGCACACTTTCCAGCGGCGCGTGGCGCACTTCAAGTCGGGTTCCACACGCTTTCCACGGCGCGTGGCGGTTCCAATCGGGTCCCGCACACTTTCCACGGCGCGTGGCGCACATTCAGTCGGATCCCGCACACTTTCCACGGCGCGTGGCGCATTTCCAGTCGGATCCCGCACACTTTCCGCGGCGCGCGGCGCACTTCCAGGTGGATCCCTAACACTTTCCACGGCGCGTAGCGCACTTCCAGTTGGGTCCCGCACACCTTCCACGGCGCATGTGGCGTTTCCAATCGGGTCCCGCATACTTTCCACGGCGCATAGCGCACATCTAGTCGGATCCCGCACACTTTCCACGGCGCATGGCGCAGTTTCAGTTGGGTCCCGCACACTTTCCACGGCGCGTGGCGCTCCCAATCGGGCTCCGCATACTTTCCCCGGCGCATAGCGCACATCTAGTCGGATCCCGCACACTTTCCACGGCGCATGGCGCAGTTTCAGTTGGGTCCCGCACACTTCCCGCGGCGCGTGGCGCACTTCCAATTGGGTCTCGCACACTTTCCACGGCGCGTGGCGCACCTCCAGTTGGGTCGGGCACACTTCCAGCGGCGCGTGGCGCACCTCCAGTCGGATCCCGCACACTTTACACGGCGCGTGGCGCACTTCCAGTCGGATTCCGCACGCTCTCCGCGGCGCGTGGCGCACTTCCAGTTTGGTCCCACAAGCTTTCACGGCGCGTGGCGCGCTTCCAATCTGGTCCGCACACCTCCCACGGCGCGTAGCGCACATCCAGTCGGATCTCGCACACTTCCCGCGGCGCGTGGCGCACATCCAATCGGGTCCCGCATACTTTCCACGGCGCGTAGCGCACTTCCAGTTGGGTCCCGCACACTTTCCACGGCGCATGGCGCGTTTCCAATCGGGTCCGCACACCTCCCACGGCGCATGGCGCGTTTCCAATCGGGTCCGCACACCTCCCACGGCGCGTAGCGCACATCCAGTTGGGTCCCGCACACTTCCCACGGCGCGTGGCGCACCTCCAGTCGGATCCCGCACACTTTCCACGGCGCGTGGCGCGCCTCCAGTTGGGTCCCACACTTTCCACGGCGCGTGGCGCACTTACAAACGGGTCCCACACGCTTTCCACGGCGCGTGCCGGCTCCAATCGGGTCCCGCACACTTTCCACGGCGCGTGGCGCACATTCAGTCGGATCCCCCACAAATTCCACCGCGCGTGGCGCACTTCCAGTTGGGTCCAGCACACCTCCCACGGCGCGTGGCGCACATCCAATCGGGTCCCGCACACTTTCCGCGGCGCGTGGCGCACTTCCAGTTTAGTCCCACAAGCTTTCACGGCGCGTGGCGCGCTTCGAATCGGGTCCGCACACTTCCCGCGGCGCGTGGCGCACTTCCAGTTGGGTCCCGCACACCTCCCGCGGCGCGTAGCGCACTTCCATTCAGGTCACGCACGCTTTACACAGCGCGTGGCGATTCCAATCGGGTCCCGCACACTTTCCACGGAGCGTGGCGCACATTCAGTCGGATCCCGCACACTTTTCGCGAAGCGTGACGCATCTCCAGTTGGGTCGCGCACACTTCCACGGCGCATGGCGCACTTCCAGTCGGGTCCCGCACACCTTGCATGGCGCGTGGCGCACCTCCAGTTGGGTCGCGCACACTTTCCACGGCGCGTGGCGCACTTCCAATCGGGTCCGCACACTTTCAGCGGCGCGTGGCGGTTCAAATCGGGTCCCGCACACTTTCCACGGCGCGTGGCGCACTTCCAGTCGGATTCCGCACACTTTCCACGGCGCGTGGCGCACTTCCAATCGGGTCCGCACACCTTCCACGGCGCGTGGCGCACTTCCAATTGGGTTTCGCACACTTTCCACGGCGCGTGGCGCGCTTCCAATCTGGTCCGCACACCTCCCACGGCGCGTGGCGCACTTCCAATGGGGTCTCGCACACTTTCCACGGCGCATGGCGCAGTTTCAGTTGGGTCCCGCACACTTCCCGCGGCGGGTGGCGCACTTCCAATTAGGTCTCGCACACTTTCCACGGCGCGTGGCGCACCTCCAGTTGGGTCCCGCACACTTTCCACGGCGCGTGGCGCACTTCAATCGGGTCCGCACACTTCCACGGCGCGTGGCGCACTTCCAATCGGGTCCGCACACTTCCCGCGGCGCGTGGCGCACTTCCAGTTGGGTCCCGCACACCTTCCACGGCGCGTGGCGCACATCCAATCGGGTCCCGCACACTTTCCACGGCGCGTGGCGCACATCCAATCGGGTCCCGCACACTTTCCACGGCGCATGGCGCGTTTCCAATCGTGTCCCGCACACCTCCCACGGCGCAAGGCGCACTTCCAGTTGGGTCCCGCACACCTCCCGCGGCGCGTAGCGCACATCCAGTCAAATCCCGCACACTTTCCACGGCGCATGACGCACTTCCAGCTGGGTCGCGCACACCTCCCACGGCGCGTAGCGCACATCCAGTCGGATCCCGCACACTTTACACGGCGCGTGTCACACTTCCAGTCGGGTCCCGCGCACTTTCCACGGCGCATGGCGCGCTTCCAATCGGGTCCCGCACACCTCCCACGGCGCGTAGCGCACATCCAGTCGGATCTCGCACACTTCCCGCGGCGCGTGGCGCACGTCCAATCGGGTCCCGCATACTTTCCACGGCGCGTAGCGCACTTCCAGTTGGGTCCCGCACACCTTCCCGCGGCGCGTGGCGCACTTCCAGTTGGGTCCCGCACACTTCCAGTGGCGCGTGTGGCACCTCCAGTTGGGTCGCGTACACTTTCCACGACGCATGGCGCCCTCCCAGTCGGATTCTGAACACTTTCCACGGCGCGTGGCGTACATTCAGTCGGATCCCGCACACTTACCACGGCGCGTGACGCACCTCAGTCGGGTCGCACACCTTCCACGGCGCATGTCGCACTTCCAGTTGGGTCCCGCACACTTTCCACGGCGCATGGCGCGTTTCCAATCGTGTCCAGCACACCTCCCACGGCGCGTAGCGCACATCCAGTCGGATCCCGCACACTTTCCACGGCGCGTGGCGCGCCTCCAATCGATTCCCGCACACTTTCCACGGCGTGTGGCGCACTTCCAGTTGGGTCCCGCACACTTCCCACGGTGCGTGGCGCACTTCCAGTTGGGTCCCGCACACTCTACACGGCGCGTGGCGCGCTTCCAATCGGGTCCGCACACCTTCCACGGCGCGTGGCGCTTCCAATCGGGTCCCGCACACTTTCCACGGCGCGTGACGCACATTCAGTCGGATTCCGCACACTTCCCGCGGCGCGTGGCGCACTTCCAGTTGAGTCCCGCACACTTTCCACAGCGCGTGGCGCACCTCCAGTTGGGTCCCACAAACTTTCCACGGCGCATGGCGCACTTCAATCGGGTCCGCACACCTTCCACGGCGCGTGGCGCTTCCAATCGGGTCCCGCACGCCTTCCACGGCGCATGGCGCACATTCAGTCGGATTCCGCACACTTCCCGCGGCGCGTGGCGCACTTCCAGTTGAGTCCCGCACACTTTCCACAGCGCGTGGCGCACCTCCAGTTGGGTCCCGCAAACTTTCCACAGCGCGTGGCGCGTTTCCAATCGGGTCCGCACACCTTTCACGGCGCGTGGCGCTTCCAATCGGGTCCCGCACACTTTCAACGGCGCGTGGCGCACATTCAGCCGGATTCCGCACACTTCCCGCGGCGCGTGGCGAACTTCCAGTCGGGTCTCGCACACCTTCCACGGCGCGTGGCGCGCCTCCAATCGATTCCCGCACACTTTCTACGGCGCGTGGCGCGTTTCCAATCGTATCCCGCACACCTCCCACGGCGCGTGGCGCACATCCAATCGGGTCCCACAAGGTTTCACGGCGCGTGGCGCGCTTCCAATCGGGTCCGCACACCTCCCACGGCGCGTAGCGCACATCCAGTCGGATCTCGCACACTTCCCGCGGCGCGTGGCGCACATCCAATCGGGTCCCGCACACTTCCAGCGGCGCGTGGCGCACTTCCAGTTGGGTCCCAAGCGCTTTCCACGGCGCGTGGCGGTTCCAATCGGGTCCCGCACACTTTCCACGGCGCGTGGCGCACATTCAGTCGGATCCCGCACACTTTCCACGGAGCGTGGCGCACATTCAGTCGGATCCCGCACACTTTTCGCGAAGCGTGACGCATCTCCAGTCGGGTCCCGCACACCTTCCATGGTGCGTGGCGCACTTCCAGTCGGGTCCGCACACTTTCCACGGCGCGCGGCGCAATTCCAATCGGGTCCCGCATGCTTTCCACGGCGCGTGGCGCACTTCCAGTTGGGTTCCGCACACTTTCCACGGCGCGTGGCGCACTTCCAATCGGGTCCCGCATGCTTTCCACGGCGCGTGGCGCACTTCCAGTCGGATCCCGTACACTTTCCACGGCGCGTGGCGCACTTCCAATCGGGTCCCGCACACTTTCCGCGAAGCGTGGCGTACATTCAGTCGGATCCCGCACACTTTCCACGGCGCATGGTGCACTTCCAGTCGGATCCGGCACACTTTCCACGGCTCGTGGCGCACATTCAATCGGGTCCCGCACACTTTCCGCGAAGCGTGGTGCACCTCCAGTCGGATCCCGCACACTTCCACGGCGCATGGCGCACTTCCAGTCGGGTCCCGCACACCTTCCATGGCGCGTGGCGCACTTACAAACGGGTCCCACACGCTTTCCACGGCGCGTGGCGGTTCCAATCGGGTCCCGCACACTTTCCACGGCGCGTGGCGCACATTCAGTCGGATCCCGCACACTTTCCACGGCGCGTGGCGCATTTCCAGTCGGATCCCGCACACTTTCCGCGGCGCGTGGCGCACTTCAATCGGGTCCCGCACACTTTCTACGGCGCATGGCGCACATTCAGTCGGGTCCCGCACACTTCCCGCGGCGCGTGGCGCACTTCCAGTTGGGTCCCGCACACCTCCCACGGCGCGTGGCGCACATCCAATCGGGTCCCGCATACTTTCCACGGCGCGTAGCGCACTTCCATTTGGGTCCCGCACACTTTCCACGGCGCATGGCGCGTTTCCAATCGGGTCCGCACACCTCCCACGGCGCGTAGCGCACATCCAGTCGGATCTCGCACACTTCCCGCGGCGCGTGGCGCACTTCCAGTTGGGTCCCGCACACCTCCCACGGCGCGTGGCGCACATCCAATCGGGTCCCGCACACTTTCCACGGCGCGTGGCGCACTTCCAGTTGGGTCCCGCACACTTTCCACGGCGCGTGGCGCACCTCCAGTTGGGTCGCGCACACTTCCCGCGGCGCGTGGCGCACTTCCAGTTGGGTCCCGCACACCTCCCACGGCGCGTGGCGCACATCCAATCGGGTCCCGCACACTTTCCACGGCGCGTAGCGCACTTCCAGTTGGGTCCCGCACACTTTCCACGGCGCGTGGCGCACTTCCAATTGGGTCTCGCACACTTTCCACGGCGCGTGGCGCACCTCCAGTTGGGTCGCGCACACTTCCAGCGGCGCGTGGCGCACCTCCAGTCGGATCCCGCACACTTTACACGGCGCGTGGCGCACTTCCAATTGGGTCTCGCACACTTTCCACGGCGCGTGGCGCACCTCCAGTCGGATCCCGCACACTTTACACGGCGCGTGGCGCACCTCCAGTTGGGTCGGGCACACTTCCAGCGGCGCGTGGCGCACTTCCAGTTTGGTCCCACAAGCTTTCACGGCGCGTGGCGCGCTTCCAATCTGGTCCGCACACCTCCCACGGCGCGTAGCGCACATCCAGTCGGATCTCGCACACTTCCCGCGGCGCGTGGCGCACATTCAGTCGGGTCGCGCACACTTCCAGCGGCGCGTGGCGCACCTCCAATTGGGTCCCGCACTTTTTCCACATCGCATGGTGCACTTTCAGTTGGGTCCCGCACACTTTCCACGGCGCATGGCGCACTTCCAGTCGGGTCGCGCACACCTTCCACGGCGCGTGGCGCTTCCAATCGGGTCCCGCACGCCTTCCACGGCGCATGGCGCACATTCAGTCGGATTCCGCACACTTCCCGCGGCGCGTGGCGCGTTTCCAATCGGGTCCGCACACCTTTCACGGCGCGTGGCGCTTCCAATCGGGTCCCGCACACTTCCCGCAGCGCGTAGCGCACTTCGAGCCGGATCCCTCACACTTTCCACGGCGCATGGCGCACTTCCAGTCGGGTCTCGCACACTTCCCGCAGCGCGTAGCGCACTTCGAGCCGGATCCCTCACACTTTCCACGGCGCATGGCGCACTTCCAGTCGGGTCGCGCACACCTTCCACGGCGCGTGGCGCGCTTACAATCGGGTCCCGCACACTTTCCACGGCGCGTGGCGCACATTCAGTTGGCTCCCACAAACTTTCCACGGCGCATGGCGCGCTTCCAATCGGGTCCGCACACCTTCCACGGCGCGTGGCGCTTCCAATCGGGTCCCGCACACTTTCAACGGCGCGTGGCGCACAGTCAGTCGGATTCCGCACACTTCCCGCGGCGCGTGGCGCACTTCCAGTCGGGTCTCGCACACTTCCAGCGACGCGTGGTGCGCCTCCATTCGGATCCAGCACACTTTCCACGGCGCGTGGCGCACATTCAGTCAGATCCCACACACTTCCCGCGGCGCGTGATGCACCTCTAGCTAAGTCGTGCAAACTTTCCACGGCGCGTTGCGCCCATCCAGTCGGGTCCCGCACACTTTCCGCGAAGCGTGGCGCAACTCCAGTTGGGTCGCGCACACTTCCCGCGGCGCGTGGTGCACCTCTAGCTGGGTCGTGCAAACTTTCCACGGCGTGTGGCGCACTTCCAGTTGGGTCCCGCACACTTCCCACGGTGCGTGGCGCATTTCCAGTTGGGTCCCGCACACTCTACACGGCGCGTGGCGCATCTCCATTTGGGTGGCGCACACTTTACACGGCGCGTGGCGCACTTCCAGTCGAGTCCCGCACACTTTCCACGGCGCGTGGCCACTTTTAGTCGGGTTCAGCACACTTCCCGCGGTGCGTGGCGCACCTCCAGTTGGGTCGCGCACACTTCCAGCGGCGCGTGGCGCACCTCCAGTTGGGTCGCGCACTTTCAGCGGCGCGTGGCGCACCACCAGTCGGATCCCGCACACTTTACACGGCGCGTGGCGCACTTCCAGTCGGATTCCGCACACTTTCCACGGCGCGTGGCGCACTTCCAATCGGTTCCCGCACGCTTTCCACGGCGTGTGGCGCACTTCCAGTTGGGTCCCGCACACTTCCCACGGTGCGTGGCGCACTTCCAGTTGGGTCCCGCACACTCTACACGGCGCGTGGCGCGCTTCCAATCGGGTCCGCACACCTTCCACGGCGCGTGGCGCTTCCAATCGGGTCCCGCACACTTTCCACGGCGCGTGACGCACATTCAGTCGGATTCCGCACACTTCCCGCGGCGCGTGGCGCACTTCCAGTTGAGTCCCGCACACTTTCCACAGCGCGTGGCGCACCTCCAGTTGGGTCCCACAAACTTTCCACGGCGCATGGCGCACTTCAATCGGGTCCGCACACCTTCCACGGCGCGTGGCGCTTCCAATCGGGTCCCGCACGCCTTCCACGGCGCATGGCGCACATTCAGTCGGATTCCGCACACTTCCCGCGGCGCGTGGCGCACTTCCAGTTGAGTCCCGCACACTTTCCACAGCGCGTGGCGCACCTCCAGTTGGGTCCCGCAAACTTTCCACAGCGCGTGGCGCGTTTCCAATCGGGTCCGCACACCTTTCACGGCGCGTGGCGCTTCCAATCGGGTCCCGCACACTTTCAACGGCGCGTGGCGCACATTCAGCCGGATTCCGCACACTTCCCGCGGCGCGTGGCGAACTTCCAGTCGGGTCTCGCACACTTCCCGCAGCGCGTAGCGCACTTCGAGCCGGATCCCTCACACTTTCCACGGCGCATGGCGCACTTCAATCGGGTCCGCACACCTTCCACGGCGCGTGGCGCTTCAATCGGGTCCGCACACTTTCCACGGCGCGTGGCGCACACCGCACACGGCGGCGCGTGGCGCATTCCAGTCGGATCCGCACACTTCCGCGGCGTGGCGCACTTCCAGTTGGGTCCCGCACACTTTCCACGGCGCATGGCGCGCTTCCAATCGGGTCCCGCACACTTTCCACGGCGCGTGGCGCACATTCAGTTGGCTCCCACAAACTTTCCACGGCGCATGGCGCGCTTCCAATCGGGTCCGCACACCTTCCACGGCGCGTGGCGCTTCCAATCGGGTCCCGCACACTTTCAACGGCGCGTGGCGCACAGTCAGTCGGATTCCGCACACTTCCCGCGGCGCGTGGCGCACTTCCAGTCGGGTCTCGCACACTTCCAGCGACGCGTGGTGCGCCTCCATTCGGATCCAGCTCACTTTCCACGGCGCGTGGCGCACATTCAGTCAGATCCCACACACTTCCCGCGGCGCGTGATGCACCTCTAGCTAAGTCGTGCAAACTTTCCACGGCGCGTTGCGCCCATCCAGTCGGGTCCCGCACACTTTCCGCGAAGCGTGGCGCAACTCCAGTTGGGTCGCGCACACTTTCCGCGGCGCGTGGTGCACCTCTAGCTGGGTCGTGCAAACTTTCCACGGCGTGTGGCGCACTTCCAGTTGGGTCCCGCACACTTCCCACGGTGCGTGGCGCATTTCCAGTTGGGTCCCGCACACTTTCCACGGCGCGTGGCGCATCTCCAGTTGGGTGGCGCACACTTTCCACGGCGCGTGGCGCACTTCCAGTCGAGTCCCGCACACTTTCCACGGCGCGTGGCGCACTTTCAGTCGGGTTCCGCACACTTCCGCGGCGCGTGGCGCACTTCCAGTCGGGTCGCGCACACTTCCCGCGGTGCGTGGCGCACCTCCATTTGGGTCGTGCACACTTTCAGTGGCGCGTGGCGCACCTCCAGTCGGATCCCGCACACTTTACACGGCGCGTGGCGCACTTCCAGTCGGATTCCGCACACTTTCCACGGCGCGTGGCGCACTTCCAATCGGTTCCCGCACGCTTTCCACGGCGTGTGGCGCACTTCCAGTTGGGTCCCGCACACTTCCCACGGTGCGTGGCGCACTTCCAGTTGGGTCCCGCACACTCTACACGGCGCGTGGCGCGCTTCCAATCGGGTCCGCACACCTTCCACGGCGCGTGGCGCTTCCAATCGGGTCCCGCACACTTTCCACGGCGCGTGACGCACATTCAGTCGGATTCCGCACACTTCCCGCGGCGCGTGGCGCACTTCCAGTTGAGTCCCGCACACTTTCCACAGCGCGTGGCGCACCTCCAGTTGGGTCCCACAAACTTTCCACGGCGCATGGCGCATTTCAATCGGGTCCGCACACCTTCCACGGCGCGTGGCGCTTCCAATCGGGTCCCGCACGCCTTTCACGGCGCGTGGCGCACATTCAGTCGGATTCCGCACACTTCCCGCGGCGCGTGGCGCACTTCCAGTTGAGTCCCGCATACTTTCCACAGCGCGTGGCGCACCTCCAGTTGGGTCCCACAAACTTTCCACGGCGCGTGGCGCGTTTCCAATCGGGTCCGCACACCTTTCACGGCGCGTGGCGCTTCCAATCGGGTCCCGCACACTTTCAACGGCGCGCGGCGCACATTCAGTCAGATTCCGCACACTTCCCGCGGCGCGTGGCGCACTTCCAGTCGGATTCCGCACACTTTCCACGGCGCGTGGCGCACTTCCAATCGGTTCCCGCACGCTTTCCACGGCGTGTGGCGCACTTCCAGTTGGGTCCCGCACACTTCCCACGGTGCGTGGCGCACTTCCAGTTGGGTCCCGCACACTCTACACGGCGCGTGGCGCGCTTCCAATCGGGTCCGCACACCTTCCACGGCGCGTGGCGCTTCCAATCGGGTCCCGCACACTTTCCACGGCGCGTGACGCACATTCAGTCGGATTCCGCACACTTCCCGCGGCGCGTGGCGCACTTCCAGTTGAGTCCCGCACACTTCCCGCAGCGCGTAGTGCACTTCGAGCCGGATCCCTCACACTTTCCACGGCGCATGGCGCACTTCCAGTCGGGTCGCGCACACCTTCCATGGCGCGTGGCGCGCTTGAAATCGGGTCCCACACACTTTCCACGGCGCGTGGCGCACATTCAGTTGGCTCCCACAAACTTTCCACGGCGCATGGCGCGCTTCCAATCGGGTCCGCACACCTTCACCGGCGCGTGGCGCTTCCAATCGGGTCCCGCACACTTTCAACGGCGCGTGGCGCACATTCAGTCGGATTCCGCACACTTCCCGCGGCGCGTGGCGCACTTCCAGTCGGGTCTCGCACACTTTCAGCGACGCGTGGTGCACCTCCATTCGGATCCAGCACACTTTCCACGGCGCGTGGCGCACATTCAGTCAGATCCCACACACTTCCCGCGGCGCGTGATGCACCTCTAGCTGGGTCGTGCAAACTTTCCACGGCGCGTTGCGCCCATCCAGTCGGGTCCCGCACACTTTCCGCGAAGCGTGGCGCAACTCCAGTTGGGTCGCGCACACTTCCCGCGGCGCGTGGTGCACCTCTAGCTGGCTCGTGCAAACTTTCCACGGCGCGTTGCGCACATCCAGTCGGGTCGCGCACACTTCCAGCGACGCGTGGTGCACCTCCATTCGGATCCAGCACACTTTCCACGGCGCGTAGCGCACATTCAGTCAGATCCCGCACACTTTCCACGGCGCGTGGCGCACATTCAGTCAGATCCCACACACTTCCCGCGGCGCGTGATGCACCTCTAGCTGGGTCGTGCAAACTTTCCACGGCGCGTTGCGCCCATCCAGTCGGGTCCCGCACACTTTCCGCGAAGCGTGGCGCAACTCTAGTTGGCTCGTGCAAACTTTCCACGGCGCATGGCGCACTTCCAGTCGGGTCCCGCACACTTTACACGGCGCGTGGCGCACTTCCCATCCGATTCCGCACACTTTCCACGGCGCGTGGTGCACCTCTAGCTGGGTCGTGCAAACTTTCCACGGCGTGTGGCGCACTTCCAGTTGTGTCCCGCACACTTCCCACGGTGCGTGGCGCACTTCCAGTTGGGTCCCGCACACTCTACACGGCGCGTGGCGCACTTCCAGTTGGGTCCCGCACACTTTCCACGGCGCGTGGCGCATCTTCATTTGGGTGGCGCACACTTTACACGGCGCGTGGCGCACTTCCAGTCGAGTCCCGCACACTTTCCACGGAGCGTGGCCACTTTTAGTCGAGTTCAGCACACTTCCCGCGGTGCGTGACGCACCTCCAGTTGGGTCGCGCACACTTCCAGCGGCATGGGCGCACCTCCAGTTGGGTCCCACAAACTTTCCACGGCGCGTGGCGCGCTTCCAACCGGGTCCGCACACCTTCCACGGCGCGTGGCGCTTCCAATCGGGTCCCGCACACTTTCCACGGCGCGTGACGCACATTCAGTCGGATTCCGCACACTTCCCGCAGCGCGTGGCGCACTTCCAGTTGAGTCCCGCACACTTTCCACAGCGCGTGGCGCACCTCCAGTTGGGTCCCACAAACTTTACACGGCGCATGGCGCACTTCAATCGGGTCCGCACACCTTCCACGGCGCGTGGCGCTTCCAATCGGGTCCCGCACACTTTCCACGGCGCGTGGCGCACATTCAGTCTGATTCCGCGCACTTCCCGCGGCGCGTGGCGCACTTCCAGTTGAGTCCCGCACACTTTCCACAGCGCGTGGCGCACCTCCAGTTGGGTCCCACAAACTTTCCACGGCGCGTGGCGCGTTTCCAATCGGGTCCGCACACCTTTCACGGCGCGTGGCGCTTCCAATCGGGTCCCGCACACTTTCAACGGCGCGTGGCGCACATTCAGCCGGATTCCGCACACTTCCCGCGGCGCGTGGCGAACTTCCAGTCGGGTCTCGCACACTTCCCGCAGCGCGTAGCGCACTTCGAGCCGGATCCCTCACACTTTCCACGGCGCATGGCGCACTTCCAGTCGGGTCGCGCACACCTTCCACGGCGCGTGGCGCGCTTACAATCGGGTCCCGCACACTTTCCACGGCGCGTGGCGCACATTCAGTCGGATCCCACACACTTCCCGCGGCGCGTGGTGTACCTCTATCTGGGTCGTGCAAACTTTCCACGGTGCGTTGCGCACATCCAGTCGGGTCCCGCACACTTTCCGCGAAGCGTGGCGCAACTCCAGTTGGGTCGCGCACACTTCCCGCGGCGCGTGGTGCACCTCTAGCTGGCTCGTACAAACTTTCCACGGCGCGTTGCGCACATCCAGTCGGGTCGCGCACACTTCCAGCGACGCGTGGTGCACCTCCATTCGGATCCAGCACACTTTCCACGGCGCGTAGCGCACATTCAGTCAGATCCCGCACACTTACCGCGGTGCGTGGTGCACCTCAAGTTGGGTTGCGCACACTTTCAGTGGCGTGTTGCGCACATCCAGTCGGGTCCCGCACACTTTCCACGGCGCATGGCGCACTTCCAGTCGGGTCCCGCACACCTTCTCCGGTGTTTGGCGCACTCCTAACTGGATCCCATACATTCTCCGGTTAACGGTCAACGGTCAACTCTTAGCCGTTTATTATTATGTATTATATTGATCACTATCTGTTTCACAAACACACGACATACTCATATCTTTAATTTCAGTGGTAGTCAGAGTTCTCAGAAATTGTAAATTATTATAATTATAAATTCTAGCAGAAATAGGATTGCTGTAAGTAAATATTGGTCTAAAAAATTTCATTGTTTACTACAATCCCAATTATGTTTTTGATGGTGAGAGAATTGAATATTTTATTGAAATTTACTTTGTCAAATATTTTGTTAGCAAAAGGAATTTTGATAAGATGACCTTCCAATTTACGTATTTTTGGTTTGCACATATTGGTGTTATAATGCAAGCTGGTTAGCAAACAGAAGACAAGGACTCTATATTTTTGTTGAGTATTCTTCAAAAATTCAGCTGAAATTGATGACTTCAGAAGGATTTGAATATTTTTCTTATCCAAGGACTTGAGTAATCTATAAATTTCCATAGGTTTATCGAAATAGTTCTCATGATTAGTAAGATAATTGAGAATTTCCTTATATTTTTCTCTATTTCTGGACTTTTTGTTTGTATTTTTACCTCTATTTTTTCTCTGGTGATTCTGAGTGAAAAGAAGGGATGGCTATTTTCGTATGAAAGCGGATTCGTGACATCGGTGATATTACCACAGCCCTTAGAATTATCATTAAGACCAAACGGGTGAGCAGTCATCAACAGTTTGATCCAGAATAATTCTTTTTCGAGCAGAACGCTTTGATCTTCATTTGAGGCTAGAGCATCTAGAATATGGACAGAAAATCCTGAGCGACATTGTTAAAGTTATTCAGATGCTCTCTAATTCTAATTTTGAGACTTCGTTGTGTATTCCAACATATTGTTTTTCACAACAATTGCATTGCAAACAATGAACTACTCCTTTTGTATTACAATTACTAGTGGGAGTATGACAAGTATTTATTATAAATTTTGTAGTGTGAGAGCAGATTTGATTTTCAAACCTGACAAGACTGCACTGTACAGGGATCTACCTCCTCGTTGGTGTACGGTGGAAGCGTTCACAGACCCTGTAGGGTTGCCTGGCAAGCCTTGGTGTGAACGACGAACAGATCCAAACTGTCTCCTCCCTAGAATGTCAGCGTCAAGCCAGCGCTGAAGCGTTCATGGGGCTCATCCCACGCCCTTGCCCGGCTAAGGATGAGATCTAGGAGACGAATGCCTTTGCGCATCGACATCCAATCAGCTGCCCCAGTCCTCCGCACACCGCGCCCAGCCGTCTACGACGTCGGAAGGTATGGCAACCGGTGAGGGGCGATCAAATCTCGGAGTACGCTGGACGTTTTATGGAAACGGACAAACTGGACCGGACAAACACAGGCATCACGACTGTGTACGATTTTGCTCTTTCAACTGAAGCGGATCAGGACGTCTTTCTGAGAGCTGCGGATCGAATACTTTACGATGTTATAGCAGTACAGGAGACAAAGACGAACAAAGATTCCGTGCAGAAATTGAAAGATGGAAGATTGTTGATTCTCGGAAAAAAGTGGAGGGACGGAACGTTGGCGGTGTTGGCTTTTTACTCAACAGCACCATGGCACACACTATGGATTCGCACTTCATCTACTCCCCGCGCCTGGCCGTTTTACGACTCAAGCCCAAAGGACACCCAGCAATCTCTATCATCAACGCATATGCACCAACATCAGCTGCTGCGGATGATGAGCTCGATGAGTTCTACGGACAACTCGAGGATGTAGTAGCTAAAGAAAGAGGCTTTTACAAGATTTGTCTGGGCGACTTCAATGCTGTTCTCGGAAGAGCAGTAGATGGAGAAGGAAGAATCGGATCGTATGGAGGCAACATCAGAAACGATAACGGTTCTCGCCTGGCAGACTTTTTGTGTAGCGCACGTATGTTCCACGGTAATTCGTTTTACAAGAAGCCCGAAAGTCGAAGATGGACCTGGAAGTCACCGAACGGAACGACGACCAATGAGATTGACCATATTCTCGTTAATCGGCGATGGGCCCTCCTAGACGTCGGCACTGTTCCATCATTCGTGACAGGCTCTGACCACAGAATGCTTCGTGCAAAGCTTCGACTTCACAACAACTTTACGAGGAAACATCTTAGTCAGAGATTTTGCAGCAAAGTTCGAACCGTGGATTCAGAAGTGATGCAGCGCAGTGTAGCCGATACGCAATGGAATGTTTTTGATGATCCCACAGACGATTACGAGGACCTGTGTCGCAAGATAAAGGACGCCGAAAAAATTCATTGGTTGGAGCAGTGGAACCAATTGAGAGGCTGCGCAAGGAGACTAAACTGTTGCTGGAAAAACGCCGCCTGGTACATCTCGATCCGAACACCAGTCACTTGGAACGTGTTACGATCAGCAAAGTTTGCAGAGCTGAGGTATCGAGCGATTTGAAGCAATATCGAGCGCGGAAGTTGTTGGACACCGTGAACCAGAGGAAAAGCATCAGGTTTTGTCGGAGAGAGCTGTCAGATCGCAGAGAACAAGTGTCAGCACTTCGGGATTCCTCGGGTTGCATTTGCACGTCCCGCGCTGGTATGGAGAAAATTGTAGTGGATTTCTACAGCACTCTCTTCAACTCAACACTGTCCGTGCCGCGTAGCCCACTACCTGCAATAGCAGATGACCCGCCTCCAATCCTTGAGAGTGAAGTTGCATTTGCTGTAAAAGGGATGAAGGAAAACACAGCTACTGGACCAGATGGCATTACAACCGAGTCCCTCAGAGCGGGTGGTTCACCTTTATGGAAAGTTCTTGCGGAACACTTCTCCAGATACCTCGCGCAAGGATTCGTTCCCGCGCAGTGGAAATCGTCAAGAACGATACTCCTATTCGAAAAGGGTGATCGGGATGACATCAACAACTACAGGCTAATCGCTCTACTCTCAGTGCCGTACAAGGTCTTTACGAAGATTCTGCTGAACAGGATAGAGAAGGCTCTGGACGACTTCCAGCCCAGAGAACAGGCAGGCTTCCGTTAGGGTTACTGCTGTCTTGATCACATTCAGGCGCTATCGCAAGTCATTGAACGGACAAGGGAGTACCATTTACCTCTAGCGCTCGTCTTCGTGGACTATACCAAGGCATTCGATTCGGTTGAAGTCCCGGCTGTTCTTAACGCTCTCATCCACGCTGGTGTTGACGCCCAGTACATCAGAATATTGGAAGAGTGCAACAACGGAAACAACACCATTATTCAACTATTCGAGAGGAAACTGAAGATGTCGATTGGAAAGGGTGTCAGACAGGGAGATACCATCTCGCCGAAGCTGTTCACGACCGCGTTACAAGACGTGATGCGCCACATCGACTGGGACGGCAAAGGTATCCTCATAGACGGGTGCAGACTATCCAACTTGCGCTTCGCTGACGACATTGTGCTGCTGGGTTCGTCTTCCGCAGAAGTCGAAGGAATGCTTAACGAACTGGACGCTGCAGGAAAAGCGATCGGCCTTACAATGAATCTGAGGAAAACCCAAGTGATGCGCAACCAGTGGTGTGACGACAGCCCCATTCGTCTCTCTGGCACTCCCCTACCCACTACGAACAGCTACGTCTATCTCGGAAGAGAGGTGAACATGCAAAACGACTTGTCTACGGAGATCGGACGGAGACGACGAGCGGCCTGGTCTGCACTTGGATCGATAGTGGAAGTGACAGACAAATTGCGGGATGTGAAGACACGAGCACGTTTGTTCGACACCACGGTGCTACCTGCGTTGTGCTATGGAACCGAGACATGGGCGGAAACGAAGGCGACCACACAGGCCATAAGGACAGCTCACAGGGCCTTGGAACGCAGACTACTGAAGACTAATCGTGGTGGCCTACGCAGTGCTGATCTTCGAAAGCAGTCGCAGTTAATGAACCCTCTTCTGTTCCTGGCCCAGTCTAAACACCGATGGACAGGACACGTGTTGCGCCGCATGGATGACCGATAGAGCCTCCGTACAACAGTCTAGTTACCACGTGATTGCCGCCGGTCTCTAGGCCGTCCTCCCACAAGATGGAACTCTGTATTTTCAGGCAGAGTCAAGACGTTCTGCACCGAGCGAGGGCTTCCTGAAAATCACCATCACTGGATGTCCCTTGCTCGGGATCGGTCGAGCTGGTTGAGATGTGGTCCACACGGCGGCGACGCGCAGTGAAGATGGATCATCAAGGTATCAAGGTAAGGTAAGGTATAAGACTGCAAACGCTACAGATATTTTGACACTTTTTACCTATAGTGTGGCTTCCCAAGTCTTTAACTGTTTAATGCCCGTTACCTACCTTATACTTAGGAAGCTGGAGACCTGAAAGTAATTGCTCTGACTGACTTGCATGGAGTTTTTTGACTGTTAGATCCACATCACCTAGGAAGCCAAGCCTAAGTGAAGGGGGCTTCGTTGGGGCTGCCACCAAGGGAATGAAGGGCCGTTTTTGTTCAAACGAACCAGAGTTATCGGAAGCGTGCAGAGCAGACCCCAAACACGCTACTCTAAACCCCTACATCAACGCCTAGTTCTAGTAAGAGGTATGGCCCTCCTTCAATGTGTGAGTTGAATGTTTCATCACAACCCATAACATGCAAGAGAAAGAAAAAACAAAAGAATAAAATTTAAAAAGGGCGAATTTAGTTGAGGGAGGGAAGCTCAAACGCATAGGTAAATCATACAGTATATCACCACTGAAACCAAAGATAAAGCATTATTTTCGGGCTTTTGTTTCTGTTTTGAAGTTTATCTCGCTCAGATGAGCCCGGGAGGAGCAAGCAGCGGGAGCGATAATAGCGAAATGTAAGTGATAAGGGGATTTTACCAGGATTAGTAGGATGAGCTCTACTTCAACCGACTCATGTGAGGGAGAAAAGCCACACGTTTTGATGAAGCTTATCTCGCCCAAACGAGTTCGGGAGGAGCAAGCAGCGGGGTGATCGCTCATGGCAAAATAGAAAGGATAGGGAGATTTCAGTATGTTAAGTGAAATGAGCTCTATGTTGACCGGACAAAATGAGGAAGAAAAACTTTACGTAACATTCAAAACATCTTGAATTTTTCTATGGTACTCTAATAGACAACTATATCATGAATGTCAGATGAACTAGGCGTAGTTGAGCAGAAAAAAGAAGATTCAGATATAGTCAAGCTAGTAAGAATGAAGACGTGTGATAATCCTCCATGTTTGAAGAAAACATGCAAGATTAAGGAAACACCATCGGTCCGGAAATTCACCACCGGTGACTGAGGCAATATTTCCTCGACGAGTAAATTTTGAAAGAAAAAATTGTCATGCAAATATAGAGTAATATGAAGATTAAAACTAAAAGAGTGAATAGATGAACAAGAATGCAAAATGCATACCGGAGTTTCACCAGCCAGTAACAGGTAAATTTTCCTCAAAAAGATATCTCATAATGAAACCAATTCTTTACCCGATAAACGGTGCTGTTCTGCAAAAACACGGGTTTCCCTCCGTGTTACGCATGCAAAACAGTGCAACCAAGAAAGGGGTGAAAAGATAGATGCAGAGGAAATAGAAGTTGATAAAATTCGTTTCGCCTCTACCCGCGGACGAATTATACCCAACAATTTTGCCGAGGCTCCTCAGTGAGGAACAGCATCGTCGATGAGAGAGCGTATTGAGAAGAGAAAATTGAGCGAGAACTATTGGTAAAGAGCTACATCGGATATTACGATGAAAAAGACTGCGTTCCCCATAGGAGGCGTGCGCTTGCCATAGGAGGCTGAAGAGACTGCGTTTCCCATAGGAGGTTGGCACAAACTCGGTACACCTATATAATAGCAAATGACACCGAGTTTGCGCCAACCCTCAATAGTGAACGCAGAGTCTCACCAGGATCCATGCCGACGTTATGTCTCATGCGGTTATTTTAAACGTCGTAATAAATCCAATTTAATCTTACAAGGAAACTACTATAGGTCATACATACATACCACTCCAAATGAAATGTACTTTTCTAGATCCATTTTCAGACGAAAAGTCCGAATATGCCTATCTCAGCTGCCTAGATTCACTCTGAAGAAAAGTTATAGGCGTTTTTTCTCTGATTTTCGAATCTATTGTACCCTCCAAAAAGTGCATTAATTTTACGAAAATCCGGAAACGGACCTCATATTCGTGTTCAGGGCCCAAAACAACCCCCTTAGGCAAAGTTTAGGTGAAAGCACATTTTCCAAAGTATGTGCAGTATACTTAGTATCCGAATCACTCCATTTCGGATATCCGACCGGATATCCGAGATTCGGATAATCCGATATCCGAAAATTTGAAAACACGCATTATCTGAATCGAACCAATATCCGGGAAATTTAAAATCGGCATTATCTGAATCGAACCATTATCCGAAGGGTCAAAAATTCGGATAAAATCGGATAAAAACGGATAAAACGGATAAAAATCGGATAAAAACCGGAAAAAACGGAAAAAATTTGCGTAAAATCGGATAAAATCGGATAAAAACGGATAAAAATCGGATAAAAACGGGTAAAACGGATAAAAATCGGATAAAAACCGGAAAAAACGGAAAAAATTTGCGTAAAATCGGATAAAATCGGATAAAACGGATAAAATTTGCGTAAAATCGGATAAAATCGGATCAAAACCGGATAAAACCAGATAAAACCGGATAAAATCGGATAATATCGGTTAAATCGGATAAAATCGGTTCATTTTAGGTTGAGTGTAGTAAACCGGTCCATTTTTTATATCAACTATTTGACTCACTTTTGTTTCCTCATTCGTGTAATTTATGTATATGTCCATTTCTCGTAGCTACTATTCTACTCATTTTGTGTGTGTGTGTGTGTGTGTGTGTGTGTGTGTGTGTGTGTGTGTGCGTGTGCGTGTGTGTGTGTGTGTGTGTGTGTGTGTGTGTGTGTGTGTGTGTGTGTGTGTGTGTGTGTGTTGCCTGAGATTTGTTCCGATGATATCCGAAATTTATCCGAAATTATCCGACGGATATCCGTATCCGAATCATTGGAAAAATGAAATTATCTGAATCGATCCAATATCCGAAAATTTGAAAAAACGCATTATCTGAATCGAACCAATATCCGGTAAATTTAAAATGGCATTATCCGAATCGATCCATTATCCGAGGAATTACCTTCGGATAACAAGTATAATGTGCAGACTGAGAGCATTTTGGACTTGTACGGAATTTCGCATAAGCGTTCAATTATACCAATTACGGGGTGCAGAAAGCATTGAAGAAAAACATTTTAAAATTGACTTAAAATTCGCCCTGGCGGATTATTTGGGGTGCTGATCACGAATCTGAGATTAATTTGTCGTTTTCCGAAGTTTTCGACTAAATTCGTTAAAAGCTCCCCACCGGCAGAAAAAAATACGGCAAAATCGACTTTTGACGTTTTCCGGAATGTAACGACAGATGTGGCTCAAATCGCTCCTCTGGGGTTATTTGGAGTGCTCAAAGGCCCAGTAAACCCTCAGATATGAACTTTTAGATTTTCGTGTAATTTTGTTGAAGACCCCTCCTGTATACCACGTGCCAAATGCGAGATCTAAATTCCTCCAAATAAGCGAGATATAAGCGACCACCACGGGCCCGGCCCCTTCCAGCCACCACCACAGGCCCGGCCCCTTCCTGATTTTCGATGTCAATAGCGGCTAGATGGATGGATGATTTTCAGTTCTTCACCCCCTTTCCGATCTATCTCCTGATCCTGTTTTGCTTTCGTTCCGCGACAGTGAATCAAGAGAAATGCAGGCCTGAGACAACTCGTCCACCGATTTTTGCCCTCAAAATACAGGCATTTTCAAGGAGCCATATCTCAGTTCGTAGGGGGTCTTGGACGATTTTAGAAATACCATTGAGATCAGAGTGTGACCGTCTCCAAGATAAGGATAAAACCTAAAAAATGATTTTCTGGGTGTCCTATTCCTTCAACACGAATCTGATGTCAGTTTATCGATTTTTGACAGCTTACGGTTTGCGGTGGGCATACGGTATACTTCGGCGACCCGAAATTTTTTTCGAATAATCTAGTTTTCGACTAAGTCGATTTCTCAAAATTTCGAATAATCGAGTTCTCGACTAAGTTGATTTTCCAAATTTGCGAATAATCGAGTTTTCGACTAACTCGATTTTTCAAAATTTCGAATAATGGAGTTTTCGACTGTCTACTTTCAAAATTTTGAATAATCGAGTAGTCGAGTTGACTCGATTTTTCGAATAATCGAATGGCAAAGTTCTAAACTAACTCAAATTTTCCAAATTTCAACAATTGAGTTTCTGAAACACCTCATCTCGACTGTTTTACCCCGGATCACTTTTACTGATTCAGGTCTTTGATTGAAAGTATATCTAGCAATGAAAAACGTCATCTTGCACTGTAGAACGGTTAGAACCAACATTATTTTTCAACGTCGATTGGTAATTTTCATGGACCAAAACAAAATTCCATTGTTGGAGAGAGGAATCAATCTGGGGCTCAGTTTCGGTTCACTATTTCTGGTGAACGCAGGGAGCCTCAACCCGACAAACTCGACCACGCCCCGAGGAACTAAACACATGCTTAGGTGGAAGCAGTGACGAATCCTCTAGCCCCTCATCTTTGGAAGAGACTTGGTAGCGGCATTGCCCTCCTTTGCAGGTTATGTCCTAGTAAACACGGGGCAGCGACCCCAAATATCAGGATTATCTACATTTTTAGGCCAAGGTGTTAACAGTGTTACTGGTAAATAAGGCTACCGTGTGTCTCGGTCGGCTCTTCTAAGCCGGACTTGGGAGGTGGTCTAGTCACTTATCACTTTCCAGGAGATCCACCAGATGCTAGAGGGCAATTTTGTCCTCCAGCATTTTTTAAGGCGATCTCCTTTCGGTTGGGAGAGGGGAAGGTTCCCTACTGCGGGCACATCTGTCCCACGGTTCGCAGTAGGGGTGCCCCGACCGTAGATCATGGCGGTGAGATCACTCTTCCTGTGGGGATCCCAACAAGGATAATCCCAGTTAAAGGCAGTGTTTAAGGTAAATCATGGGAGTTCAGTTTCTTACAGATCATGACAGGTCGAGAGCCTACTGTGACAGCAGCATCATAAGAAATTGGAAAACGAGGCGAGAAAGCACTTTTCACAGCCAAGGTATAATCTCTTGCGTGACGTCCCATTTTTGATAATGTGAAGAATCACCGGCGTGAAGGAATGAAGCCTTTCTATGTGATAACGTGATCCTATCTTATCGATCGACTTATCGAAGACACTTGTTCCGCTGACCGGCTGTTTCGTATTGATGCTTTCTCAGAAGGGAATACTCTGCGGGCGGGATCTCCGGGAAAGGAGTAGTCTCCTGACTTGAGGGGTGTAGCGTTTGGGCACTTCCAGACGGGTTTTTCGCGTTTTTCCTTCGCGAACGGATCACCATCCAAATGCACCGCTAGTTCTCTGCAAGAAAATCGCCAACTTTCTCATCTTGAAAGCTGCCTTTAAAGGCAGTGTTCACGATAATCTTCAATTTTGAGATTAATCGCTAAATCGATTGTGTGGTCCTCGGGTAGAAATGAAATGACGAAGAAATCGAGAAAAACGCACCAGGAGCTCACGAAATCCTTTACTCTCGCCCCGCCTTTTTACTCTCACAGAAACTATCCGTTGTGACAATGAAATCTTCCGTGGACCGATTTTCTGCGATTCTCTACTGTCTGTTGTTCCGCTCTTTTCTTCGGACCCTAAATAATACTGTTTTGCCTGAAATATTCTACCATTTTCGATTAGGCCCACTTCTCACTGGTGACAACCATTGTAAACAAGTTCAACCAACCGGACTAGTCCAGGCTGAGGAACTAGTGTCACTGAAACAAGGCGCTTAGGCCGTTTCTCGCCGTTTCTTCGTGATTTTGGTAACACTTGGTGACCAACGCATTGTTTTGAGTGGAAAAATCGGGGACGAAAATCATCGTGAACACTGCCTTTAAGCGATGTCTCTCAATGAACCCGGGAACATCAAAGACGCTTCTAGAGAAAAATGCTAGCTTGGACTCTACTATCGGCCTCACAGAGCAAACCAACGCCTTGTAAAATTCAGTTTTGCCCCTCCTATTACAGCGAACCAAAGCCTCGCATAACTCAACCCTGTCTCTTCCGGTGTCCATCATTGGAGGGACCAGCCCCGCCCATTTTAGGAAATCGGCCCCAGCTGTCGATGGGAATGGAATCATTTTGCGTTGGGGATTGCTCGCCGCTTTATCAGCCCACATAACTACGACCAATTTCTTTGACTCGAAACAGTCGACTATCGAATTTATTCGACTATTAGGGTCCATCGTATAATCAAGTCTTCGACTAACTCGAAATTCCAACTTTTCGAATAATCGAGTAGTCGAATGACTCGATATCGACTATTTCAGTCGATACCAAGACTCGATAACTCGACTCGACATAAGTATCATAGACGGTAGTTCGGTCAGTCTCAGATTTGTCTCAAAGTTTCTATGTGGGGGTTATTTGGGGTGCTGAATACGAATTCGATGTCCGTTTGTCGATTTTCAGATTATTAAGGTAGCTTTCGCCCAATAAATGGCATTTTATCTACCGTAACCTGTAGTGAACCTTAAAATTTCGACAAGCGAACCCCAGGTTCGTGTTCAGCGCCCCAGATTATCCCTACATACACGTTTTTAGCAAAATTCGAGAGAATTTATGAAAACACCCCACAAATTACATGGAGGGTACCCTTACATTGCCGCAAAGCTTTAAAAAACGCTCATAACTTCTTTCAGTGTCAGTCTAGGCAGATGTGAAGGGCATATTCGGACTTTTCGTTCAGAAATGGTTCCAGAGAAATACTTTTCATTTGGAATGGTTACTATGACTTTTAGCAGTTCCCTTGTGAGTACCTTACAAGGAAAACGAGTTCAAGAAGGTGCACTTCCAAGAGGTTTATTGAATCTTCGCAGTCAAAACAATGTCTCGGTTACCCCGACACCTTTGCAGAACGCCTGCATGACAGCCAATGGAAATTTAATCTTTGCACACCACAGCTTCAATTGTCTGCAGAAATTTGGAGCATGTTGTGATTTAACAATGGAATTCTAACAGACTTTTTCGAATATTTGGATCTCGGTGCAGGCGAAAACTTAAGCTAAAGAAAGAATATAAAGCAGGTATTCTGCGAACGTGCCGTTACCTCTTCACACAAATAGACTACAACAACACAACATCCAGGGGTTGGGAATATAATTCTTACCAAGTAATAGTGTCTAAAGATCACATTCAAAGCGCGGGGAGACGATAGTTGTGTTAAAATCACACTATGTCACATTCTCAACTCTGCGC
The DNA here is from genome assembly GCA_029168955.1 of Aplectana chamaeleonis. NCBI lineage: Eukaryota > Metazoa > Nematoda > Chromadorea > Rhabditida > Cosmocercidae > Aplectana > Aplectana chamaeleonis. The sequence continues at coordinate 118,010 of JAPDOI010001007.1, read as the reverse complement.
ACACTGAACTTGTGGTCCATGATGTGCATGACCGCCCATCTCGTCGTCCGAACCGTCTTCGTCGTAGGCCTGCCCGCCTCTTCCGCCACGATACCGCTTCTCGTCATACTCCATCAAAGACACCTGAACACGTGAAAATTCATCAAAATCTGAACGATTGTGACATTCGGTTAAAGAAACGCTTGGATGAATATGATATCCAGCGCAGTTATGTGTTTAATTGATAGAATGCTACCTAAGACGACGAATGAATACTCAATGGAGGAGGCAACAGAACGCTATTGTTATTATTACTAGTAGTTGATCCACGGATAGCGGAAACTCGAATTATTGGATTCTAATTTTATTTATGTTTAACAACCCTTCTATATTTCTCACATTTTCCTGAGAAAATGACCTGAATAACATCAACATCTCAGGGATGCTACAGGCTATAAAACGGCGAAATTCACTTGGTTCCTACGCGTGCTGGTGCGGAGGTTAGAACACAGTGAAAGAGCAGAGGGCAGACGGAGGCTGAGGCACCGCGCGCGCCGCTCGCGCCTGGACTGATGCGAATTACGTTTTATAAAAGGTATGCCACTAAGCACACACAATAATTAGTTCGGGACCCAAATAAGAGAACAGATCTTGGAAATAGATTTTAGAAGAAGGGCAGGAACATGCCCCTTGTGTATTTATTAATAAAAAAATATCCCAGAAGCCCGAAAGAGAGAATGGTTAATTAGAATGAATGAACATCCAAAAAGTATTTGAAAATTTTTCTTCACAAAAAAATATTACAAAGTTGTGAAATTACACATCAAAGGCGAACGTGAAATTTTCGAGAAAAAATCCTCAACAGGGGAAAGGCCGCAACTCCTCTGAGGCCACTTGCCGACGAGCAGCTGGACCCTGCGGCCAAGCTTCATGAATCACTGCCTTGAGGTTTGAATCGCAGACTCATTTTTCGCGTCACGCGTCCAGAGGAAATATAGGTCAAAAATCTTCAAAACGACCTGCACAGTGCCTACGGCCGAGATCATACTTCCAGCGACGAGCGACGCGACGCAATGTTTACCATCCATATCGACAGAAAATCGATATGTCTCATGTACACTGTCGCACTGGCTGGTTGCGGGAGGTATGATTACGGCCTAACGGCCCATGTCGCTATATACCGCTATTCGCTTCAAGACACCAAAGCATTAGGTTGAGGTCAGCTCCTTAGACAGTACTGTCTCAGGCACGAAGAGCGCGCACATACCACATATTCGGACTTCATGAGGTTCTTGATGAATGGAGTACTAGTGAATCGCTGCCAGATACCACAGCTTATGTTTCCCGCGGTCGACATCAGCTGTCCACCGCGACCTTTTGGTCAGCATGTAGAATCCCAGCCACGGTTATAGGATCCTCTGGGACTTCATCCTACAGCAACGCTAACGGAATCTCACCACGCAGGACCCGATTTGACGCATTCCTTGAACCGAGAAAAGCAAAGTAGAGCGACCTCCGCCCTTGCAAGTGTCCCTCGCTCAATAGAAGAGCAGCGTCCCGTCCCGCACTAGGCAACAAAGCTACCGATGCCACCTGTACTTGTGGTTGACAGGACAGAACCATTTTTTAGGTCAGGATTCAGGAATAGAAGAGATGGAGAAGATTTCCAACAGGATCCTTTCGAAGGAAATTATCATTGAAAATTTCGCCAGCGCAGCACGCCTTTTTTCTTCCTTTTAAGCTTTGATAACACATCATTCCGAATCGATGGATTACACTATAGCGAATGTTCAAGAAGTCCTCATTGTAAACATCCCTAAAGGTCCACCACAACGCATCTTCCTGAAAATGTTCTACAAGCATCGACTGCTGCAAACCATTCAAAGCTCGTGAGCATTAGAAAACTTGTGCAGCAACACCCCTCAGGGCATCAGGAGCCCCAGAGAAAATGTATACGACAACCTTAGGATATATGGAAGCCTAACTTTCAAATTGACAACAGACCGCAGCGCCACAGGTGCGACTCTTCGTAAAATAATTAGTATTTTAAATTTTCGCGAGCACTTCTGTGGTGATCTTGTAGTAAACTATTGTCCTGGTGTCCGTACCTCTTCGCAGTTTGGCGAATGAGCGACTTTAACAACAGGGGGGAATGCCGACTCGATAATCTGAAAATAAGATCTTCAAAAAATCAAGCACAATAGAAGGGAGAACAACTCAGAAATATACATTCTAAAATCCACCTTGTAATTTGTCTCGTCTTCTAGGAAATGGTCCTCGGGAAAAGCGACATCGAACTTCACGTACAAATTGCCTCGAATTTCATGATGACGCCTCTGTGGCATACCTTCGCCTACGATCCCACGAACGCAGTCTTCAAAAATGTCTCGATCAAATAAATGAGGTTGATTTAACAGTGACGTTTTTGAAGAACATTCACTCGGAATCACAGCAGCACGATCGACGCGGCATTGTTGGTCTTTTCTGCCGACAACATGGATTGCGCACAAAATACATGGACATTATAGTTGCACAATTTCGAAAAAAATGTCGAACGAACGAAAATTGAAAAAATTTCGTTCGAAAGAATTTCGAACGAACGAATTTCAAAAAAAATCGGATTTCGAACGAACGAACGAAATTTCAAAAAAATCGACCGAAAAATTTTTTTTCGAAAATTTCGTTCATGTACAACTATAATAGACATGCAGAGACGCGAAGCGCTAGGTCGGATGCCGCTCCGACCAACGTTTCCGCATCGACTAGGACCATCTCATATATAGTTGTTTCATGAGTGAAAGACAGTAGCCGCCTCTCACGGTCCCCGCAGGGGCAGCGAGAGTCACTCCATTCGATTACAGAGATCCGCATAGTCTTATGGAACAAGTCTCGTCGATTGTGGAAAATAGGGGTCGCTACGCGACTTCTTGGATGCTCTTTTCCCTATCATTGCGGCACGACTCGCACCGTCCGACTATGCGAAGGTCTTCCCTGGCACAAGTAGGAATGGACAATATTACGATTGAAATCGCTTCCGATTTTTTGGCAGAGAAAAAAACATGCTAACTACTATACAATGGATCCGACTCATTTCGGAAAACTGCAAAAACTGTTTTCCTCATCATCATCTACCCAATGCTTTAAGAAAAGGTAGTTTTCCAATTGAAACTCAGAATAACATTCATGCGAGGACAAAACTGTCAACGACTTCATATTGATGTTCATAAAATGAAGGTTATTTGAAATGATTCGGATATCCAAAAAAAAAATCGGATATTTTAGAATTTCTTGTCACAGTAACTTCTAGTTACCTAAAAAATCAGATCATTGTGCCTTTTTAGTCCAGATACATCTAAACGTAAGACTTTCAGTCCAGGCTAAAGCCGAAAAGAGCGTGAGAACGCTGTATTTGGAATTGTTTACATCTTGGCTAGTTTCTCATGGGCTGACGTACTGCATCCTAACCAAGATGCTCGATTCTAGAGAGCAGAATGGTGAGGGGTGGCTCCTTACCAAGACAAATTTTCTAACTATCGTTAAGGGTCTGTTCCCTCGTTTTCAGTCGTTGGCATTAGTGAATTCAGTTTTGTTTTTTTTTTTCGAAAAACTTCGTTAATGATTTATTGATTTGTGTCCGTTATTGTGAGGCGCACCGTGAGTGCAATTGAATCAACAAAAATGCCTCCCATGCGACACCTGCCGGGAAGACGGCGGAAGATTCAATAATACATTTGATGAGGGTCCAGAACTCATGCCCATGTCTCTTTATCATCTCTCGTTGGCTATGGCTCCCTCCATCTACTGAATGGCCGGCTAGCGCTCGCTCACGCACGGCCCCAGAGCAAACTTTTAGGAACGGATAAACACAAACTTCCCCAGTATTGACAATTCGCCCTTTTCTTCTCAAAAGACAACGACGAATACTAGTAGTAGTCCAGTTTTCTATTTTGCAGCATAGAACAACAAGCATTTTCAATCGTGGGTGCGGTCTTAAGCTCACGCTACTCCGAAACGTGAATAGGGTGGGAAACGTCTCTTTCCCAATGGGATTGATCCGATCTGGCTGATCGGCGGAGTTTTCGGCATGACTCATAACTGCCGGAGTTTTCGTGGCAACTTGCTGCAATGTCCGCATTGTTTTTCTGTAATGCTCTCTCGTGCAGAGCGCGGAAATGCTAACCCACAATGTATACGCTGCACTGGAATGTGACGTGTTTGTGCTTATCACGGCTGACAGGTCTCACTCACTCACTCACTCATCCCATTAGCTGGCGGCTGGCGGAGCGGGATGACCTCTCAACCAGTACACTGCTGTAGGTGCCATAGGAGCTCCAGTGGCCTGAACGATACGCTTCCATTCAGAACGATTAGCCGCAATTATTTTAGCGTTAACGACACTGCACCGTTGAGATTTCAGATCAGCTTCGACTTGCTTCAACCACGTCTTCTTCGGGGCAGTTCTCTCGATCTTCCATGGTTTTGGGCGTTTTCTCCATAGCAAGCTGTGCGGTAGTCGACTGGCTTCCATTCTGCATACGTGTCCAAACCAGCGCAACCTCTTCGTTCGGATTTGTTCCTCGATTGTCGGTTGATGGTCGCAGCTGTCTCGTATAACGTCGTTGCGTATGCGATCTCTTAACGTTGTTCCAAGAATTTGCCGCAAACACCGCATTTGGAAGACCTCTAGCTTGCTGAGATCCGACTTGAGCAAGGTCCACGACTCCGAGCCGTACAATAGAATCGGCATTATAAGCGATCGGAAGATCCGCACTTTGGTCTTGATTGACACATTGCCCTTTTTCCACAGACACCAGCCTAGTGAAGCAAAAGCACCACACGCCTGCCCGATCCTGCACTGTATCTCAGTTGTGGCCACTACCTTGCGCTGTTTCACCACCGATCCTAGGTACTTGAACTCCTCAACTTGCTGGAGCCCAGCTCCTTCGAAGAACACAGAAGCACGTGAACCGTCTGATGTCATGACTTTGGTCTTGTTCTTGTTTATCCGTAGACCGTACGAATCCGCGATATCTGCTATATCCTTCATCAAATTCGTAGCTTCCATATCAGTATCGGTGAACACAGCGCTGTCGTCCGCGAACATCAAGTCTGTGAGGAACTCGTTATCGCCATATTGGACCCCTCTTCTATCTTTGAAAACCTTTCTCATAATGGCGTCGACCACAGTGTTGAATAGCAGCGGCGAAATCACATCTCCTTGCCGGACTCCTGCATTGACCGCAAATTCTTCGGACAGCTTGTCCCCGACGCGGACGCAGCTAGTTGAACCACTGTATGTTCCCTGCAGGAGCTTCACAATTTTGTCCGGAACGTGTTCGCACTCCAATGTTCTCCACAAGGCAGGCCAGTGTACGCAGTCAAAGGCCGACTTGAAGTCGATGAAGGTAATAACAACCCGCTTTCCACAGCGGATCCTTTCCTCCAAAAGTTGACGAAGTGCGAATATTTGATCGCTGCAGCCTCGACCAGGACGAAATCCTGTCTGTTCCTCGCGACTGGTATGCTCCCGATGGCGTTGAAGTCTGGACTGGATTATCCTCGTGAAGACTTTACCAACGATTGATAACAGACTGATTCCGCGATAGTTTTTACAGTCCCTGGCATCACCCTTTTTGTGAATGGGCACAACGATAGCCTTCTTCCAGGTAGATGGGACGTTTTCTGACTGCCATACGAGGAGGATCAGCTGATGTAACCGTCGTTGTAACACATCACCACCTGCCTTGATCGCTTCAGCAGTAACGTTGTCTACACCAGGCGCCTTTCGGTTTTTGAGACGCTGAATCGCTGCTCTCACTTCGTCCAGAGTGGGTTCAAAGTCAAGCATCGCCTCCTGTGACACTTCAACTGGTAGCGGTTCGTCAAGCGGGCCTCGTGGTGCATCGTGAGTGTAGAGCTCGCTGAAGAACTGCTTCCACCGTAACAGGCGCTCATCCACAGAACGCACAAAGGACCCGTCCGTATTCCTGATGCAATCGCTAGCCGGATTGGTCTTCTTTCTGAGACGGTTCAGTGTACCGTACAATGTGCGATAGTTATTTCTTCCAGCCGCCTCCTCCAGTTCGTCGGTCATCTTGTTCCAGTACGACTCTCTCTCCTCTTTCAACTTACGACGAAGCTCTTGACAAAGTTGCCGATAACGTCCGAAGTCGGTTAGCTTCACTCGTTTCCGCTCATCCACGAGACGGAGAGACTCGTCCGATATCCATGGCTGTGTTCGCCGGCGAATAACAGGGCAGAGAGGCTCTGCACATTGCAGAACGACATCAACTGTTTGCTCCTCATGTTCGTCTACGGACAATGCATCTTCAAGCACTGCAAAGCGATTTGACAGCGCGATTTGAAACGCTTCTCTTGTCCCAGGTGTCAGCAAGTGGGACCAGTCCAGTTTCTTTTTAGGAGGCACCACACGCCTAGGTCGCCGTAAACGAAGCTTCATTACAGCGCGCAGGAGATAGTGGTCCGATCCACAGTCAGGTCCTCTCATGGCTCGCACATCTTTGAGTGAAGACCTGAAACGAGAGTTCACCAGCACGTAATCCAAGGTGGCTATATCATGTCCGGTCGAACTCCTCCATGTTAACTGATGTTTCCGGGGATGTTGAAATAGACTGTTTCCAATCGTAAGCCCGTTGAACGCTGCAAACGAAAGCAGACGTAAACCGTTATCGTTCATTTCACCGACGCTGAACCTTCCCAGCACTCCTTCCCATCCGGTTCTAGCAGTTCCGACTCTTGCGTTGAAATCGCCCGCTACAATGGTAACATCGGTTTTCGGGATCGAATCCAGAACGTCTTGGAGTTGTGCGTAGAAGCGCTGACAGGTCTAGGGAGTTCGACGCTCTGAAGGGCGTCGGTGTCAGGTTGAAACGTCAAGTCTGATTCCTCTCAAACTGCAGCCGACGCTCGCGACTGCAGGAGCGGTAGATGGTAGTCGGTGGGAGGTGATTAGGTGGGGATTTCGGTGCAAACATGAGGGTGTGACGTCACACTGAGTGTTAGTTGGGAGGTGATGAGCTTTCGGGGGGAACGGGTCAACTGTGTCGTGGCATTGTAGGGTCGGAGAGAGGTTGACACGCGGAGCTTTCGGTATGAATGAGGAAGTTTTCGGGCCTTGCCCGCTCCTTTTTTCGTTTCGAGCGGGAGCACGCTACCTGTTCAACTCTTCTCAATCGGCCACCGACCCCTGCGATTGCCTGAGTAAGTGTTTGGCAATTCGAATGTGGCATTTCCGAGAGACCAGTTTGCACGGGAAGTTTTTTTTTCAATACTGTGAGGTTTAAATTCTAAAAAAAATTTTTTTCAAAAATATTCACAAAAAAAAATCGGCCACTCCTTTCTCTGTCTAAGATTTCTTGTATGGGACACCTTCAAATTAGACTTCAGCGAACTTCAAATGACCAAAAAACAGGGCTGAAACTCGATATTGCTCTTATTCAGGGTAAATGCACGGAGTTTTATTTCATTCAAAGTTTACTTGTTTTGGCCCAATATGTTGACTTTAACGGTCCTTGAAAAGCCAAAATTTCCCAGTTTGATGAAAAACTGATCATTCATGTAGAGGAATCGTCTAAGGCGATCAGTTCTCTTGTTTTTAAGTCTAACTACGCGATTCCTATTAGTGTCTCTCTTCCTCATAAAGCACGTGTCAACGAGAACGATACCGAACTTATACATTTTTTGGAAGAAATTCCCTTGGGAAGGGTGTGATTAATGGTTTTGAAAATCTGATAGCAGTCAACGGGAAGCTTTCATGAAATTGCCTTAAAATGCCTTCGCGTAGCAGTCACTTGACTCTCGATATTACGGACTCTACGTGTATCTGCTTTGAATCCATTGCTTATCCTAACCGAAATACTGGTAGTTTTTCCCCGTTGTTACTATACGTTTTTTGTTGCTTATCATTTTAAGGCAATTTCATGATATTTTTTGGCTCTAATAGTTCCTCATGATTTTTTTGATCTATGGAAGCTTCCACACGGAAGTACTGGTTTCACCCACCTGGAAGCTTAAACCAATGTACGAAAACTTTGGGCACCTCACTCATTTCGACGAGTTGCGCCGCGCAACCGCAGGGGTTAGAAGTTCAGGTGGTTGAAACCAGCAATTTCGTATGGAAGATTTAGTAGCTCTAAAAATCATAGGAGGATCTACTACAAACAAAAAATGCCGTAAATTTTCGAGAGTTTATTGTAAACGCGCTCTAGCGATGGAGTAAACAGAACGGATTTCCGCCGCGCGCGTCGCGTCATTACGTGAATCTCGTCCGGGCTCCTCCCTCGGTGTGCAGTAGACTTGGGACCGAATCGAATAAAATATCTATCAAAAGGGGGTCTTCCAAGCGAAAGAGGTTTGGTTGGCGTCAGAAACGTTCCAACAAAAAGGGAACAATAGGTAAGTAGATTGAGGAGAGTCTACAAAAAGTGAGCAATATTCTCTGAGAGTAATTTTCTTGGTGAACACTTCTTAACAGCGGAAACAAACCGTTGTGGCATTTTACGATGATGAGTTTAGTGTCTTTCGGAAAAAGGACTTCTAATCGTTTACGAGATTTTACGGAATTACTCTTGCTTAATGCTGTATTTCTATTTTATAGTTTTGCTTCTCCTTAGAGCAAGACCTAACCGTCTGTCTAAGTGTTTGCGACGTCATCTTCTATTCTGATGATAATAGTTAGGTTTACATGCACCTACGTTTAAATGGTTCTCGCGTAATCAATACCATTTTTGGAACCACAGAGTGCTTCCGTGTAGAACACCGCGACGGTTCGTTTTCGCTGTTAAGAAGTGTTCACCAAGAAAATTACTCTCAGAGAATATTGTTCACTTTTTATAGACTCTCCTCAATCTACTTACCTATTGTTCCCTTTTCGTTGGAACGTTTCTGACGCCAACCAAACCTCTTTCGCTTGGAAGACCCCTTTTTGAAAGAATTGTTCACTTTTGATTGATATTACGAAGTAATATCTATGAAAAAATCTTCAATATTTTTCAAATAGCATGGATTGATTAAATAATCAGTAAGCGACAAACTTGTTGCGCACGCTACAAATGAAGCGCTTCTCACTTTCCACGACGTCCTGATGACGTCATCAGATGCCCTATGCTTTTTACATGACACCATGATGACGTCATCAGATGCCCTATGTACTTTAGATGACACCCTGATAACGTCATCAGATGACCTATGTACTTTACATAACATCCTGATGACGTCATCAGATGCCCTATGTACTTTACATGACACCATGATGACGTCATCAGATGCACTATGTGCTTTAGATGACACCCTGATGACGTCATCAGATGCCGTATGTACTTCACATAACATCCTGATGACGTCATCAGATGCCCTATGTACTTTACATGACACCATGATGACGTCATCAGATGCACTATGTACTTTACATGACATCCTGATGACGTCATCAGATGCCCTATGTACTTTACATGACATCCTGATGACGTCATCAGATGCCCTATGTACTTTACATGACATCCTGATGATTCAGTATTGAAGAGTTCCTGAGCTTCATATTAACAATTTGTTCACGCGTAGTTTTGAAGCTCGACTGCGTAGAGATTGATCTTCTTTAACCTCTTTATTGCGACGTTTCGGGTCGTAGACCCTTCGTCAGGCTGTAATTCATTACAGTACACTATGAGGCAATTGCTCAAATTAAGTGCTATCAGAAACCGATAAGGATACGGCAGTAAAGAGAAAATTGTCTGACCGGGTTGGGTGTTTTTGTTTTTGAAAGCGGTTGCAGAAGACGACCGACTCTAACCCAGGGCTAACGACAAGTGACCGGTTGGGCGACCAATGTCGTGTGGATGGTCACGGGTCAAGTATCACTGCCTAATCCAGATGCGTTGTTAGCAGTCTCAGCGCTTCCTTCATTTCTTCCCGGTTGTTCATGGGCGGTCTCCATTTCTTTATCTCTATCGCTTCTTTTATTTTCCTCTCTACCGTGTCCGAGATGTTTCTATGTAAGACGCTGGCTGTCATTCTTGGTACAGCATCGTCGAGGTGGCGAAGAGTCCGATGTCTGGAAAAGGCACTGCATGGGTAGGAGTTTGGTGAGCGTAACGCTCTGAAGTGCATATCCAATCGAAATCTCAATGGTCTTCCTGTCTCCCCGATATAGAATTCTCCACACATCTCACATTGCACCCTGTAGACCACATCACGTAGTTGACAGATTTTTTCACTTCCTGTGCAATATGTGCAAGCACCTCTGTCACATCGATCTTCGTAGGGTCTCGAGGACGTTAAGAGTTGTCGTAATGAGGGTGGTGGACGGAACACCAGGCGAAGGGGAAGAGAAGAACCGCGGACAACTGTGTTAACATCTCTGGCGAAGGCCTCATTCACGTATGGAAGGACCAAGGCGGTGTTTGACAAAGAATGCCGATATGGACGCCAAGTGTACGGGTCTCTATCGCTATAGCCGTTTTCATGCAGTATTTTTCTTATCTGCCTTTCCGTCGCGTCCTGATTATCAGAGGCCAACTTTCTTGCTGCGCTTCTCACGACACTGCTCTTCATAAATAATGGATGACAGCTACGTGAATGCAGTAAAATATTTTTCGATGCAGGCTTAGTGTACCAGGTGTTGTGAACCCGCTGATTGAATACTTTAATCTTGGTGTTCAGAAATGGGAGGTATCCATCAGAACCGGGTCGTTCTGCCGTGAGCTGGATGGCTGCATTTTGGGAATTCAAACTCGACAGAATATGGTGCAACGTTCCTCGTGATTTGGCCACTATTAGTATGTCATCAATGTAGCGACCGTAGAAGACTACATCCGGTGTAAGGCTACTTCTTTCAAGGTTGTCCATGAACAGTATTGCAAGAAGTGGTGCAAGTCTATTGCCCATAGCAAGACCACGTCTTTGTCTGTAGATGGTGTTGTTGAAACGAAAGAAGTTGAAATCAACAACTGCAGTGAGGAGTTCAACTTCTTTCGTTCCCCATGACTGTCACAGAAAGGGCTGGCTTACGAAAGGCACTCTTACTCAGATCAACATTCAGGTTTTCCATTGGTGACAAGTGCGGAGGTTTTGTTGTTATGACGAAGGAAAGAGACATAACGTTATGTCAAGAATCCCTTTCTGATCCAGCAACCTACACGATTTCTTCAATTAACGAATACAAAAACAACTTGAAGAAACTGAATGCTGACGTTAAGCGTTTACTGGATAGGAAATTGGACAAGAAGATTCGAACGAGGCTCATTCCTACACATGCAACCATCCCTACCTATTACCAACTGGTGAAAACGCATAAGCTCCCTGTCGCGGAGGAAGGAACACAGCCGACTAACGCTGATATCAAAACGCGACCGATCGTGTCTTGTTGCAACGGACCAACGGACGGGATCAGCTGGTTCTTACATCAGGTTTTGTCTCCTCTTCTACAATTTGTCCCTTCACATCTTGTGAACACCGATCATTTCCTGGAGAAACTGAGGAACAGCGATTTGACTGGTTCGTATATAGAGTATCAGAGCTTTGACGTCACCGCTCTGTATACGAACGTGGACACTCATTCAGCGGTAGCATCTTGTATGATCTCATTGCGCCAACATCTACAGGATGTTCATCTCTTCGGCCTTGAACCTGAAGACATTGAAGAACTCCTCACTGCAGTTGTTGATTTCAACTTCTTTCGTTTCAACAACACCATCTACAGACAAAGACGTGGTCTTGCTATGGGCAATAGACTTGCACCACTTCTTGCAATACTGTTCATGGACAACCTTGAAAGAAGTAGCCTTACACCGGATGTAGTCTTCTACGGTCGCTACATTGATGACATACTAATAGTGGCCAAATCACGAGGAACGTTGCACCATATTCTGTCGAGCTTGAATTCCCAAAATGCAGCCATCCAGCTCACGGCAGAACGACCCGGTTCTGATGGATACCTCCCATTTCTGAACACCAAGATTAAAGTATCCAATCAGCGGGTTCACAACACCTGGTACACTAAGCCTGCATCGAAAAATATTTTACTGCATTCACGTAGCTGTCATCCATTATTTATGAAGAGCAGTGTCGTGAGAAACTTCGTAGGCGCAGCAAGAAAGTTGACCTCTGATAATCAGGACGCGACGGAAAGGCAGATAAGAAAAATACTGCATGAAAACGGCTATAGCGATAGAGACCCGTACACTTGGCGTCCATATCGGCATTCTTTGTCAAACACCGCCTTGGTCCTTCCATACGTGAATGAGGCCTTCGCCAGAGATGTTAACACAGTTGTCCGCGGTTCTTCTCTTCCCCTTCGCCTGGTGTTCCGTCCACCACCCTCATTACGACAACTCTTAACGTCCTCGAGACCCTACGAAGATCGATGTGACAGAGGTGCCTGCACATATTGCACAGGAAGTGAAAAAATCTGTCAACTACGTGATGTGGTCTACAGGGTGCAATGTGAGATGTGTGGAGAATTCTATATCGGAGAGACAGGAAGACCATTGAGATTTCGATTGGATGAGCACTTCAGAGCGTTACGCTCACCAAACTCCTATCCATGCAGTGCCTTTTCCAGACATCGGACTCTTCGCCACCTCGACGATGCTGTACCAAGAATGACAGCCAGCGTCTTACATAGAAACATCTCGGACACGGTAGAGAGGAAAATAAAAGAAGCGATAGAGATAAAGAAATGGAGACCGCCCATGAACAACCGGGAAGAAATGAAGGAAGCGCTGAGACTGCTAACAACGCATCTGGATTAGGCAGTGATACTTGACCCGTGACCATCCACACGACATTGGTCGCCCAACCGGTCACTTGTCGTTAGCCCTGGGTTAGAGTCGGTCGTCTTCTGCAACCGCTTTCAAAAACCCGGTCAGACAATTTTCTCTTTACTGCCGTATCCTCATCGGTTTCTGATAGCACTTTATTTGAGCAATTGCCTCATAGTGTACTGTAATGAATTACAGCCTGACGAAGGGTCTACGACCCGAAACGTCGCAATAAAGAGGTTAAAGAAGATCAATCTCTACGCAGTCGAGCTTCAAAACTACGCGTGAACATCCTGATGACGTCATCAGATGCCCTATGTACTTTAGATGACACCCTGATAACGTCATCAGATGCCCTATGTACTTTAGATGACACCCTGATAACGTCATCAGATGCCCTATGTACTTTACATGACATCCTGATGACGTCATCAGATGCCCTATGTACTTTACATGACATCCTGATGACGTCATCAGATGCCCTATGTACTTTACATGACATCCTGATGAAGTCATCAGATGCCCTATGTACTTTACATGACATCCTGATGACGTCATCAGATGCCCTATGTACTTTAGATGACACCCTGATGACGTCATCAGATGCCCTATGTACTTTAGATGACACCCTGATGACGTCATCAGATGCCCTAGGTACTTTACATGACATCCTGATGACGTCATCAGGTGCCCTATGTGCTTTAGATGACACCCTGATAACGTCATCAGATGCCCTATGTACTTTAGATGACACCCTGATGACGTCATCAGATGCCCTATATACTTTGCATGACACCCTGATGACGTCATCAGATGCACTATGTACTTTACATGACATCCTGATGACGTCATCAGATGCCCTATGTACTTTAGATGACACCCTGATGACGTCATCAGATGCACTATGTACTTTACATGACATCCTGATGACGTCATCAGACGCCCTATGTACTTTAGATGACACCCTGATGACGTCATCAGATGCCCTATGTGCTTTACATGACACCCTGATGACGTCATCTGATGCCCTATGTACTTTACCTGACACCCTGATGACGTCATCAGATGCCCTATCTACTTTAGATGACACCCTGATGACGTCATCAGATGCCTTAATACCCTGATGACGTCATCAGATGCCCTATGTATCGAAAAGTACAGCCTACGACGTGTTTTAGCGATTCGATCTACCAACTGATAATATCACATGATATGATAAGCAGTAAGAAGTAAAGTAGTTAACGTGAAACAGTAACTAACAAACTTGTTAGTCACTTCCCCTGTCCCTTCCCTACGAAAAAGTACAGCTTACAACGTGTTTCAGTGATTTGATCCACCAACTGATAATATCACTTGATATGATAAGCAGTAAGAAGTGAGGTAGTTAATGTTAAACTGTAAGTAACAAACTTTTTAGTCACTTCCCCTGTCCCTTCCCTACGAAAAAGTACAGCTTACAACGTGTTTTAGCGAGTTGATCAACCAACTGATAATATCACTTGATATGATAAGCAGTAAGAAGTAAAGTGGTTAATGTGAAACAGTAACTAACAAACTTGTTAGTCACTTACCCTGTCCCTTCCCTACGAAAAAGTACAGCTTACAACGTGTTTCAGTGATTTGATCCACCAACTGATAATATCACTTGATATGATAAACAGTAAGAAGTAGAGTGGTTAACGTGAAACAGTAACTAACAAACTTGTTAGTCACTTCCCCTGTCCCTTCCCTACGAAAAAGTACAGCTTACAACGTGTTTCAGTGATTTGATCCACCAACTGATAATATCACTTGATATGATAAGCAGTAAGAAGTGAGGTAGTTAATGTTAAACTGTAAGTACCAAACTTTTGAGTCACTTCCCCTGTCCCTTCCCTACGAAAAAGTACAGCTTACAACGTGTTTTAGCGAGTTGATCAACCAACTGATAATATCACATGATATGATAAGCAGTAAGAAGTAAGGTAGTTAATGTTAAACTGTAAGTAACAAACTTTTTAGTCACTTCCCCTGTCCCTTCCCTACGAAAAAGTACAGCTTACAACGTGTTTCAGTGATTTGATTCACCAACTGATAATATCACTTGATATGATAAGCAGTAAGAAGTAAAGAAGTTAATGTGAAACAGTAACTAACAAACTTGTTAGTCACTTCCCCTGTCCCTCCCCATCAAAAAGTACAGCCTACGACGTGTTTTAGCGAGTTGATCAACCAACTGATAATATCACATGATATGATAAGCAGTAAGAAGTAAGGTAGTTAATGTTAAACTGTAAGTAACAAACTTTTTAGTCACTTCCCCTGTCCCTTCCCTACGAAAAAGTACAGCTTACAACGTGTTTCAGTGATTTGATCCACCAACTGATAATATCACTTGATATGATAAGCAGTAAGAAGTAAAGTAGTTAATGTGAAACAGTAACTAACAAACTTGTTAGTCACTTCCCCTGTCCCTCCCCATCAAAAAGTACAGCCTACGACGTGTTTTAGCGAGTTGATCAACCAACTGATAATATCACATGATATGATAAGCAGTAAGAAGTGAGGTAGTTAATGTTAAACTGTAAGTACCAAACTTTTGAGTCACTTCCCCTGTCCCTTCCCTACGAAAAAGTACAGCTTACAACGTGTTTCAGTGATTTGATCCACCAACTGATAATATCACTTGATATGATAAGCAGTAAGAAGTGAGGTAGTTAATGTTAAACTGTAAGTAACAAACTTTTTAGTCACTTCCTCTGTCCCTTCCCTACGAAAAAGTACAGCTTACAACGTGTTTCAGTGATTTGATCCACCAACTGATAATATCACTTGATATGATAAGCAGTAAGAAGTAAAGTAGTTAATGTGAAACAGTAACTAACAAACTTGTTAGTCACTTCCCCTGTCCCTCCCCATCAAAAAGTACAGCCTACGACGTGTTTTAGCGAGTGGATCAACCAACTGATAATATCACATGATATGATAAGCAGTAAGAAGTAAGGTAGTTAATGTTAAACTGTAAGTAACAAACTTTTTAGTCACTTCCCCTGTCCCTTCCCTACGAAAAAGTACAGCTTACAACGTGTTTCAGTGATTTGATCCACCAACTGATAATATCACTTGATATGATAAGCAGTAAGAAGTAAAGTAGTTAATGTGAAACAGTAACTAACAAACTTGTTAGTCACTTCCCCTGTCCCTTCCCTACGAAAAAGTACAGCCTACGACGTGTTTTAGCGAGTTGATCAACCAACTGATAATATCACATGATATGATAAGCAGTAAGAAGTGAGGTAGTTAATGTTAAACTGTAAGTAACAAACTTTTTAGTCACTTCCCCTGTCCCTTCCCTACGAAAAAGTACAGCTTACAACGTGTTTCAGTGATTTGATCCACCAACTGATAATATCACTTGATATGATAAGCAGTAAGAAGTGAGGTAGTTAATGTTAAACTGTAAGTAACAAACTTTTTAGTCACTTCCTCTGTCCCTTCCCTACGAAAAAGTACAGCTTACAACGTGTTTCAGTGATTTGATCCACCAACTGATAATATCACTTGATATGATAAACAGTAAGAAGTAAAGTAGTTAATGTGAAACAGTAACTAACAAACTTGTTAGTCACTTCCCCTGTCCCTTCCCATCGAAAAGTTCAGCCTACGACGTGTTTTAGCGATTTGATCAACCAACTGATAATATCACTTGATATGATAAGTAGTAAAGGGTGAAGCAGTTAATGTTAAAGTAAGTGAGTAAGTAATCATATCTGTCCACATACCAACTTACCTACCTGCCCAACTGATCGCCTGGCAGTGGCCTCTGGCAGTGGCTAGTGGCAGGAACGAGGAACGAGGAACAGGACACGAGGGACGCGTTACAAGAAAAAACGCGAATTTTCGCTAAGCTTCCGCCGATCTAACTTTGTTAATTTTCAATCGATTTGGCTCAAATTTTGTCAGCGGGTGTCTTCTAGACTCTCTCACTTATATCCAGAAGGAAATCTCTAGAAAATTTGTTTTACAGGTTTTATTAACTACTTTACCAAAATCTAAGTGATCACAAGAGCCAGGCAAAACCAAACCTCTCCAGCCGCTTCGCGGCTGGAGCGATTCGAATGAGATTCGAGTAATTCGAATATTCGAGTATTCGAATATTCGATTCATTCGGGAATTTCAATTTTGGGGTTTATTCGAATATTCGATTTATTCGGGTGCTTAAATTTTGGATTTATTCGAATATTCGATTTATTCGGGTGCTTAAATTTTGGATTTATTCGAATATTCGATTTATTCGGAAACTTCATTTTTAGATTTCTTCAAATATTCGACTTATTCGGGGAATGAAATTTCAAATTTATTCGAATATTCAATTCATTCAGGAATACAAATTTTGGAATTAATTCGAATAGCCGGAAAAATTCAGTGCCCCACATTCAAATTAGACAAAACCTAATGCGTTTACCTTCGTAATAGAAACCCTTCGAAGTATCTTTCTGCAAGTTGAGCTTACAGGACGTGCCCCATCAAATCAGACGTTCAATACTTGCATGATACACATCCAAATCGATGACAAAGCGATTTTCCAAAAAAGGAAAGCATACGACGCACTCTTGGGGCGGTACTGAGATGCCGATAGCGTCGCCGGTTTCAATACCCAAGTTTGGGGTATTTGGTACACCCAGCCGCTGGAGACCTCGTCCAACAGCCGGCAGTCCCAGATGGTTCTCCGCGAGTTGACCGCGTCGCATGTGGGTGTTCCGGCAGCGTCGCGTGACGGTGTGCTTCTACGATAACGCTGGGATATCCTGCAGCACGTTTTCCTGCTATAAACTTTCGCAGCACGTGCTGCTTTCTGGAGCAGGTGCACCTGCGAAAAGGCCTTTCGATGGGTGTGGTCACTCGAGTTGAATGCATATCCGGCACGCATTGAATGCAGTGGTTTTCTGCGCTTGTGCGCAGGTCTCACGTTGCGCGCAGTACACAAGCCCCAGCGCCTATGGGGTCGATTCGAGTCCCGCCGTCGGAAGGTGCGGCAGTATGCAATGAAGGAGTATCAATCATGGGGCGCAGCAGGCTCGATCCTCCTCCACTGCATGCTGCCATGCCTTTCAGCGGCGGAAGTCTATCCAGGTCCAATCAATTAGGGGCGGTGATATCCGAAGCTGCCGCAACAGGCCGGACTGCCAGCCGTCGCCCATTGGTGCCGGGCCAGCTCCGCTAAACCAACAGTGTGTTCTCCTGCTCCCATTATTTTAGGCTGTCGCCGCCGTAATGGTGGATAGAGGGTATCCACGAATGTGTGGCTGCCCCTGTCCCCATTGTGGCAGCTATTTAAAGGCAGCATACACGCTCGTAAATGTAGTTGAGATAACTACGGAATCAGAATGATATGGCAGCGAGCGCAACGCCCACGCTTTTTGAAGCGTCAAAAACGACCCACAATGGCGCTACAGGAGTGAGAATTGGGTCCCGCCCCTGTATTTGCGTCCTCCGAAACAGGCGTGCTGGGCCATTCCGACCGTCGTCAGCGTAAGTAGATTACCAATTGTATCTATCCCATCACCCACAAACGTCGCCGTCGGTGGGAATGGCCCAGTACCCCTGGTTTGGACGAGGACGTAAATACAGGAGGTGGGCAGATACAGGGGCGGGTCCAACTTCTCAACCGTGTAGCGTCATTGTGGGTTGTTTTCGAGGCTTCAATTGAGGGGGCGTTGTCTTCTGAGCCATACAATTCGAATTCCGTACTTGTCTCAATTACGTTTACGAGCGTGTATGCTGCCTTTGAGTCAATCTCCGATTTTCATGTGGGGGCAATCGAGGGTGCTGAACGCCAATATGCGGTCCACGCACCGCGATTCTGAGCATTACAGTTGGTTACGGTAGGCGCCATGACAGTTGGGGAGGAAAACCTACCTTCATAGTTCGAAAATCAACGAATCGGCATAGAATTCGCATTCAGCACCCCGAATTACATCTGCGTAGAAATTTTGAGTCGAATCCGAGTCTTTGACCAAAGTACCGCATACCCATCGTAATCTACCGCAAGCTGTCAAAAATCTATAAATTTGCATCAGATTCGCGTTGAGCACTCCAAATAACCATCAAAGAAACGATTTGAGCTACATCGTAGCGTTCCGGAAAAAGTCACATGTCGTGTTTTGATTTCAAATTTTCCTCGGAATAAGAAGTTTTGAACGAATTTAGTCGAAAATTGACAAATAACCTCAGATTCGTAATGACCACCTCAAATAACCCCCCCCCTCCACCCCTAGGAGAATCCCAAGTCAAATCTTGAATATTTTTCTTTGACGCTTTCTGAACCTCTCATTGATTTGGGTAAACGCTTAACCGCAAATGGTACATGCGGGAAACGGTATCACTTTGTGGAAACTCCGGAAAAGTGTTCCTACCCAAGCGCTATCCAGGGGGGTTGTTTTGAGCGCTGAACCCGATGGACCGTTCTCGGATTCTCGAAAGATTAGTATGCGTTTATAGATGGTACAATAGGTGCGCGAAACAGGGGAAAATGCCAATTACATTTTTCAGAGTGACTAGGCAGCTGTGAAGGGCATCGGGCCCTACGTTCAGAGTCGTTCTAGAAAAGTACATTCCATCTGGGATGGCCACTTAGGCTAATAGCAGTTTCCTTGTCGATGTTCCCCATCTTGAAAGTAGTTCACGATAGAAACAGTCTTCTAGCTTCTTCGGAAATCGAAGTTCCGGGGTGATATTGACCTTGCTTTCGAAATTTCGAATATTATTCGAATATTCAAAAAGTATTCGACTATTCGAATAGTTTGGCAGACTTTTCGAATGTATTCATTTATTCGGGAATTTTTAAAAGGCCTTATTCCAATGTATTCATTTATTCGTGATTCATCAAAAGGCATTATTCGAATGTATTCATTTATTCAGGAATTTTTAAAAGGCATTATTCGAATGTATTCATTTATTCGGAATTTTTGAAAAGGCCGTATTCGAATTATTCATTTATTCGAAAACACAGGCCGAATGCCCTTGTATAGTGTGTAGAGAGCAGGGATACGCGTAATTACGACCAACGACTAACAAATTTTAAAAAACATTCTAAGCAATCCCAAAAATCGTTAGAAAGCCTAAACACGCTACAACTTGAGGATCACATCAGGATTGAAACGTAGTTCTCTGTTGGTTCTTTGAGGTGGATGGGGTACTTAGTGCTCTTACACCACAATACATACATCTTTTCATGCCTTCCTTTTTTCCATTATGAAAGGTTTTTTCTGCCTCAACTGTGCTTATTTTCAAAGCCTAGAATTCTAACGACTAACGACTAACGAGGGTTTTGGCCGGTTGAACGACTAACCTCTAACGAATTACGAAATTTCTATTACGCACATCCCTGGTAGGGAGCCACTATTCCGAAGATGATATCGTACAATACCTGGTGTTATGATATCCCCTGTCTTGTTTTTGAGAACGAGTGTCCGACCATCCAGATGCGTCAAAGGGATCTCATATCCACACAGAGCCTCATTCAAGGATATCGTCCTGGAATTGCATTTGCAGATAAATAACCGCATTTCCCTCACACCAAAAGTATTTTTATCGATTGATGATGGTCTCTGAAACTCGCTTGGGAGTTGCCTCGGAGGGCGAGGTCACTTTCGACCACTTTTCTGGCCGCTCTTAAATTTCACCATATTCGAGCCGCTCGAAGCGAGCAGGGATGTCAGAAAAAAGTAGGGATCTATTGGGGGAAAGTAAGGCAATTTTCGCCTTAGTTCAAGTAATTTTTTTCCCAACACACTCGATGAGCGCCCGTTGTTCGGGCGTTTTCGAACTGTCGGCGCGGCAAAATGGACAAACAAACATTCGTCTTCCAAGGATTTCGTCAATGGCCATCCCGGGATTGATCAGCAGGTAAGCATTGTTGTTTTGTGTTGTTTTTCCGTTCTTGTTGATGCTTTTCTTGCTTCTTGCTTGTTTCGCTTTTGTTTTTTCTGTTTTGTTATTTCTTACTAGCTTTTGCTTTGTTTTTGTTTCGTTTCGTTCACCTACTTGTCTCCTCAATTCACGATTTCTACATTTTCTTGTTTAGGGGAGAGGTTCGCCAGCGGGAGAAAATCAGTGGGCGTCTTACCGTGCGAAAGGTATTTATTGAATGCTTCAAAACTTGTTCCATCTCTTTCGCCCATAACTAACTTTTTCAGAAGAGCACGATCATCCGTGTTGGTTCTGAAGGTGACGGGGAATATATCGGGTGAGCGCGAGTCAATGACGGATGGATTCTGGGATGGTTTTCCTGTTGTTCAGATATTCTTCGTTGTATGTTTTCGTTCACCCTAGTAATTTGTTTTCTGTTTCTGTCCAAAAATTCACAGCTTTAGTTTTTTTTGAGTTAGGACTCAAGCATTTTTGAAGGGTGTTTGACAATTTTGCGCGCGCACATTTTGAGTGTTTTTACGAACAAAAAGGTGCATTTCAAGAATGAAATACCTATGTATTCTTATTGTACAATTTCGAAAAAATGTCGAACGAAATTCGAAATTTTTTCGTTCGAAAGGGTTTCGAACAAACGAAAAATGAACAAAAAATTTTCGTTCACTCAATTTTTCTGTTAACCCTATATTACTTGTTTGCAGGTCATGAAATGTGTGTGCTCAAAATAAAGAGCTCTCGATGCTTATTCCAAATATGCCCATAGCTCCCCGAACGGGTCACTTTGAGCCGAGTTATGACGAAAAGTCACGAATTCGCAACTTTTTTGAGTAAATTAGTGCGGGTATTGTACAGCCTAAGTGTCCGATCCTAGGAATGTTAATTTCTGTCCGTAAAGCGTTCAACTATATTCGAGCCCATAACGATGAATACCCTGTTGGGTATGCTATTTACCGGCCCATCATGTGTAGTTCCCTCGGTGCCATATGGGTATGCCTGTAGGATTGCTGTCCTTATCACGTCTGTTGAAGCTTTTTTGGTGTTACTGTAGTAATCGTTAATAAACTTATTATCATTCAAAGCTCTTGTTTTGAGAAAGTGCCTACAGTGGGTACCGCCAGTTTCACTACGGGACCTCTATTATGGGAAGAACTGAGGCGAAAATGGGGCGAAAGTAAGGCGATACGGCACCCCATTCGCTTAGTCTCTAAAATCGCCCCACATTAATCTCTCAAATCGCCCCACTTTT
This sequence comes from Aplectana chamaeleonis, assembly GCA_029168955.1. Lineage (NCBI taxonomy): Eukaryota > Metazoa > Nematoda > Chromadorea > Rhabditida > Cosmocercidae > Aplectana > Aplectana chamaeleonis. The sequence goes on along the minus strand of JAPDOI010001007.1, from coordinate 96,101 downwards.
TCACCAACTAGGGGGGAAATTTCACCAAAATGAGGCAAGACAAGGGCGGATCCGGCGGGAGATGCCTCGATGTAACTAGGCAACTCTAACTTTTCTTCGAGGCGACTCCCGAGCGAGTTTCAGAGGTGGTTTCAACCATATGAAAGAATGATACCCACATATACTAGACATGATATCACAACATACCTTTTCGCGATTAGATCATCCCCTTCCCTCTCGAAGACATCATGGGGCTTAACTTGAACAACAATAACCACGTCACCAGGCTCAACATCCGGCTGAAAGAAACGAAAACTCACTTTCGGTAGAATAGAGCAAAACAGACCTTCTCGAAAGGAGAAGTACCCAAGTTAACACCGTTCCCAGAAATTGGGAGAGCTTTGAGGTAATACCTCGACCAATGAACTCCTAGTCGCAGGTTTTAGATGAACGACAAACTATGTGTTAGTTCTGCAAGAAGAAAACACCAGCAGCATACGCGGAATGCTCTCAGGAAAAGTTCCTTTATCGCGAGTACAAAGCGTGGTCTGCAGGATACGGTTACAGTAAGAGAGCTGTGTCGCCTTATGCTTATAAGTACGGCAGAGGCGTTCACTTCAGTGCAGGTTAAGAAAATTGGAAAGGATATTCGTAACTCCAAAGCTGCTGGTCCTGAAGGTATCTGTCCCACAACACTAAAGAAACTCTCCACCGGTACCCTTACTGATTAAATGAACAACTCTTCCCATCATGCACGATTCCGCAGGATTAGAAGACCGCTAACGTCACTCCGCACAAAACGGATTTTAGCAGCCGGGATTCTGTGTTACCATAACCGCATTCGCAGTGGAGCGCGTTATCGTATCATCGAGCGCCAGCGTCACGCCTAAGTGGTATTTGAGGCTGAGATCAGCCACGGGGAGTGGTTTTGTTCTAAAACTGAGTGTATTTATCCTTTACATTGTATGCTTAGGTATTTATAACGCATTTCAGTGTTCTTCTTGCTTGTCTCTCTTCACTTCAAAGTCTGTGTTCTTTTAGAACTTTTAGAGGATGAATTATGTTCTGTATGTAAGATCGGTTCGTTGCAATATAGCGAAAATTGACAGAATTTTCGAATGATCTCCCAACAATAAGAAGTTAAGCTCATCCCCTGGTATGAGAAGGAATACGGATACTCACCCCGTGTTGTCGACTTGCTCGCCTAAATCGCCGGCTCCACAACATTGCTCACCCGCGTGCGTGCGCGTCGTGGTCCGGTGAGTGTCGCGCGCGCGGTGAACGCTGAAAACACACCACCGTTTGGGAGTCTTCAGAGCTCCTTACGGGCAAAAAGCTATCGATTATGACAAGAAGTACACGTAGGAAAGTTAATAACGCTCCAGGCCATGCCAATTTATCTGATTTCATCTAAAAACGGGGATGTCGCGCCGCCGCCCTTCCCGCCGCGCGCGACGCTCACCGACCGCGACGCAGAACGCACGGGTGAGCAATGACCACTCCCCTAAATCGCCAGCAAGGTTTAAATAAAGTGCTTGACGCGCTCACCGTTTCCGCTCTCAATAAGTATAAATAATCTAATCTAGAAAAATTGTCTTTTGTGTAGGATTGTTATCTGAAGTTATGCTGTCGATTGCTTTTTGATTTGGTCTGTTTCTCACGATATCTATGTGCTATATCTCGGTACTCCTTAATAAACACGTATAACTGATTTCTTCGTTCACATAAACGCAGTTGTTTTCAACATGTCAACACTATAGTGATTTTTTTCCGCTCGTCAATGCTGTTCATCCTTCGTGAATGAAAAAGAACTGCATCATATCAGAAAAATCGTACATACGTTTACTACGATTAACCCATTTATGACCGCATATCTCATCACAAGAAAGTGCTTTTCGAATATCGAGTTCTCACCACAATAAGGAATGCCTGGACACACATTTGATCGGAATGTTCACATTCCTACATTTGCCTACAAGATTCGTCGTCCGTGTGCAGCTGCGCTTTAACACCATTTCTAAACCTTTGTTTGAAAAAAGCTTGGTCTGCAATAGAAACCATGACTGCGAAATTTTTTCGGCAAGCTCATTTCTTCTGGTGTTCCACGCACCAACATCCACACATATCTTTATCTTGGGCCCAACAATCAGTAGCTGACGAGATGGACTCCCAGAAAATAAGAAACAGGTAGGCCAGCAAGCAATCCAAGAGAACACAGACTTTTTAGTGAAGAGAGACAAGCGAGAAAAACACTGAGATGCAATACCTAAGCATACAATGTACTTGATAATTACACTCAGTTTTAGAACAAAACCACTCCCCGTGGCTGATCTCAGCCTCAAATACCACTTAAGCGTGACGCTGGCGCTCGATGATACGATAACGCGCTCCACGGCGAACGCGGTTACGGTAACACAGAATCCCGTCTTGTTCACTCCGCTGCCAAAGCCCGACAATGTTATCAGCGAAAGAATATTATATCGTCCCATCTGTCTAATGTCGCCGTTCGCCAAGATAGCCGAAAACTTAATTAAGAATGATCTAGCAGAAAACCTAATTGTGAATGATCTAACAGAGTACAACGAGAAACAGTTGCACCAACACCGATTCATCAAAAAGTTGCATTCCTCCACGACAGCACTACTAGAAATTACTAGCTTTGCCATCGATAGATCCAATGCTAACTAGTGAAAACATTTTGGCGTTTTGAGAGTTGAGCGAAGTGAAGTACATAGCGAGAGTGCCTATGCTAAGAGTATTGAAAACTGACTCCGGCCTAATCCTGTACCTGAATAATTTTATAAGCTCAAAACGATCGCTCGCAGTACTAAAATGACGTTCTACCTAATGTAGCCTAGCTTGAAAGTCGGAAACACCGCGACTTCATGTTGAAGTGACAACGTTTGAACAAATCTTCGAAATCGGTCGGTGGGCCCATCAGTGGGCGATCTGGCTCACTCGGGCCCATCTTCAAGCTTGAATTTATTTTTATTTTTTTTACAAGTTTGAATTTGCCCGCGCCCATCAGCAGGTGTTTTGGAATCGATAATTCAACTAATACGGTCGCAGCCATCATGGCAGCGCCGCGAGTAGTCAAAGCGGTCTGTAACTTCATTGCGGTGTCTTCGACCATCTTGGAACTATCCCACTCGCTCAGCGTCGGCGACCAAAACTGCTATCTGCTGCGGCCCTCCGCAATTCAAGAGAACTAATTGCTGAAGCAGTTTTTTTTTACTGCTGACAGTGCAGCGACTAGAACAAGGCTTGTGGTCCACCAGAACGTCCCGCTTGACTCAACAGAATTTCCCTCGTCCATAGCAAACGTGGGCGCAGACAGGAGAAACGAGAGCGGGATTGACTGTGAGGGTGATGGGCGCAGAGCACGCGCGGACAGAAACGCAGCAGACCCGGATGAATTCTGGTGAGGAAACCATTGTGTCAGGTGGCATGAGTAAAATTCAAGAAAATGATAACTTCTCCAAAGAAGGTTAGAATAGACAAGTGGCTTACGTCGGACTGATCACCTTCGCCTGTGAACACGATTTTCTCATTATGCCGTGCACCGGGCTCAACATGAACCTGAAAAACCAGATGCTCAACCTTTCGTAACATTTAAGGGACAAGGGCAGTGCAATAACAATGGAAGCCTGAAAACAGTCACCATTCAACCAGGAAATACGTTCTGAAATAGGAAGCGATTTTCACCAAACGCTTGACGACAGCTTGGAATACCCGATTAGTTTTGCTCACAGTTTCAATTATGCTTTCGGGTGACAACCCCTCTCAATAAAGTTCGTCTGTAGGAACGTTGGAACAAACTTTACCGACTTCTCTTACCTGTACATTTTGCCTCTTTATGATTGCTGCATTGAAATACAAAACATAACCCTTTTGAAAATTTAGAGAAGAACAGACAAACCTCAAGGATCTTCTTCACTTCCTCACTCTTTTCACCTTTACAGTTGAGACATTTGTCAGCATCGGGAATTCTGTTTCCTAAAAAAACAATTTACTGAATCACAGCAGTTACAACATGGACAGGGTCAAGCAGGGCGTTGGGTAATTTTTCGAAATCGAAGCGACCCCCTCCCATCAAAAACTTTCTCCCGAAATCCAAAACTTTTGCGATCCCCCAGAGCGCGACTTCTGGGCAGTATAAAATTTATAACTAACGCTGAATGTTCTTTCAGTAGTCGATTTCAAGCATCCAAAACCTGCGCAATGTAACGACCCCTCCCTATGGTGATCGAAAGTATCGAGAATTTTCGCGATATCGTCACCAAATTTTCATTTTCGGGCCAGAGTTTTTGCGACCCCCCGCCTCCGTTGCGGAATTTCGCAACCCCGCTTGACCCTGAACATGGATATAGTACCTTCTCCTCTACAATCAGAACATCTGACTTGCATCTGTTGAACCATGCCAGGACCAATTTGTTGAACGAGGTTCTTGACTCCTCGTCCGCGACATGAATGACATTCATAAGACTGACCCGTCTTTCCACCTGTTCTGGAAAGCGTGACACTGTAGATCAATTATCGATGTAATACCGAGAGCTAAACGATATCGTAACTTACAGGCAGTGTTCACGATGAACATCATATTCGAGTTCGCCTCAAAAACGAGGTTGCTCGATCATGAGCTACGGAATAGAGAAGAAGAAACAGCGAAGAAAAGCGCTCAGAATAGGCTAGATTAACGGTTTCTAATGTTTAGGGCATGGACGAGAACCATGGGCCTCGCAGATTTCCGCAAGCGCGCGCTAATGGCGAAGTGTGAGCGGATCGATCAAGCTGGACGTTGCGGAGTTTCTTGGCAATTTGTCATCGAAAACGTGCACGGCGCCACAAGCCCGTCAGGACGGGGCGGGCTAAGAGCAGGCGTACTGGCTAACGAAATCTCCACTTCGCCATCGGTTTTATCGATATCTGACCCGCTTTCGTTGCTTTCTGCGTCTATCCCCTCTAACGTCTGCTAGTGTAGTGTTTCACACTGAAAATTCAATAACGACATATATAGTGAACACTGCCTTTAACGTTTCCGTGAAGGGATTTCTTCAGTGACACAACACCAACCAACTAATGTACCCGCACAAGGCACCAACTCAATAACTTATTCCGCGTTGAAATCGTTCAGCAACATACCCCTTGCATTTTGTGCACAGCGCTTTCTTCGACAAACGAAGTTTAGCCGTCTTGCCCAAGTAGACTTCCTCCAAGGTGACGTTCAACGGATACACAGTATCTTGGAATTTTCGTCGTGCTCGTCTGAAATAACTACTGAATGAGGTTAGCGCGATAATCCTTTGACAGAGTTTCTAACCGTCGGCCGCCTCCGCCGCCCATTCCAAAGAAACCGCTGAATGGTGAGTCGTCATCTTCTCCAAATATGTGTGAAAATAGGTCACCGCTGAATCCACCTGAAACCCGAACACATCGATTGAGGGCAACGTTGGAGCTCGAGAACCCTTCGATGTAATTATAGGTTTAGCACTCACCTCCACCTCCACCACCTTCTTTTATAGCATCTAGCCCTCGAGCATCATACACGCGACGACGCTCCGGATTAGACAGAATCTCATAGGCGAAACTGATTTCCTTGAACTAAAACCACCCAGAAATACTACTGAACAGCGTTCAAAACAATACGCAAACGAATTTTACCTCATCCCCGTGGTTAGGATTTTTATCTGGATGGAACTCTTTCGCCAACTTTCGGTACGCCTGAAGCATGGTGTGTTCAAATAACATTTTGAGTTGTTTAAAAACATATGCTTTGCATAAAACAGCAGCAACTCCTTCGTGCCCATTCAAAAGCCCAATCGACCCTTCCACTTCAGAAAATATTGAATAAGACATCGGGGTATAACAGCGAGCAAGAGTGGCCAATTCGAATCACTGCACATAATGATTACAGGACTTAAATCAAGATTCGGCGCGAGGCGTGGAGCAAAACAGGGAAGGGTCTCAGCTACGAGAGGGTGGAGGGGGAGGGGGGTCTGAGCTCCGCCGGGAGACCAAGTGAACCATTCTCGTCTAAATGGAGCTATATATTGTTTAGGATCAGCTTTCTGCGTAGAATTCGATCATTTCCTCCAATTTTTATGTAATGTTCCTCTTCTTTGAACTTTACACAAAAAAAAACACGATTTTTGGAAGTTTTTTTTTGCCGTACCTGCAGTTCAACGACGCAGTGCACGTTATAGTATGTTTACACAAAATGCTGAGTTGATCGCAAAACGCTTGGCTCCGGGCGAGATAGAACCAGCATATTCCCTTTCCGGGAGAGAGCTTTATCGCACTGCGCCACCGAAGCCCCAGCGCCGCTCTCACTCAACTGCTCGGTGAATCTTCACCGAAGCAATCATACCTTCACCCGCATAACGGCATGAAACAGGTATACCGTCATAGACTATATAAGTCCCTCTCCCTCTCGAAACACCTATTTCTCTTTTCAACATACAGTAGCGGTCAAAAGTGTAGGACCACTTAGAAAAATTGGCAGTAAATAAGAACGAGATGGATAGGTAATTTGCAACTTAGCAGCATTACTCTTTTGACATAGGTCGATCTTTCAGCGGAGTAGATCAAACCTGCGATCATATATGTTCGATCTACAGTAACATATCGATTTTTGGTCGTTGCCTCGGCATTTTCGACTGATTAATTCGGCCACTATAACATCACGGTGAGGAGCTTTGTGTACAAGTTTTAAGGGTAAATTCCATGACTCTGATTATTTTTAAGTAGTTTAGACCATGGTCAGAGCAAAGCGACTTCATCTGAGCCTTAAGATTGCTGTAATTCGAATGGTCTCCGCCGGCATGTCACACCGGGAAGTTGCAAGCAACCTAGGAATTTCCAAATCGGCAGTTACCAATTTAATGCATCGCTTTGCCGCCAGGGGAACTGCGGAAACCCCCAAAGTTCCTGGAAGACCAAAAAAGACGACTTCTCGTGAAGATTCCATTCTGACACGAATGAGCAAGAGCGACCCTCACCTCAACGCTACTGAAATTCAGGAGGAACTCTCCACCTCCCATGACTTGGACGTGAGTGTATCGACAGTACAGCGTCGCCTGAGAGCTGTGGGACTGAACGGACGCAGACCATCGAAGAAACCACTGATATCTGCGAAGAACCGCATAGCTCGAATTTTGTTTGCGAAGCGCCACCTTAACTGAACTTCCGAAGAGTGGGGAAAAGTCGTCTTCTCAGACGAATCAAAGTTCATGATGTTTGGAACTGATGGACTGAGCTATGTGCGACGCCCTTCTGGAGGTAGGTACTCGCCAAAGTACCAGGTTCCTACGGTGAAACACGGTGGCGGTTCCGTCATGATGTGGGGATGCTTTTCCGACGCCGGCGTTGGACCCCTTCACTTCATTGAAGGCAAAATGTATGCAGGAATGTATGACAACATTCTGCCGAGTGTTCTGCTTCCTTATGCCCGCGAGAAATTTGGTAATTCATGGGTTTTCCAGCAGGATAATGATCCAAAACACACTTCAGGTCGCGTCAAGAGATGGTTTCAGACCAACAGAATTGATGTTCGCGAGTGGCCCTCGCAAAGTCCAGACCTGAATCCTATCGAGCACTTATGGGAGGAGATGAAGCGACGTCTGAGAAGAAAAACGGCGACTTCTAAGGCCGATAAAATTGCTCAGTTGAAGGAGTGGCGGAAGATCTCGCCCGCTACGATTGAGAAACTTATTCAATCTATGCCAAAGCGATGTGAAGCCGTGATCAAGGCTAATGGGTACCCAACAAAGTACTAGTTGTTAGCTTGTTAATTTGCAACTTTGATGTATTTTTTGTTGAAATAAAGTTGTTAAACTATGCGTTTTCAATTCCTATGTGAAAGTGGTCGCACACCAAGTAATCCTTTTTCCTTCAAAAACTTAGCGATTTATTAAGAAGGTACTTTGATAAAGTAAGTGCGTGGATTTCTTTGCATTTCGACGCCTCTCGCGAAATTTCAGCTTCGTAACTTGTTTAGTAGCCGAGTTATTGAAAAAAAGTTAAATGGTCCTACACTTTTGACCGCTACTGTATATATTCCACCCACTACCTCATGCCCCTCACCTTACAATCCCATTCAACTTCTTAAGCAGCTTCACGACTGCTCCCTCTCATCTACGGTTGTTTTCGCGGGCGATATCAACGCTCACACTTTTTGGTCGTCTCTTGGCTCTGATGCTAGAGGAAATGACGTCGAAGAATGGGCAGAGGAGTGCGACCTGGTCATCTTAAACGATGATCAGCCTACTCGTCTCCCTACCAACGGCCGATCCTCCAGCCCAGACATTTCTCTAGTCTCGTCCAACCTCTCTAACTCTTGCTCATGGTCCACCTCAACAACTCTGTCAAGTGACCATGTCCCTGTCTTCATCCATATCGATCTCTCCAATTCTCTCGCTCCCTATTCTGGTGTTCGTCAACAATCTTATCTTAATTCTATCAAAAAAGGGTCTTCCAAGCGAAAGAGGTTTGGTTGGCGTCAGAAACGTTACAACAAAAAGGGAACAATAGGCAAGTAGGATGAGGAGAGTCTACAAAAATTGAACAATATTTTCTGAGACTGATTTTCTTGGCCGAAACTTCTTGACAGCGAAAACAAAACCGTTGCGGTGTTTCACACGGAAGCACTCTGTGGTTCCAAATAGTCTCCGATTATGCGAGTAACGATAAAACTGTATAATTATGTGCACCTACTAGTTATCATTAAAAGAGAAAATGATTTCAACTTTACCTACACAGACGGCTAGCTCCAGCTGCTACGAGAAGCGAACTCAAAGTGCAGCATGAAATAAGAGTATTTTCTTATAATCTCGTCAAGAATAGAAGTCCATTCTTGAAAACCATTGAACTCTTCCTCGTGAAATGCCACAACGGTTTGTTTACGCTGTTAAGAAGTTTCGGCCAAGAAAATCAGTCTCAGAAAATATTGTTCAATTTTTGTAGACTCTCCTCATCCTACTTGCCTATTGTTCCTTTTTTGTTGGAACGTTTCTGACGCCAACCAAACCTCTTTCGCTTGGAAGACCCCTTTTTGATAATTGTTCACTTTTTATTGATATTACGAAGTAATATCTGTAAAAATCTTCAATATTTTCCAAATAGCATGGATTGATATGACAATCAGTAAGTGATTGACTTGTTGCGCACGCTACAAATGACGTACGACTCTCTTTCCTCGACATCCTGATGACGTCATCAGATGCCGTGTGTACTTTACACGACATCCTGATGACGTCATCAGATGCCCTATGCACTTGGCACGACGTCCTGATGACGTCATCACATGCCCCACGCACTTTGATGACGTCATCAGAAAGTAACAAACTTGTTAGTCACTTCCCCTTTCCCTTCCCTACGAAAAAGTACAGCCTACAACGTGTTTTAGCGATTTGATCTGCCAACTGATAATATCACTTGATATGATAAGCAGTAATAAGTGAAGTAGTTAATGTTAAACAGTAAGTAACAAACTTGTTAGCCACTTCCCGTGTCCCTTCCCTAAGAAAAAGTACGTGTTTTAACGATTTTACCTGCCAGCTGATAATATCACTTGATATGATAAGCAGTAGTAAGTGAAGTAGTTAATGTTAAACAGTAAGTAACAAACTTGTTAGTCACTTTCCTTGTCCCATCCCATCAAAAAGTACAGCCTACAACGTGTTTTAGCGATTTGATCTACCAACTGATAATATCACTTGATATGATAAGCAGGAATAAGTGAAGTAGTTAATGCTAAACAGTGAGTCTCAACTCGGAAGAAGGGCGAGATGCACGCTCGCATCATTACGCTGTGGTCACTCTACAATGCTAATGCCTTATGTCAGCAAGATTGACAGCAGCAAATCTGATTTGTGCCCGGACTGCGGTACCGTCGGCCATGATACCGCACATTTATTCAACTGTCCGGAGAGACCTACCACGCTGACACCAATGGACCTATGGACGAATCCACTACTGGTCGCCCAGTTCCTCCGCCTATGACAAAACCCTCTATGTGGCTGCAAAGAAGAAGAAGAAGAAGAATCACGTCTCGAACAGCATTCCTATAGCAGCTTGAGTCCCACAGCGCGGTGTCCTATCGCCAGCCTTGTTTAGTCTGTACCTCGAGGATATGCCTGAACCGCCACAGGATATCAAGGTTGTCGCGTATGCCGATGACATAACAATCATGTGTCGAGATCGGAACATAGATGTTGCCGCCAACAAGATAATCACAACATAATCCTGATCACGCTGAAGAACTTTTTCGACGAAAAGATTCTAAAGATCTCCGCATCCAAGTCAACGGTATCTGTCCTCACAACTGACCCATCCGAGCACAGCGCTCATCCGGATGTAGAGTGGGATGGAAACCGTCTACCAGCAGCTCGATTTCCAAAACTGCTCGGTCTTGTGCTTGATCCGTCGCTCAAGTTCCATAAGAATACCGAACAAAAGCAGGCAGTCGTTAAAGCTAAGCTCAATGTTCTCAGGGCCCTGGGCGGTCCCTCATGGGGTTGCAGCAAGGAAACTATACTAACAACGTATAAGGCGATTCTTCAGCCCACCCTAGAATACGCCGCACCGTTATGGCAGCATCTCGTCTCAGAATCCTCTTGGACGAAGATGCAATGAGTACAAAATGCCGCTCTTCGTATCGCCACCGGTTGTGCCAGGAGCTCCCCAGTCGAGCACTTGCATGCCGAAACACGTTTACTACCAGTTAAGGAGCACTGTCAACTGCAAGCCCAACAATTCCGTATCAATATTATAAAACAACCAAACCATTGGTCATGGAGAGTGCTTAATCCCGTTAGAGAGAGAGAGCTAAAAGACAGCCATTTGCCGACGCTCCAAGCAAAGCCAACTTGCAGAGATGGCACGACTCACAGCAAGAACGACTCCGTCTTCTGCGCGAGGAGCACACCAAGTTCGTACGGTGTCATCTTGAGAAGGCGGCGGTGAATCCTATACTAGGAGAGGTACCGCCCCCAGTCTGCAAATCCGAGACTCAACTAGGAAGAAGGGCGAGATGCACACTCGCATCGCTGCGCTGCGGTCACTCTACAATGCTCATGTCCTACGTCAGCAAGATTGACAGTAGCAAATCTGATGTTTGTCCGGACTGCGGTACTATCGGCCATGATACAGCTTATTTGTTTAACTGTCCGGTGAGACCTACCACGCTGACCACAATGGATCTATGGACGAATCCACTAATGATCGCCCAGTTTCTCCGCCTATGACAAATCCCTCGATGCGGCAGCAAAGAAGAAGAAGAAGAATCTCGCCCGGTGCCAAGCGTTTTGCGATCAACTCAACACATTGTTTAAACATACCATAACGTGCACTGCGACGTTGAACTGCAGTTACGGCAAAAAAACATCCAAAAATCGAGTAAGACTTAACCAGGGAATCATCTTGACAGGTCTACGACTGTTAGATAGTCTCTGACGGTGTACTTGTTTCATCCCATTATGCGGGTAGAAGGATGATTGCTCCGGTGAAGATTTCCCGGGCAGTTGAGTGAAAGCGGCGCTGGGGCTTCGGTGGTGCAGTGCGATAAGGCGCTCCCCCGGAAAGGGAATATGCTGGTTCAATCTCGCCCGGAGCCAAGCGTTTTGCGATCAACTCAGCACCTAATGTAAACAAAAAAAACCGACCAGATCACGCTCCTGAGGAAGGTGGACTGAGAATATCGCCGAAAATTCCAAATCACGCTCCCGGGGTGGGGGGTCTGAGTAAAATTGGCCTACTCCACACCTCGTGCAGTACCCTGTCCTGGAAGAAAGATGTAAAGTCATTCCTTTGAAAAAAGAATGACGCAAAAATCTGATTTGTAAGTTTGGGTTGCGGTATCGAGTCGATTAATACATTTAAAGGCAGTGTTCACGATAAAAAATGTTTTTCGATTTCCACTAGGAATGGGTAGTGGTGGGGCACACTGTAACGTTGATGTCGAAAGAACGCATGAAAACGAGCCAGTCAAAGCTGCCACTTCGAGCGCAAGGCAAACCCCAAAAGCGCAACACACGCCCACCGACGTAAACAAATGAATGCTCTGGATCGTGAGATAAGCCATGGTTACCGATCAAAAGCCCCGTTCTTCCCTTCAATCTCAACTTCTCTCTCTTACTCAGGTCAGCTGGCATACATCTGCTGCAAAAGACGGAAGTTGAAAGCCTCGGACAACTCGTCCACCATGTTTCCTCAATTTTTCAGGGACCATAACTCCATTCCCAGAAGGTTTTGTACGATTTCAGAGACATCATTGGAATCAGCAGGGGGCCGTTCTCAAGATAGGCGGAAAAAACAGGAACCGATTTCTATCGTGAACACTGCTTTTAAAGGTCAATGTTCTGGCAACGCGGTGAAATACTTGAATTCCAATATGTTCGCTGTTTTTCGCGGGATGGGAGCAAGGGGAGGGGTTTTCCCCCTTCGGCCAATCGGCAATATCCTAAGGAGTGGATTGGCCTTCGCCGATTGGACATGGTGATAATTTGCCACCGGCACAAAATTCTCACTCAGGAAATATCATGTTAACGTTGCGGTTTCGCATATTGAGACAAGTTGAAACCTGTTCTTGTCAACACACGTTGATAATTTGCCGTCGGCATAAAATTCTCACTCAGGAATTATCCTGTTGAAGTTCCGCTTTGGAATACTGAGGCAAGTTAAAACCTGTTTTACGTTCACCATGTTAAGAAGCCTATGAGCCTGAAGCTTCTCCGAACAATGTGTAGCATGAAAGCTTCGCCAAACGATATACAGGCTTAGCCGCTGGCATCTCCCATTAACCATGTGTAGCGCTCCTTTGGCTTCGCCAAACCATATACGGTGTTGCCGGTTCTCCTCTATCAACAATGTGTACAATCTTTTATCTTGACTGAGCGTTCTTCTTCTTCTTTGCAGCCACAGAGAGGGTTCTGTCATAGGTTCAGAAACTCGGCCACTAGCACAGGGTTCGTCCACAGATCCATTGTCGTTAATGTAGTCGGTCTCTTCGGGCAATGGAACAGGTGCGCAGTAGTATGCCCTTGACTACCGCAATCAGGACACTCGTCAGGTTTGCTATTATCAATCCTATGCAAATATGACATGAGCATGGGAGAGTGACCACAGCGTAACGATGCAAGGGTGCACCTGGCACGCCTGCCAAGTTCCATCTCTGCCTCGCTGACCTTCGGAGGTGCGACTCCCAGGATGGAGTTTATGGCAACTCTGCTCAAGTGTTCCTTCACGAATCGGGTATGCTCCGCGCGCAAGAGACGGAGGCGTTCTTGTTGTGCTTCGGTCCATCTCTGCACATCTACTTTCGACGGAGCATCGGCGAAAGGCTTTCTGATACATCTCTCTCTCTCACCGGGTTTAGTACTCTTCGCGATGGATGATTCGTCTGCTTCACGATGTTAATGTACATTTGTTGCGCCTGGAGTTGGCAGTGGTCTCTAACAGGCAATATGCGAGCTTCGGCGTGTAAGTGCTCAATTGGAGAGCTTTTAGAACAGCCAGTTGCAATTCGCAGAGCACAATTTCGGACGCGCTGCAGCTTGGACCAAGATGAGTCCGACACGATGTGCTGCCAGACTGGCGCAGCATACTCCAAGGCGGGTTGCACAATAGCCTTATACGTGGTCAGGATCGTTTCTTTATTGCATCCCCAGGACGTTCCACCGAGAGCACGCAGGACGTTGAGTCTTGTTTTCACTGTGGATTGCTTCTGCTCAGTGTTCTTATGGAACTTCAACGAAGGATCCAACACGTGTCAAAGTAGTTTGGGGAATCGGGTGGCCTGCAATTGAGTTTCGTCCCATTTCACCATAGGATGGGCACTGTGCTCTGCATTATCAGTGGAAAAGACGGTGACGGATGATTTGGAGGCAGAGACTGTGAGCATTTTGCGATCGAAGAAACATTTCAACTCGATCAAGTAGTCATTGATCTTACTGGCGGCTACCTTAATGTCGCGATCTCGGCATACAATACTAATATCATCCGCGTATGCAACGACCTTGATGTCTTGAGGGGGAACGGGCAGATCTTCTAGATATAAACTGAAAAGTGCAGGCGATAAAACTCCTCCTTGAGGGACACCAGCGGCGATGGGGATGCTATTGGAAACATGTCCCTGGAATAGCACATTTGCCCGACGTCCTTTAGTGAAGGCAGTAATCCACCGCTTCTGCCATGGCTTAATGGTAGACATCAACAGACTCTCTGATAGTAGGCCAAGATTGACAGTGTCAAATGCCTTTGTTAAGTCGAGGGCCACACCAACAGTACGTTGGGGTTTCATGGCATTGAAGCCGTCCAGAACATAGCTCACAATTTCCAACAAGGCCGTAGTGGTGGAATGTAATTTACGGAAACCATGCTGATGCTGTTGCTTGTTGTTGTGTTCGGCCAGCTCCTCCACAACCAGTTTTTCGGCAACTTTGGCAATGGGTGAGAGCAGACTGATCGGCCGGTACCCATTAGCCGTGGATGGTGACTTTCCCGGCTTCGGCAGTGGAATCACACGAGCGACTTTCCAATTTTGGGGTAATGTACATGTGCGAAACGAAGTATTAATGACGTCAGCGAGAAGGGGCAGAAGTTCATTGGGCAGTCTCTTGAGGACTGCTGGGCTCAAACCATCTGGCCCTACTGCCTTCGAGTTACTCATCTCCTTTATCACCTTCTCGACCTGAGCGGGTGTGACTGCTTCATCTTCAGCCAAGAGTGGCAATTTATAGAGTTCCCGCACAGTTATTCTGTTCTGCTTCTCTCTCTTGGTTCTAGTGATGAAAAAATGCTTCTCGAGAGCATTTGCGGCCTCTTTCCCTGACTTCAAGACTCCACCTTCAAATTCAATCGTGGAATTGTTGGCGGAGGTGAACTTTCCGGAGATCCGCGAATGCTTAGAGTCTAAGAAAGCGTGTGATATAATCTATTTTGATTTTTCAAAGGCCTTTGACAGGGTTGATCACTGTAGGCTCTTGTTGAAGCTCGAGAAACTGAAGTTTCATCCACTAGTGTGTAGGTGGATAGAAAATTACCTGAATGACCGTACATTTCAAGTTAAAGTTGGGTCCAGCTTCTCTTCTTGCAGATCGGTTAAAAGCGGAATGTCTCAGGGTGGTGTTCTTTCGCCCATTTTATTCACAATTTTCACAGCTGAACTTCCGCTGCTGTTGGAAAGTACTGGGGTCACTTGTAAGCAATTCGCCGATGATGTAAAGATTTATAGCAAAATCGAGTCAGTTCTGGATGTGCAAAAGCTACAAACCGCTCTTGATAGAATTCACGAATGGTCTGAAGCTTGGAGTTTACCACTGGCTCCTGAGAAAACTGTTCACATGCGAATGGGAAATACCAGTCTTCCGGTCCCTTACATACTTGATGGACACGCACTTTCAACTGTTTCGGAAGTGAGAGATTTAGGTTTCCGGTACGACAAAGAACTTGATTTCTCGCCTCATTATAAGGCTATCTATAACAAAGCTTTAGGACGCACTTTTCACATTTTCAAGGGCTTATCGACCTGTGATGAGAACGTCTTGCCGCGTGCTTATAAAGTTTATGTTAGGCCCATAATGGAATCAGGAACTTCAGTGTTTTGTCCATACAGAAAGAAGGATATTCGACTGTTGGAAAAAGTCCAGGATAATTTCAGTCGCAAGATTTATTTAAGGCGCAATGGTTTTTCTTACTCGAGGGTGCCTGGTCCCATAAGGAGGAATCAGGAGCTATCCTTACACTCTCTCGAATCTCGGTGCAAACGGAATGACGTATGTGTGGTCTTTAAAATTCTAAGTGGGATGCTAAAAACTGACCGGTCGAAATTCTATAGATTCATTGATTCCAGAACAAGGGGCAACTCGGAAAAAATCTCTTATAGAGTTCCCAAATCAAACCTCAGACTTAACAGCTTCACTTGTAGGGCTGGTTCTGCTTTTTCTTCCTTGAAACTAGACATGCTACCTGTGCCCCATTCTTTCCTATCATTCAAGCGCAAAGCCTCGAATTGTTTCCTCTCATGGTAACTGTATCACTTTGTGTTTTTATTCTGTGCTTCTATGCTCTGAATATCTATGACGCCTGCCTTATGTGGCGTAACAACAAATAAATAAAATAAATAAAATCCTTTTCAAAGCCTTCCACGTTGCTGCTGCATCACTTCTTAAGTTCATCTTCTCAGTGAACTTTTCCCAAGTTTCCTTCTTGTGTCTGTCAAGGTCCCTCCTGATCTCGTTATCCAGCTCTGCGATGTCTGGGTCAAGGTGATCTGCAGCTCTCTTTGCGTCCCTTGTTCTTATCTTCTGCAGTGTCTCCCTGGTGACATTGGGAAAGAATGTCTTGACGCGACCTTCAGGGATCGCAGCTTTTATAGCCTTCAAGATAGCATCAGATAGGTGACGCCCCTTCTGGTGTACGTCGCCATTCCACGGATAACCAGCCGCACGGCGAAGCGCAACCTCCCTGAACAGGCTCCAGTCTGCAAGGCCTAAATTAAGATAAGAATAATGAAGAACACCTGTATAGGGAGCAAGGGAGTTAGAGAGATCAATATCGACAAAGACAGGAATGTGATCACTGGGAAGAGTTGTGGATGTTGACCAAGAGCAAGCATTAGAGAGATTAGAAGAGACTAGGGAGATGTCTGGGCTAGATGATCGGCCGTTGGCAGGGAGACGAGTGGGCTGATCATCGTTTAGAAAGACCAGGTCGCACTCCTCCGCCCATTCTTCGACGTCACTTCCTCTAGCATCAGAGTCGAGCGACGAGCAGAACGTGTGAGCATTGAAGTCACCCGCAAAGACAATTGAGGGAGATAGAGAGCAGTCATACAGCTGCTCAAGTAGAGGGATAGGGTTGTATGTTGGTGGACAGGATGTAGATGGAGGGATGTAATATTAAAAAGAGAAAGTGGTGTTTCTAGAGGTAGATGGATGGGGATGTACTCGAGAGTGCCATCCACTGGAGTGTTTGGAATGATGTGAGAGGGAAGAGAGGACAGAACAAAAGTAGAGACTCCGCCTCCTTGAGATGACCTAGGAGTATGATAAGCAGTGTAGCCCGGGATGTTTGGATGTCGAGAGGTAGCAGAGGGAGAGAGTTTGGTTTCCTGAACCATGATAACATCCGGGTGATGAGTACGGGCGAAGAGAGATAGTTCAGAGAGCTTGGCGCGAAGGCCGTTGAGATTTATGTGTACAATAGAGAGGGGGCGGTTGGTAGATGAGGAATTAGGGTTACTGGAGGCGGAGCACACAATACAACGAAAGGAAGAATCATGGTGCCTCACAGAACTGAGACCCGAACAAGAGAAGTGCACCCACCTTTGGCATCCGAAACACTGGACACTGGTTCCATTCCAACTGACATTTCTTTCGCATGTCGCACATGGGTACTTCTTCTTCTTCTGAGCGGGTCCTGGGTTCCTCTCGACGCCGGCTCTTTGTAGTACGATCTTCAGGAGAGCTGCGTCCAGCCAGCACCTCTCCCATGACAAAAACCCTCTCCGCGGAGGGATTGACGTCGGTTTGCACGGAGGTGGTCTTCTTTCCTCCACACTGCCACGGCACGAACGTACGACATCTCAGCAGCAACTGAGCGTTAGGTTGGCTTTGTCGACCTCATTTTCCACTAACCTTTAACCATAGCATTCTACGTGGGTTCCACAATGATCCGCCACAATGGAAGTTTGTGAACGCAAGGTGGAACCATGTCGTGGGTGCCACAACCAAATCCGCCCAAAATCGTCATTTTCCGTCACGTTTTACGCGATGAGCCTGAAGCCCCACCCATTTTCTCGAAAAGCTTAGGTAGCTGCATGCCGCACACATTGTACGCGTCGATTCCGAAGTCCCGCGAGCTTTCCTTGTCGTTTTACGCAACAAACCCAAGGCCCATACCACTTCCACAGAATACTGTTTAATTGTTCCTGAGCCCCGCACACGCTATACGCGTCGATTCCGGAGTCTCGCGCGCTACACGTGCATTTTTCGCGATGAACATGAAGCCTCGCCCACAATTAGAAAGTTCTCCTTGGTTGTCCCTGAGCCCCGTACGCTTTTCACGTGACAACTCACAAATCTCGCGCAGTTCCCATGGTGTCCTTTTACGCTTCAAGCCCGGAGTCCCGCCCAATTTCGCAAATCACTGTTTGGTTGTCCCTGAGTACCGCACACGTTGTACGCGTTGATTTTTCAATAGCTGAGATGATCCCAAGCGGATTCGCAACCAAGACGGTTCGAAGGACCAAATAAGCAACAGCAAGGGTGGTCCCGCACGATCCGTAAAGAGGAAAGTTTAAAGGTCCCAATTTGCAACAGCTAGGATGGTCACACTACGACTTGTGACGACGAAATTTTGAGGGCCTAATTTGCATCAGCCAGGGTGGTCCCACAACGATCCGTAATGACGAAAGTTCAAAGATCCCAATTCGCTACGATCTGTAAACGCGAAACTTTAGAGGACACAATATGCAATAGCCAGGGCTGCCGAGATGTCGCACGTTCGTGCCGTGGCAGTGTGGAGGAACGAAGACCACCTCCGTGCATACCGACGTCAACCCCTCCACGTGGAGGGTTTTTGTCATGGGAGAGATGCTGGCTGGCTGCAGCTCTCCTAAGGATTCTACTACAAATGGCCGGCGTCGAGAGGAATCCAGGACCCGCTCAGAAGTACTCATGCGCCACGTGCGGCAAGGATGTCACATGGAGGAAAACAAGCGTCCAGTGCTTCGGATGCCAAAGGTGGGTGCATCTCTCCTGTTCGGGTCTCAGTTCTGTGAGGCATCACGATCCTTCCTTCCGTTGTGTTCTGTGCTCTGCCCCCAGTAACTCTGATTCCTCATTTACCAACCGCCCCCTCTCTATTGTTCATATTAACCTCAATGGCCTTCGTGCCAAGTTGTCTGAACTCTCTCTTTTTGCTCGTACTCATCATCCTGATGTCATAATGGTTCAGGAAACCAAACTTTCTCCTTCTGCTACCGCACGTCACCCTAACATTCCTGGCTACACTGCTTATCATGCTCCAAGGTCAGCTCTCGGCGGAGGAGTTTCCACTTTCGTATTATCAAATCTACACTCTCATATCATACCAAACACACCAAAGGGACGGTACGCTCAAGTACCTACCTATCCATCTCCAACTTAAAACCTCTATCTCTTTTTAATATCTACATCCCTCCTACCACGTCCTGTCCCCAATCTTATGACCCTATTCCCTCACTCAAGCAGTTGTACGACTGCTCCCTTTCACCCTCTGTTGTCTTCGCAGGCGACTTCAATGCTCATACATTCTGCTCGCCGCTTGACACTGACGCTAGAGGAGAAGACGTCGAAGAATGGGCGGAGGAGTGCGATCTGGTCAGTCTCAACGATGATCAGCCCACTCGTCTCCCGGCCAACGGCCAATCCTCTAGTCCAGACATCTCTCTTGTATCATCTAATCTCTCCAGCGCCTGCTCTTGATCGACCGCTACAACTCTGTCCAGTGATCATATCCCCGTTTTTGTCCACGTCGATCTCTCTAATTCTCTTGCTCCTTATTCAGGTATCCGTCAAAGGTCTTATCTTAATCTTTGCCTTGCAGACTGGCGCTTGTTCAGGGAGGTGGCACTTCGCAATGTGGCTGACTACCCATGAAATGGAAACGTGCACCAGAAAGAACGTCACTTGACGGACGCGATTCGCAAGGCAATGAAAGCCGCCATTCCGGAGGGCCGAGTTAAGACCTTCTTTCCCAATGTCACCAGGGAAATCTTGGAGAAGATAAGGACAAGGGATGCAAAGAGAGTGGCAGATCACATGGATCCGACCATTACTGAACTGGATAACGAGATTAAGCGAGATCTGGACAAGCACAAGAAGGAGCGTTGGGAGAAATTCACGGAGAAGTTGAATTTCAAGAGTGATGGAGCGTCAACTTGGAAAGTTCTGAAGAAGATCTCTGGCAAGAGCACCTCCACCAACTACTCTACGATCGAGTTCAAGAATGGAGTCTTCAAATCGGGAAAGGAGGCTGCGACTGCTCTCGGAAAGAATTTTTTCATAACTCAGGCTAAGAGAGGGAAACAGAATCGAGTGACTGTAAGAGAGCTCTGTATGTTGCCACTCATGAATGAAGCAGAAGCAGTGACGCCCGCGCAGATTGAAAAGGTGGTAAAAGAGATGCGCAACTCGAAGGCTGTAGGGCCGGATGGCATTAGTCCAGCGGTCTTGAAGAAACTGCCGACTGAGATTATGCCAATCCTGGCTGACGTCATCAACACATCCTTTCGCACGTGCATCGTACCCCAAGACTGGAAAATGGCAAGCGTCGTTCCGTTGCCTAAGGCAGGTAAATCACCATCGACGGCTAAGGGATACCGGCCAATAAGTCTGTTATCACCAATCGCAAAGGTCGCTGAGAAACTGGTCTTCAAGGAGATTGCCGAGCATAATAACAATCAGCAGCACCAGCATGGACTCTACCACCACAGCGCTGCTGGAGATTGTGAGCTATGTTTTGGATGGCTTCAACGCCACCAAGCCTCAACGCACTGTTGGAGTAGCCCTGGACCTCACGAAGGCGTTTGACACTGTCAACTTGGGCATACTGTCTGAGAAGCTATTGAGGTCCACCATCCCGCCTTGGCAAAAGCGATGGATTACTGCACTCATCAAAGGCCGCCGAGCAAAAGTGCTGTTTCAGGGACATATCTCTAATAGCATCCCGATCGCTGCCGGTGTCCCTCAGGGAGGAGTTATATCGCCTGCTCTGTTCAGTCTTTACCTGGAAGATTTGCCCGTCCCCCCAAATGACATCAAAGTCGTTGCGTATGCGGATGACATCACCATCTTGTGCCGGGACAGAGACATTAATGTAGCTGCACGCAAGATCAATAGCTACCTCATCGTTCTGAAGAGCTTTCTCGATGATATGATGCTCACTGTTTCTGCCTCTAAATCCTCTGTATCAGTTTTCTCCACTGACCCTAAGGAACACTGCGCTCACCCCGTTGTGAATTGGGAAGACGCTCGTCTGCCTGCCGCACTTTTACCTAAGCTGCTCGGCCTAGTATTGAATCCTTCGTTGAGGTTCCACAAGAATACTGAGCAGAAACAGGCTACAGTGAAAGCAAAGCTCAACGTCCTACGAGCTCTGGGAGGAACGTCGTGGGGAAGTAGCAAGGAGACAATTTTGACTACCTGCAAGGCAATATTGCAGCCGGCGTTGGAGTACGCTGCACCGGTATGGCAGCACATGATATCGGATTCATCGTGGACAAAGATGCAGCGAGTCCAAAATGCTGCTCTTCGGATTGCCACAGGGTGTGCTAAAAGCACCCCAAAGGAACATCTTCATGCTCCAAGCGCAGCAACTGGTTATTAACATTACTCGGATTTACTTACAATGACAAACTTGATTTTTCAGAACATTTGGCTACAATATCAAGAAACGCACTGGGGAGAACATTTCAAATTTTCAAAGAATTAGCTACTAAGAACAAGGAGACTCTCCTTCTAGCTTACACCACCTACATTCGACCGTTAGTTGAGTCGGGAATCTCGGTTTTCAATCCGTCTCAGAAGAACGATATAGAGCTTCTAGAGAAAATACAAAATAATTTCTCTCGGAAGATCTTTATTAGGACTGCGATGGCGACTTACTCTACAACGCCTAGAGCGCAGAGGAGGAGTGTTTGTCTTGGCATTCCTTCATTAGAAGCCCGACGGGCAATGTTTGACGTATGCATGGTGCACAAGATACTCAATGGTGTAATTAAAGTGAAAGTGAACAGCATTTTCACCTGGCTTCCATCGATCACTCGTGGTGGGAGAAATAAAATAACCTTTCACAGGGCCAAAACCTCTGCGATCTAGATTCTTTACGAATCGCGCAGGCTCGATATACCTGAAGCTCACAAAATGCGAGACATCGCCGCTCACACTCAAACGTTTTAAACGCAAATTCGCCGCCAAGTTATTGAAGCCGTAGTATGCCGTATACTTTCCCTCCTTTCCCTTACATGTCTCGCAAATCATCATTTATCATTACAACTATTCGTATGGCTCTTATTGTACTCTTTTTAGTATTATTTGTCTTATTTATGTGTGTTTGTGTGTATATTCATGTGTATAAGACGTTTGCCTTAAGTTACGTAATAAACAAAACAACAAAACAAAACAATGTTTCCAATAGCATCCCCATCGCCGCTGGTGTTCCTCAAGGAGAAGTTTTATCGCCTGCACTTTTCAGTTTTTATCTAGAAGATTTGCCCGTTCCCCTCAGGACATCAAGGTCGTTACATACGCGAATGATATTACTATTCTGAGCCGAGATCGCGACATTAAGGTAGCCGCCAGTAAGATCAATGACTACTTGATCGAGTTGAAATGTTTCTTCGATCGCAAATTACTCACAGTCTCTGCCTCCAAATCATCCGTCACCGTCCTTTCCACTGATAATGCAGAGCACAGCGCCCATCCTATGGTGAAATGGGACGAAACTCAATTGTCGGCCACCCGATTCCCCAAGCTACTTGGACTAGTGTTGGATCCTTCGTTGAAGTTTCATAAGAACACTGAGCAGAAGCAAACTGCAGTGAAAACAAGACTCAACGTCCTACGTGCTCTAGGTGTAACGTCCTGGGGATGCAATAAAGAAACAATCCTGACCACGTACAGTACCGTGCAAAAGTCTATTCGCGTGGCCTTTCCGCGAATAATGTTTTTATACGTATCTCGGCTTGCCCTTAGCGAAACTTGATGAAAATTTGGTATGCTTTGGGGCATCACAACCCTTGCTTCACACATACACAAAATCGGTTTTTGAGCGTACAGTTTTTGAATATGGAATTTTTTTAAACATTTTGTGGTAATACAGTGCGTTTCATAATTATAGGACACCCTCAAAGTTCACTCTAACACTTCTCCAGTTATCGATGGTGCTTTTTTGTAAAAACTATAGTGATCGGCTTGAGAAATCACCTTTATAGTCATATTTCCGGATCACACGCGCATCTCATCTTTTTTTAGAACACAGCTTTTCGTTTTTGGATTGTTTCATAATTATAGGACACCTTAGGTAATCCGCATTTTTCTTGTTCCTACGAGCGAAGTAACGACAGTTTCATAGCGAATATGTTCTCTGCCTCTGTTTTGCACCTCATTCAGGTGATTGAAGACACTTCATGGACGTTTTTAGAGGACTGTCGTGTTGATTTGTTCGCAGTCCTCTAACACATCACGTTTTCGCCCTTGCATGGCCTCCATTTGCTAATGGCTCGACGTGCCAGGGTAAAATAGACACAGGTAGCAACCAGGATGTCTGTCGAAACCCATGAGTCATGATTTGAAGCGAATTCTCCATGAAGCGTACGCGGGCCAGGACCAGACTCACGCGGAATTCGGGGTCGAGCATCCTTGCACAACCATTAGACGCTAACTTTGTGCAGCACAACATCGGATAAACAGCAATAAGGAAGGTATCTTTGTTCAGAGATATTCACGGGATGACTCGGTTCAATTTGGCTCAGATAAACAGGACAACCGACTCGGGAAGTTGAGCTACATGACCGGTGTTGCATGGCGGATGGTTTCGGGAACGAAAGGCAGCTGACTCCTTTCTAAATGATGCGTTCGAGCCAGAATAAGTTCAACTTGCGTGAATGGTGTAGAAAAATATGCTACTGCCATGATACCGCCAAGCGACAAGGATAGTGCTCTGAATGGAACTTCGTTAGTTGCGCTGATGTTCATCGAAGCGTTCTGTGAGACTTGAGAGCGTGAGCTAGCCCTCGATTCTACTCGAATAGTTTGTAGTAAGTGCCATAAAGTGCTGGTGCAGTGTATTTTACCAATTTCGAGTGGAAGGCTACGGCCAATTTTCGTAGGCAAGCCAGACAAAGCGAGGGTTTAAGCGCATCAGTCCTGAAAAACGTTCATGGGCAGACAAGACGTGGCGGTATTTCAAGAGCCAGCATCTAATCCTAACCGAAACTTTAGGGAATACCTTAAAGGTACACTGAGACGTCGAATTTACGCTGGCCACAGCCAGGTTTAGTCTGTGGAAATGAACAGGCGTGTTAAGCTATAGGAGTACGACCAAACCAACTTAATCAGTCCTTCAAAACTCCCAAGAAAGACCCAATAGCATCATGATAAGATAATAGAGCATGGCGATGGCTCTACTTGCTATTAATGTATTGCTATTCCGTTGGTATGAACAAGAAACCTGCGGATTATATAGGGTGTCCTATAATTATGAAACAGTCCAAAAAATGAAAAGTAGTGTTCTAAAAAAGGTGAAGATCTCATGGAATCTGGGAAGATGACTATAATGGTTATTTCTCAAGCTGATTACCATGGATTTGGCAGAAAAGCCCCATCGATAACGGTAGAAGTGTTAGGGGGAATTTTGAGGGTGTCCTATAATTATGAAACGCACTGTATCTCAAATTAGGACTATTCCTTCAAAACATGGCTATTATAAATCCAAACCCGTAGCAGTTATTCGCCATTCAAAGATCTTCGGAACCGTTGCATAGCTTCGTGAGAGAATAGCCTCTATCAGTCTCTATCAGAATTTTTCTGAAGACCGAAAATTGAACAGGAATACCGCGGTGTGGATAGAAGCAACGACCGAGTTAAGAAATGAATCGCATAAAAATGAGAATTTTCATTATTTTCAGGGGACGCTAGAGGCTAGGGAGGTTAGAGAACACTACCCCAGGTTCGATGACCATACTAACCCGCAGTATGTTGCTAATGTGTCTTGTTGTGGTAAGACAGTGACGCCGGTTGGATTCAAGGGCATACTACTGCGCACCTCTTCCATTGCCCGAAGAGACCGACTACATTAACGACAATGGATCTGTGGACGGACCCTGTGCTAGTGGCCGAGTTTCTGAACCTATGACAGAACCCCTCTCCGTGGCTGCAAAGGAGAAGAACAAGACACTGAGACGGTAAAAGATTGTACCCAGGGTAAATCGACAACGCTGGACTCAAATATCCTACTCTGGTGACACCTAAATTTCAAGAATGCCCCTTTTCTGCGGAACCACACCCGAAAAACTGTGAAGCTTTATACTTCAGCGGTGTTCAGCATCCATATTGGATGGTGAAAGTTGGTATAACGAGTAAATTGACTACGCTGGTCTCTAATATCCTACTCCCATGACTCCTACATTTCAGAAACGTAGACTTCCGACGGGACCACACCTGAACAAGTGTGAGCCCATGCAGTGTAGCGGTCTTCGACGCTCCTATGATTTCGTTAAAGTTTGTATATGAGGTAAATCAACCACGCTGGACTCGATCATCGTATTCTCCTGACTCACACCCTGCAAAAATGTGGCGTTCCAGCGGGACCACACTTGCAGCAGATGTGGGCCAAACAATGTGGTGCCTTTCAGAGTCCATCTTAGACGTTGAAGTAGCAGTCCATGCATCTGAAGGACCTGTTCTTGCGAAGTAAATTAGCTAACTCATAATAATTCGAAAACATTTATTTCTTCAATACATCTCGTATTCTTGGCCTTTGCCAATCACTTGATCTTCTCCACTCTTCTCTTCCGCCACCACCAGCTTCCTACCCGAAATTATTCACAATTTCTGGATAGCCGTCCAAACCTATGTCTTACATTCAACACTAGGAGAGCCTTCACCATAATAGGAACCTTTACTATTACTGTTATTTAAAAACGCAGTTAACTTGTAATACCTCAAAAAAAAGCCTCGTCTGTGATCTAATTCACTGTTAATGTCTTCTTTTTAAATAGTTGTTCTTCTTTAAATTATATACCTTTTGGAATAAGTTGATCCTCTTCTTCCACACTTTACCACAAACAGAAAAATAACGCTACTGAGAAGGGGAACTGAGAAAAACGCCAAGTGTTGGCTTTTGGGGGGGGAGGGGGTCTGCGTAAATTTAGCGTTATCCACACCTCGTGCCGTTCACTGTGTGCCGCACTGAATTTGAGCACCTACCCGGGATTCCTTCCCCTACCGAGATCAGGGGAGTCGTTGCGGCACGGAAAAGTGGGCGTTGCGAAGTGCAATACAACAGTACCCCCCCCCCGCTAAGATAGCACCTAGAGCTGAGCGGTAGGTTCGGGAAACATCAGGTTAAAAACAGTTGGGAAAAACCTAGTTCTTTCCCAAATGCTTTACCTGCAATGACTTCTGAAATGTGTTTACCTTTTTAATCTCATCATCGCTTGCATCCGGCTTCACTTTGAGAACATCATAGAGTCGAGTATCCACTGGACCGTCGTGAGACCGGCCCATACCGGGAAATCCACCATGGAAGAACATGAGTCACCTGAAAATTACATTTTATGTAAGTTTTTTATAGACACGGGCTCTCGATTTTTCCTCTCACTGGATATACCCCGCCCACTTTCTAACCATTGGCCTATCACAGGCGCAGCGAAGGCTGACGTGATAGGCCCAGGTATGATTGATAGCGCCATCAGACATGTTCTTCTTCTGCAGCCTTCACAGGATTCGTCCAAAAGTCCATTGTGGTTAAAGAGGTAGGTCTCTTCGGGCACATGAACAAGTGCGCCGTGTCGTGTCCGGGAGCACCACAGTCCGGGCATGCATCTGGTCGGCTGCTGTCGATCTTGCTGACATAAGACATGAGCAGAATAGAGTGACCACTGCGCAGCTAGGCAAGCGCACATCTGGCTCGCCTGCCGAGTTGAGACTCGGACTCGCAAACCCGAGGCGGCACTGCTACTAGGATAGGGTTCACAGCCGCCTTCGTTAAATATCCTCGAACAAACTGGGTATGCTCCTCACGCAGAAGACGAAGCCTTTCCATGTTGGAGTCGGCCCATCTCTGTGCATCAATTTTACGAGGAGCATCTGCGAACGGCGTCCTAATCGACCTCTCTCTAATGGGCTTCATAATTCTCTTTGTCGGATGATTCGGCTGTCCCAAAACATTAATATACATCTGCTGTGCCTGGAGTTCACAATGCTCCTTGACTGACAATATGCAGGCCTCCGCATGAAGATGCTCTATTGGGGAGCTCCTTGCACAACCGGTAGCAATTCTAAGCGCAGCATTCTATACACGCCGCAGCTTATTCCGAGAGCTGTCAGACACCAGGTGCTGCCACACTGGTGCCGCATATTCCAGAGCCGGCTAAAGTATTGCTCTGTAGGTTCTCAATACAGTCTCTCGGCTGCTTCCCATGATGTTCCTCCAAGAGCTCTCAAGATATTAAGCCTAGCCTTTACGACTGTTTGCTTCTGTTCCGCGTTTTATGGAACTTCAGTGACGGATCGAGAATAAGACCAAGCAGCTTGGGGAATTTTACTGCTGGCAAACGGTTACCATCCCATCTGACATCTGGGTGGGCACTGTGTTCCTTGGCGCTTGTTGTGAACACTGATACAGAAGACTTTGCAACAGAGACTGTGAGCATCATATTATCGAGGAAGAGCTTCAACTCGACGAGATAGGCGCATATCTTGTTAGCGGCTACCTGCAGGTCACGGTCCTCGTACATGATGGTGATGTCCTCGGCGTACATAACAATCTTTATATCTTGCAGTGGCTCGGGTAGACCCTCAAAATACGGGCTGAATAGGACAGGGGACAACACCCCGCCCTGCCGAACACCGGCTGCTATTGGAATACTAACGGAAACGTAATTCTGGAACAGAACCTTAGCCCGGCGCCCTTTAGTGAGCGCTTCAATCCATCGCCTCTGCCAGGATGGCAGCGAGGACTTCGACAGTTTGTCGAACAGCAGTCCCAAGTTAAGATTCAAACGCTTTGCTCAGGTCAAGGGCGACGGCCACCGTTCTCAGGGGCTTTTTCATTTTAAACCCATCGACCGCAAAGCTCACGATCTCCTATAGGCCCCAGCCAGGTCCGCCACGATCAACTTTTCAGCTAACTTGGCGACGGGCGATAACAGGCTAATTGGTCGAAAGCCTTTTGCCGTGCTTTGGGACTTGCCTTGCTTTGGCAACGGCATCACAATGGTTGTCTTCCAAGCTTGGGATAGAATGCAGGTCCGGAAAGAGTGTTAATGATATCTGCAAGCATCGGTAGAAGTTCCGTAGGAAGCTTCTTCAGGATGGCTGGGGAGAGATACCCTGTCCCAAACGAGATAGCAAGCGTAGAGCCCAAAGAAGCAGCGCACCGCCCTCTGCGTCTCTGACGTTTTCGTGTTTTGGACGTTTTTTCCTTTCTCACTTCACTTTCTTACAAACTCCATTGCTCTTTTGCGTTGTTTTCTCTCGAGATGCTCGTGATATTCACTCTCGATACATATTTTGTTCTTCACGTGGCAGGAAGTTTTTCAGGATTTGGATAACAGGTCGGAGCGCACAGTCGTCTAACCAGTCGATTTCACCGTAAACTCGATACAAACGAGCTGTTTTAACCTGTCTGAAGGGATAATTCCCCTTCATTGTTTGGTTGCAGTCTCTATAGTGTCTCAGTAAACTTTAACATCAATCCAGGTGCTTCAGGTCGCTGATGATGTCAGAGACGCAGAGAGCGGCGCGCTGCTTCCTTAGACTCTAGGCTTGCCATCTCGTTTGGGACAGGGTATACCGTCAGGTCCGATAGCCTTCGAATTCCGCATTTCTTTGATAGCCTTCTCTACTTGAGTGAAATAAAGGTCTCAGAAGCGTTCATGAGCGGCAACCGGCTCAGCTCTCTAACCGTGACTCTATTTTGAACGCCTCGCTTGGTACGTGTGATGAAAAAAATTCTTGCCGAGTGCGTAAGCAGTCGCTTTCCTTGATTTGAAGACGTTCTCCTCGAACTCAATAGCGGAGCTCATAGAAGGAGCGGACTTGCCGAAAATTTTCCTCAATACTTTCCTCGTCGTAGTTCCGTCCGCCTTGAAATCCGCTTTTCAGTGAACTTCTCCCAGCACTCCTTCTTGTTCTTATCCAGAACCTTCTTGATCTCATTATCCAGCATAGCAATCTTCGGGTCTAGATGATCTGCGGGTCTCTTATCATCTCTGATTTCTTATCTTCTGCAGTATTTCCCTGCTGACATTTGGAAAAAAGGTCTTGGCACGACCCTCAGGAATTGCTGCTTTCATGGCCTTGCGGATGACACTTGTTATAGGGCGCCCTTTCTGATGCACTTCACCATTCCATGGGTAGTCGACCGCATGGCGGAGTGCAACCTCTCTGAACAGGGTCCAGTCTGCTAGGCCTAAATTAAGATGAGTACGATGACGAAAACCAGAGTAAGGGGTAAGAGAGTCAGAGAGATCAATATAGACAAAGACGGGATTGTGATCACTGTAGAGAGTTCTGGATGAGGACCACGTCCAAGCATTAGAGAGATTGGATGACACAAGAGAGATATCTGGGCTAAAAGGTCGGCCGTTGGCATTGAGACGAGTTAGCTCGTCATCTTTGAGGATAACCAGGTCACACTCCTCAGCCCATTCTTCGACATCTTCCCCTCTGGCGTCAGAGTCAAGAGCAGAACAGAACGTGTGAGCATTGAAGTCACTCGCAAAGACAGCTGAAGGGGAGAGTGGGCAGTCGTGCAACCTCTTAAGGAGGGGTATGGGGCAGGGTCAAGCACGCACTGTGATGATCACAGAGGGGGCCGCAGCTTTGGGCACCCGGAAGGTAGGGGGCCGCAGCCACCGCCGGTCACAAAGCAAAAATAGATGGTACCGGTACCCGGCGGTTCAAAATTTTGTAAAAAATAATAAATGGAATAAATGTATATCAGTAGTGCACATTGAAGAACAGCATGAAATATTAAAATAATAGCAATCTGCCCACAAAATCATCAAATTTTGCAAACATTTGTAATTAACCTGTAGATCACACTCGTTTTAAACCTAGAAGGCCGCACAAATTTTTAGGATGGGGGAGGGGGTCGCACGAATTTCCAATTAAAAGGCAAGGGGGCCGCACCTTTCAGGAGCCGATCACAGCGCCATGCCTAACCCTGGTATGGGGTTGTAAGACGGGGGATAAGATGTTATAGGAGGAATATAGATGCTAGATAGAGATAAAGCGGTTTTGAGGGGAAGGTGGACAGGAATGAACTCGAGAGTACCGTCCTTCGGAGCATTAGCAATAATATGAGAAGGTAAGGCAGATTGCACAAAAGTAGACACTCCGCCCCCAATAGCAAACCTTGGCATGTGATAGGCGGTGTATCCCGGAATGTTTGGCTGGGGATAGGTGGTAGAGGGAGAGAGCATAGTTTCTTGAACCATGATAACATCCGGGTGATGGGAACGTGCGAATAGAGAGAGTCAGATAACTTGTTGCGAAGGCCGTTGAGATTAATGTGAACAATGGAGAGGGGGCGGTCGGGAATTGAGGAATCAGAGTTGCTGGGGGCAGAGCATAGAACACAACGAAAGGATGAGTCATGATGCCTCACAGAACTGAGGCCCGAACAGGAGAGATGCACCCACCTTTGGCATCCGAAGCACTGGACACGTGTTTTATGCCAGGTAACATCCTTGCTGCAGGTGGCACATGGATACTTCTGCGCTGGACCTGGATTCCTCTCGACGCCGGCCCTTCGTAGTAAAATCCTCGGGAGAGCTGCGGCCGACCAGCACCTCTCCCATGACAAAAACCCTCTTCTCGGAGAGGTTGACGTCGGTTTCCACTGAGGCGGTCTTCTTTCCTCCACACTGCCACGGCACGAACGTACGACATCTCGGCAGCAAACATGTTCTAGACCCTTTCATGGAATGCTCCGAGTTGCGTCACAGCTCCTTATCAGAAACAAAAAGTCAATGGATCAGTGCCTGGAGGTACAACACAGGACGTTGAAGATAGGACCCTTACAGCGTCATCGTCCACCGTCACAGACAATCGTGACGGGACCATTTCGCCATTAGCTGGCAGCAAGCGAAGGGATACGCATAGCATCGAATCGCCGCGAACACAAAGGCAGGGCTCTTTCAGGGGTGCTCTGACGGCAAGAAAAGAACACCGTATGCGTGAAACTTTTCCTTCGTGGTTACCCGGTATGTTTGACCCTGATTTACGTGAAATATATGTCGGTGCATCAGCGTGCTTACGCCCGCGGCCCGAAATTCACCAAAAATTCACTCATAAAAGTATTTCCAAATGCTGGCTGGCCTTAAAGGCAGTGTTCACGATAATCTTCGATTTTGAGATTAATCGCTTAATCGAATGTTTGGCCTCCGGGTATAACTGTTATGGCGAAGAAATAAACAGCCCTAAAAAGACAGGAACTCCTCAAATCTCACCTCGCCTCTCAAGTCTCACCGCAACTGTTCGTTGTGACAAATAAATCTCTTGTGGACCCATCCCTGGCAATTCTCTGCTCAATACTGCTCCGTCCTTTCCTTCGGACCCTACCTAATATTGTTTTGCCAAAAACATTTTTCCATTTTTGATTAGCCCCATTATTTTTACCGGTGACAACACCGTGAACATGTTCATCCAGTCGTACAACTAGTCCAGGCCAGAAAATAATGTCACCGAAATACGACGTTTCAGGGCGTTTCAAGCCGTTTCTTCGTAATTTTGGTAACACTAGGTAGCCAACGCATTGTTCTGAGTGGAAAACTCGGGAACGAAAATCATCGTGAACACTGCCTTTGAAGGCAATAGGGCCTTTCAGAGTGGCGTCGCAGATAAATTCGCTGTCGCGGCGACGTGGTGAGAGATGGGGGTGCTACGCAGCGCAAACCGTGCCGCGCTACGGGAGCGAATGTCGCGCTTTCAGAGTGGGAGCGACGTGTTGCGACGTTTTGCGAGGCAAATGATCTCGACCATTTTTGTCGCTCTCGCTATTTGTCGCTGTAGTTTCTTCATATTAGTCAGTGTTCCTTTGTGACTATCTCGTATTAGTTAGTGTTCCTTCGTTACTATTTGCCCATTAACTCTGTAGAATAATTTTTTGCCTATTTCACTAGATGTTTGCCATCCAGGATAGATTTCGTCAAGGTATTTAATTGTTTATCCACGATTTATCTCCTCATGTCACTTGATTTGTCATCCAGAATTTATTTCGTCATGGTATTTAATTGGTCATCCAGGATTTATTTCGTCATGGCGTTTAATAATTTTTTGTTGTGGACACCATGCTTGTTATGCAAATCTTTTCAGTTGAAGGTGAGTCTACTGACAGTAGTGTCTCCTGGTATATTATTCGAAACCTATAACTCGTTTTTGTTGATCGATTCCAGAATGTCTGAGATTGCAGAACACGCGAGGGATGGCACGCCAATATGTTTATGTGCTCTGATCAAACTTAAAGGGCAGCGAAGAAATAAGAGACGCTGAGAAAGAAATATGACGCGGCGGCAACCGATAGGCCACGCCTTTTTTCATTCGCTCTGAGGAGTGATGACGCGAATTTCGCAGCGACGCCACTCTGAGAGGCCCTAACGTTGATGACGATTTTTATCCCCGAGTTTTTCACAAGTTACGAAAATTACGACGTCTTATTTCAGTGACATTATTCTATAGGATGGACTAGTTGCCCGGTTGGATTAACATGTTCATAGTAGTTGTCACCGATATAAAATTGTGTCAATCGAAAATAGAAGAATACTTTGTGCAAAGCAGGATTATTTAGGGCCCTAAGGAAAGAACGGAGCAATAGAGAGTAAAGAATTGCCACTGACGGATCCACAAAAGATTTCATTGTCACAACAAACACTTCCTGTCATACTTAAGAGGCGGTATGATACTTAAAGACTCCATATGCTTCTGGGGCGGTTTTCTCAATTTCTACGTCATTTTACTTCTACACGAGGGTCACTTAATCAATATAGCGAATAATCTCGAAATTAAAAATCACCGCGACCACTACCTTCAAGTTTGGTATGGTATATAAGCTTTTTGCTAAAGTGGAGATTTTGTTGAGCATGTGCGTTCCACGTGCTACCCTGTCAATTTGGTTCACAGCGCAGCGTTAGGTCTCTTTCTGAGTTCGATCGCCGCGCGACGCGATGGGATGTTTTGAATAGGGATCGACGTGCCACGCGATCTCGATCAATGCTCATGGTTATCATCCCATCGCGTCGCATGGCGATCGAACTGTGAAAGAGGCCTTAAATCTATCCGATGAACCGAACACTGATGACCCCGTAAACTACTGGAAGACATAGGTAAAAGGGGTCTCAAACTTCCATATTCGCGGTCGCAAGTCATTTTCTGGAGCAGTCTTCCCGCTGTTTTGTCGTGCTGCCGGCACATTTGCGAGGTGGTCCCGCCACGATATTGTTTATAATGGTGGACGGTGGCGCCTGTCCTAAGTCCTAACTTCAAAGTCTTCTCGCTACAACGGGGAGGGGGGGCGCAAAATTTTCAAAAATTTGAAAATTCGATACGTTGAGAATTTCGGAAACACCACCTGTAAAGAGAGAAAAACCGTCACGCGGGTGAACTACTCTGGTTCATTTCAAGTGAACTCCTGCTTCGGTTACCACAGTGCGAAGCGGTGGCTTTTTCGTCGGAACCTCCTTATCACTAGCTATATTTCACCCAAGATCACCGCCCCGCTGCTGGCGGTAATCGAAATCCACCAGTGCGATGCAGTTGGCCACACCCATTTTACTGTGTCGCCTATACGGGGTTTCCCTCTGCCAAAATCAATCGTTGCGGCACGGAAAAGTGGGCGTGGCCAAGTACTACACAACAATGCCCCCCACCGCGTGTCAAACGCTGATATTCCCCGTTACGGTAGAAGAGTATCGTGTCAGGACCTACCGCATACAAACTGCACGACGCGCATAGAAATGCGTGATGGGGCGACGCGATTACGCCCCTCTTCCCATCCCCTCCCTTAAACGTCTACATACCGGTAAGCTCGAAGTGTATTCCACTCGAAGCGTCCTTGAAAGCAAACTCCGTGGACATAAATTTGTGTCTCTTTCCGGTAAGTTGTGATTTACGTGCCTCAGAAGGCTCCCTGCCTACTAGCGGAATTCGGTTTTTGTTTTGTTTTAGTCGATTGTTATGTGGTGAGAACAGAAAAGTTGAATAGTCGGATTCGCAATGTTTTCAGTTTAGTTTTGAAGTTTTCACTACTAATGTTCATATTTGAGCAGATTTTCTTGATTATCGAGAGATATCCTAACTATGGATCTAGTAACTAAAATAGGAATTGATCGCACCTGTTAGGTACGAGATTTTGGAACATAAAAACGCTATGACCAGCTTTCAACATAGCCCTTTAAAGAGAAATGGTTTCGAATTGGAAGAAAAGATCCCTTTTATAGGTAACTCAAAGCTATCAACTCATAAATGTTTGCGAAGTGGGACTGTTGCTCTCAGCTGACTTTTGGGAACGGTGAACATCACCTGCCGCTACTATATGTACTGTTCAAGCGCCTATCTTAAAATTTGATTTTGATTGCTACTGGTTGATGTGGGGCGGTAGCCGTCAACGATATTGCCATAACCGTCCATATATTGTTAAAATCAAAAAGGTAATCTTCACGCAGCGTTGAGCAGGCTGTTGCGACCGGTGACCAAAAATTTACGACCCCCTTGGTAACCAAAATTTTTACGAACTCCCCCCCCCTAGAATGGAGAAATGGCTACCTTTCCGAGTGGTTTGGAGCTAAACCCCATTTTTTTTTCAAAAACTTTACGAACCCCCCCTCAAAATTTTCATTTTTTTCGAAAAATTTTCCAAATTTTACGACCCCTCGTTGCGACCGGTCGCAAGCCTGCCCAACCCTGTCTTCACCTAACTCAGACAGTCGGGGGGACTCGGACGCCGACTTCTAGGTGCCGTGTCCGGTGAGCGCACCTTGAAGTGAGTGGGATGAGAGACGCTGACCGGTAGCTCCCCTAGCGAGACGGCTATGTCGATTTTCCCGGACGCAGACCAACAACCGTCAAGCGACCAACACGAGAGTATATGTTGAAGGATTAGTGCAAACCCGCGCTGTATACGGGACGCGTGGGGGTTAGGTGGTCGGCCGATTCATGGTCGTCAAAGGGCAATGCAAGGTATTAGTATTGCCCAGATGGCCCAATAAAGAAGGAAGGCCTGGGGGCTCAATGCCCCCAAGTAAATTTTGTAGGAAACAGGCCTTGCGGGTTGCTTCCTAACAGCCTTCGCGATCCGTCATAAAACATCACGAAAAACCGACAGCCTACAATAACGTGAAAGGGCGCTTACGGCCAAAATTTGGTAGAGGTCGGCGTCCGAGAAGGCTCTGTGGCCGGTGAGCGCCCGTCCTCCAGGCCAGACGTCGCTGTGGGAGCGTCCGAGCTCCGCATCGGCGGCGTCCGAGTACCACCGACTGTCTGAGAATGCCATTTCAGCCCCGGTTCGCAACCGTTTGCGTGCAAGCGATATCGATTAAGGAAAATCGCGCCCACATCACGCAATTTCGCAATCGCGCGCAGTTTGTATGCGGTCGGTCCCGACACGATCGCCCACAACCGTACCGAGAAATTTCAGCGTTCGACACGCAGTGGCTTACCCCCACCGCTAGGATAGCTCCAGGATCCAGTCTTACCAGAAGAAAGCAGTCGAGATCGCAAGCTGCTCAAAATGGAAGCGAGTTTCCTCTGAACCTATGCACCAACTATTAATTCTGAATAATATTTCTGTACTCATCGTCATATGCAAACTTTCTCCCCGGTTCGAGACGAGGTTTCCAATTTTCAAAACTGTCCAGAGCAAAAAAAAAAGTGTGAATGTACCTCAGGGAAAACTAAAACTATCCAACCCCAGATTCGTGGAAATCCGTTTGAGAATGGTATCCAATGGCATCCAATAAAGAACAACGAAAAGAGGCAAGAAAGAGGTAAATTCAGATAGCGAGAAGATGACAGGTGAATTCTCGAACATACGGTTCGTGTCCTGCGCCAAACGGAGTCTGCGTCAATGTCCACCCTGGAATGCAGAAAGTAAGTGCTACAGTAATCCATAATTGTCAAAACGAAAAAAAATCTGGTGTGTGGGGCGATGCCCATTATTCGTCCCAGCCTACTGCGCGCTGCGCCTGCGTC
The DNA here is from genome assembly GCA_029168955.1 of Aplectana chamaeleonis. Classification (NCBI taxonomy): domain Eukaryota; kingdom Metazoa; phylum Nematoda; class Chromadorea; order Rhabditida; family Cosmocercidae; genus Aplectana; species Aplectana chamaeleonis. The sequence continues at coordinate 60,168 of JAPDOI010001007.1, read as the reverse complement.
GCGTGTCGACACATCTCACTGGGGCGCGACAGCAGCTCCCCACATCTGACTCGAGGAGCCTTGAATTATGGTTAGAGTGAAGGCTTTCAACCCAAGCATTTCCAGCAATCGATTTGGGGTCAAACAGGAACTATCGCCCACTAATCTTTTTTCGAAAACCAAAAACGGATTTTTCGGGAGCGCCCGAAGAGGTACTCTCGGGTGGGCGTGTCCCAGTTGGGTGGGTCGACTCCGCCCCTCGGCGCGGACGAGATTGCCTCCAGAATACCTGTTTCACGAGTGCTTCGATTTGATTGCGTCCTCACTGTATTTCTACACTATTCACCTGTATTCCACTGAACTGCAAGTTACTAGATGCTGATAGACAGTTGTATTCAACCCCAATAGCAATCCTCCCGATAAACGTTGATCCCAAATGCATTGATTTGCTAACTCATGAGAGTTTTCATGTTTCATTGTCAACACGAAACTTTTCTTGACCAGCAGTATGATGCTATACGTTTCCTTTTTTTCTCCGCAAAGGTGATTTTATGAAAAAGGTGAGTCCTTTTCTCGGATTTCCTTCTCTCTTTTTTATTCAAAACGTATAAATGTTTAATGAATCATGATAAGATCCCTATTTGCGTATTGCAGTAACTCTTAATGTTGCTTACGCTTTGAATCACTTCACTTTCCAATACGCGGCCCCGGAGAAAAATATTTAAAAAAAAAAGTCAAGTGTTATTCGTTTCCTCCATGCCTTGATTCACATTTGACATTATCTATTCCAATTATCCTGCCCCTATGAAAAGATTTTTGAAGCCTCTTGACAAATTTTCATTCCCAAGTAAATTAACTGTTACTGAAAAAATCATAGATATGCCTTATGCTGGTGAAATATTTTTAACGAATTTCCTAAATTATTCGAGTGCTTACTGATTCCTCGTTAGCATTTTAAGACACCAATAGAAAAGAAGTCGGACGAGTTTTTAAAAATTAAGTCTGTGTTAGTTTTATTTGACAGTAACTTTTCTATAGATCTTTACATATAATTTGTATGAAGGAATTCAGTGAGTGGTAGTGATCAAAATAAGAAATCGGACTTATTTTTGAAACTTCTGCTTGAACGAATCAATTCCTAGCCTGTCTGATAAAGTTGCTATAGAAATATGAAAACAGTCTGTGGTTTACGAATTCGGATTTTTTCAAGCAGAAGCGTAGGTGAACAGTCACATGAAATCTAAAAGAGGAGTTCGTTCTAAATTTGACGTCTACTCCCATTTTTTAATGAATTTTCGCGATCATGAAAAGCGCATCTGATTTTCAGGCAAAATAAAATGATTTTCTTTAATTTCTCGAAGTTTGTTTCTACCTTAATTCAATTTTTTTAATTTGTATTATATATTTGTTTTCACTATAAAAAAATTTATTCTGAAAGGAGACGAACGCTTGAAAAAGAAGGAGAAGGAGAAAGTTTTGATATTGACTAAAATTTTTTATTCTTATTTACATTGATTTCAGTTATGCCTATTTTAAATCCGTATATATTCTCAGCCTTCACCATTCAATTTGATAATTTTGGCACATATGGCTCGATATCGCCTCCATTAGACCGCTCATGATCCTGCATAGGCAGTGGACATAACAGATCCGAAGACAAGCGACCCAGGATCGTAAACATGCCCCAATGGCATTTGTTAATGGCCATGCGGACGGCAGGGTCGGTGGAGTGAGAGATAGGTGTCGGTTGATGTCAACGAGGATTTATTAGTTTGAATCCATAGGCTTAGACCATGTTTAAGAAGAAAGACTTTATTTCTCTTTCATCGAATGACAGAAATCAGTCGTAGAAGGTAACGAGATTTTTTGTTGCTGAAGGAAAATTCAACAGTTTAAAAACTAAAATTGAAATAGACATCAACGAATAAAAAACATGAAAAAGACCAGCGACGGCACAAAAATTCGAGATTCTCATTGCTGAAGTGGTGTTTGTTTTTAAAGCATTTTTTGCATTTTCTGGTGTAGAAAACATGCTATTTAATGTTAAAAAAATTCTATCTGATAATTTGACAATTTTATTGAACAGTAAAGTTGAAATCATGTCACCGTTTTCTAACTTCGTTCGAAACCTTAATAAAATTTTCACATAAATCTCTGGTTCTTCAGAAAAATTAGTTAAGAATTTGCTTTTTCCCTAAAACAATTTGGGGAATAATCCTATGACGAGAAAATTTTGATTCCGCTTCAGCAAGTACTCGCTAATATTACTAAAAAAACTGTGCAATAAATTACTCTATATACGAGGGGTGCGAGGTAGTGCTACAAAATTAAAAAATTGTGCCAAGGGGAAGTGGAAAAAATTACGAATTTTTGTCCAGCTTCGGCTTTCCACTTTATAAGCTACAAAAGCGAGCTTAAAAAAAAGAATTTATCGAACTCACCCGACAATTATGAGTTTAAGAAAAAAATGTGTCAGTGGCTTTGGCAACTTCTCAATTTTTTTCACTCCTTGAAATTAAGGTTGTACCCAACTTTGAAATTTCGCTAATCAAATTGCTCCACATTGAAGAATAGATTGCATTTACATTTTACAAAAATTGAGCTCGACCACCTTGCATGAGTTACACAAGACTTCATAAACAATTTTTTTAAAATATGAACAATTAAAAAATAATAATTGGAAGCCAGACCCATATTCAAATCTAGTAGTTCGTAGTAGAAATGGGGTTAACGCGTTAATATCATCGTATTGCTGGTCAAGAAAGCTTTCATGTTGACATGGAAACATGACAACTCTCATGAGTTAGCAAACAAATGCATTTGGGATCAGCGTTTATCGACGGGGTTGTCATTGGGGTTGAATAGAATTGTTTATCAGCAGCATAGTAGCTCACGATTCAGTGGAATACAGACGAATAGCGCAGAAATACAGTGAGGAACTAATCAAATCGAAGCACTCGAGAAAGAGGCACTCTGGAGGCAATCTCGTCCGCGCCGAGGGGCGGAGTCGGGCCCGCCCCTCTGGCTCCGCCCACATTAGAGTGCCTGTTGTCTACCCCCCGGATTTTTCGCATGCCAAATAACCCATTACATGTTCGGTCGAAAATGATATTGCGACCACTAGAATTCGAAATGTGAAATATGTACTCTGAGTTCCTCTAAAGCATAAAGGAGCAGAACATTCCGAATGTTACTTGTAGGAGGTATTGTTTTCAAATTCTGGACATCATCTCCTGGTCATCGGTTAACTACTGTGTGCTCCAAATATTTGAAATTTCCTCATTTTCGTCTTTTCAAGTGGCAATTATGTGTATTGTGCAATCTATTTGTTAATTACATACGGCGGATTGTGTTCCATGGCAGTATTTCTCCTCTATTCGTTACCTCGTAAACGAAGAGACCGGCTCAGTTGAATACTTAGTTGTTCATGGGCGCGACCGAATGAAGAATGGCGCGCGCGACGAGTTAACCGCCGCGTTCGGCACGTTTCGCCGCACGCGCGGCAGTTTTCGCCACGCAGTAGGCTGGGACGGATAATCAGGATCGTGTGGGGCCGCGCTTCGCGTACCTCGCACAAATAATGCGCTTCTCGCGCTCGGAATTTGAGTACATTCGGTGCATTTGCATGCGAGCGGGAGATGGAAAGCGATAGGCAGCGTGCGTGGCATGATATCGAACACCCGCTCGGGTTCGCAACTGCGCTCCGATACGACTTTCGCGCTGCAATGAGAACGAATTGTTGGAGACGAATTTCAGCTCAATTTCATGTTTTCAATGTTTCAAGATCTTGTGCCTATGTTTTATTTTCACTCATACGTCTTCTTATGCGGTCGTGTCATGGTTTAGTCCAGGCAATTGAGGTTTTACCTTTGTTTAGCAGAGGAAAAACCGATGTTGTCTGTCCATTTTCGGGGTTTAATCCAATGTTGGACCTATTAGTGTCAGAAATTATCAAGTTACATGAAACTGAGTCGCAAACCATGGTCATATTGCCGGATTTGGTTTTAGTTTCCCAACAGATCGTTCAGGCTAACTCTAACTCACTTATTAATGAATTTTCGGTACTGATTTACATCCACTGTAAGGCTGCTTTGTCGAACGGCTGCCTGGCCGCAGTCACACTAAGACAGTTCATGTGAATGAGAGCCAAATTTTCACGCACGTAATGAGTTTACAAGATGTTCCATTCAATCGACACTTCTGCGAGTTTCTACTGGAGAAATGTTAATTGGAATTCCATCGATTGACTTCTGGAACAATTCCTGGTTCTATCTCAAAAGGGAGGGGGGGGGTCACCCTCGATTTTTTTACAAATGAAATATAATTCTACTATCAGGTACCCGATACCGCTATCAACCTGTGGGAACTATTCGAAACGGGGGGGGGCACTCAAGATTCAAGCCAGAAATGAAATGAATCACCGATCTATAACCCTATCAATCGAAGTATTTTTATAGAATTTCATCAACAACAATGATTGATAGTAGCATCAAGCATCTTTTGTCAGGTTTTCCAGTCATTTCTGAGGGAAAATGTCCCCCCCACGTCAAGGATAGTCCCAACCAGTGTTGTATATACGCTAGGAACATTACGACTGATAGCGTCACCAAGTGGTAGTTTTTTCTTCCAGGCATAAGGTTGGAACCAAGGGTAGCTTCTATTCATTATGTTTACCATGATATATCCGGCTATTCGAATGGGTGTGTATTTTTCATGGGGGAGTAAGCCGCATCTCCACTGTGATATCGCACACAAAGTAACGATGCAGGTGCCTGGTTGAAAGTATAATTGCGGGGTTCAAAAAATCATATTTGCTTCTGTGGTAGCGGGCATACTGCTCAGGATGCGGTTTACTCCCCTAAAGGCCAATTAGTGGAGAAGTGTTGACAATAATCAGTTATTACAGAATGCCGAATGTGGTGCATGCCTCGTATAGGCAGCGTAGCTGGCGAAGGACAGCACTTTCACTCATTGGAATAAGACGATATGAAGGTTAGCTTTATGTGAATAATACGCTTTTCTCTCTCACTTTGTCAAATGACTTTGCTGGATGTATCAAGCAGTTGATTATAGTAAGCAGTTCAGATCTTTCAGTTCAGATTTGCCCTTGACACTCTTGGGTTTGGTCACAAGGAGCTGAAGAGCGCTTTGAGACCGGAACTTCCGACTACAGTGTGGGGTATAAATCAAATATTTCTATTGTAAGAAGATTGACGCTCTGATCAACCATTTTCAGCGTCTTTGTGTCTCTTCGAAGCTGGGACAAGCAGCGTTTGGCGACCCTCAGGCAGTTAGCCGATGATCGTATGTGGTGGAGACCGCGCGTCTTCAGAACTTTGCAGAAGGCGCTGTGAGTTTTTTAAACCTGTATTGTGCTGTTGATGGGACTCCACCATAACATGAAGATTTCCAGGCAGGATATTCGTTCGTTTAAACACAGCATCGTCGATGGTGAACATCAATGGCTTCCAGCTGATGTAGGTTATCTTCTTCTTACTGGCGTGGGACGGCATCCGTTGCTGTCATTTTTATACCTTTAGCATCTATTTCAGCATCGTGCGAAGAAGCCGCGCCTGGAGTCCGAGATGTCATGAATTTCGATTCCGTGATGGGCGTCAATTGTTACCCCATCTCCAGAATTTGATTGTTCTGACGGTTGTGCAAGTGTTATGTAGTTCGTTTCCTTTGATACCATGTTCAGGAGTTATCATCTGGCACACTTCTATACCCCAACCTCCAGATATGTTGGTGCAAAGGAATTATTTTATTGCGAGGCTGCGAAAGGGGAGCTATTCCGAGCGTTTCATGGGATTGCAAAAAAACTTCCAAAAACCTCTTCCTTCAACATTCCTGAAATCTGCCATCTGAAAAACGCCCATCGGTGCTCTGTTTCTTACTTGAACCTGCGCGCTTAGCCTGTGGAGATGCGCCAAGTGAGACGGTAGTAGGAAATTCGACAAAAATAGGCGAGAGGAGTTTTCAGGAGGAACTGAGCGGTTTTCGAGAACGTTCGGTATACTGATCCCAATTTTTTTAACGAAACGATGAAGTTCTCATTTTCCGTGGAATCATGTCTTTTGGTATCTCTGAGAACGCAAGAATGGAATGTGTCTATGGAAAATTGCTTTTTTGCTTTGCTTTTGAACCATATCCTCATTTCACTGTTCAGGCTTTTGTTTTTGACATTATGTCCAGCTTGTGGCCTGTTTAGCCGTATTTCCTGCTGTTAAGCAGCAAATACGAAAAAAAGATCTACAGAACAGTTCCAGAGAAAGCGCTGAGTTAATGGTCATCGCAGTCCAAAAACAACGAATGGCGATTAAAAAAGCTAGTACGTTAGTGAATCTGGGGGTCCGAGCGCAATAAGCCGGCAAACGTTAAGAAATGTGAGCAATGAAATGAGTAAATCCTTAAAAAAAACGGGGTCATTTAGGGGTCTCATAACAACCAAAGTTAGGAAATAAGCGGTTAGGTCAAGCTACTTCAGTCATTGTGACATTATCGACATTGCTGTCTTTCTGATAGGAAACCGGTCAGTGCAAAAATTGTTTAAATGATTGTAACCAGTTTTCAAACAAGTATCTCATGTTGTTGCTTTATTTTTTATTATATTGATTGCCGTCTATGTTCTAAACTTGAAACAAGTGTACTCAAAACGGTTATATGGTAATGGAACATGAATTTCCTGTTGTTCTGTGATTGTTATCAGTATTTTCAGAGAGATTCTATCATAAAGACTATTTTGTATGTGTTCGTTGCATTAAGAAACTAATATCTGGGCTTATGTTACGATTCGAGGCGAGCAGGTAAGGTAAAATCTCGCCAGCGTGCAGTGGTTCGTTAATATATTATGAACAAGTCGTATTATGCGACTATAATTGACGGAAAGTCCTAGGAATCGAAGAGGATAGTGGAGGGTCCCCTCGCCCTGTAACGAAGCGAGGGGTGATCTGCAGGGGCAATACGGGCTCACCAGCAGTGTGTTTCCGCGCTGCGACCGCTCGCGCCAAGCGGGACTCCCTCTCCACCTCCTACTCCCTGGCCGCGGCTGATGAGCCTCGCGAGATTGAGCCCGCCCCCGAGCGCGAGAAGCGCATTTCGTGTGTGAGTACGATCACTTTTCTTCTATGTACATAGCCTAGAACTTCTATTTTCAAATACTCAGTTGTGTGTCTCTATGTACTGCTGAAATTTCAAGCTTTTCTGGTTGCTTACAAGGAAACTACCACCAGTCAGCCTGGCCATCCCATCTGACGTCGCGGCGGCCGCGAATTTGGCCGATGCCGCCACCAATCGATTTTTTTCGATCATCACATTTTTTTAATTCTTCGCTCACTCAGACAAAACTGCGTTTAGCATCCCGTTAAAGTTTGAGTTCATTGGGCGCATTGATGTGTAAGTTGTTGGTGAAACACGGGGAACGGTGGGCGTGTCTCGATTCTGACGACCGCGTTAACCGAAAACGAGGCGGAGCGTTCGGTGTTTCTGCAATTGCACAACTTGTGAATTTCCGCCGGCGTCCTTTAAACTTGTGAATTTCCGCCGGCGTCCGTTTTGGCTGCCTTTCTCTAAAGCTCACTTTATTCAGTATGCTTGTTTTCTTGCTTATTTTGTTCCTGTTCTTCTCATATCTATGACTCGAAGCTAATCATCACGGTGGCTGCAGGGGGTGTAATTCATATTCGTCCTCATTTGTGTGCACCTGAATCCGTCCAAATGCGCAAATGTGTTCTGGATTTAGCCTTACACTCCTGAAAACAGAGGAAATGACTTGGGTTTTTTCTAAAGGAAATCGATTGTGTTGTGTTTTAGGAGGTGACGAAAACTCGTCCTCCGCGACCATTCTACAGCAGGAAATGCAACCAAAAATTGGAATCCCTTTTCTTCTAAAGTAGTTAAGGCTCCCACACGCGCATGCAAACTTCACCCTCCCGGAGGTTTAACACGCGGCTAAATCTACGCCTGATATCTGACGTCAATTATGGTGTTTCGCCTGAGCCACTGCAGACGACACACCATAAACGACGACGACCTTTGAAAATGCGTTTCGCCGCAATTTTGTGGTGAAAACTTACCGGAAAACAGTGCTTTACGTTGACGTATGTCCCTTAGAAGGTGTAAACACAATGAAAGCAGAAGTTTTAGGGTGAAATACCGGAGGGTATACAAATGCTGTCGAGAGATGAGGTTCTCTATAGGAGTGGACAACTACGAATTTTTGAGTGATTTGGTTTTACTTGGCGTGGTGATCAATTCAAATGAATAAAATTCACTAACAAGGGAATCACTTTCAGTCAGCTTGGCCAATCCGAATGAAATGTAGTTTTCTAGAGCCGTTTTTGGCATAAATATCAATTATGGTCTTCGCAGTTGCCGAAAGCCAATCTGAAAAAAAGGGTTTTTTTGCCAGATTTCCGTAACTACCAATTGTACCTTCCAAAATTAGTCTTTGGAAAATCAGGAAACGGACCTCATAATCCTGTTCGGCGCCCAAAAATACCCCCCCTGGGCAAAGTTTGGTGAAGGAACATTTTACAAACTTTGCACAGACGTTTTGGACGGATTTTCTGTTGGGCGTTTATTTATATAGCAATGAGAGGGCTCTGGAAGCGTTTTGAAAAAATTGTCCCAGATTTGACTCTAAAACCTCTCAGGTGGGTTATTCGAGGCGCTGATCACGAATCTGGGGTTATCTGTCAATTTTGCAAAGTTTTCGACTAGATTCGCTTGATTGCAAGTCGCGACTTTTGAAAATTCCCGGAGTGCTACGTCAGATATGGCTCAAATTGTTTTCCTGGGGGTTGCTTGAAGTGCCGAACACGTATCTGAGGTCCGCTTACCGATTTTGACAGATTACAGGGGGGCGTTATATGGTAATTTGGTCAAAGCCTCAGATTTGACTCAAAATTTGTATTCGTGGATAATATGGAGTGGTAAAACGGATCTATCGTACATTTGTCCATTTTCGAAATGCTAAGGTGGGTTTTGCCCCTAAAAGGGCGTGGTGACTACCATAACGTACAGTAAACCTCAGAATATCGACAAAAGGACTCCAGGTTCGTGTTGAGCACCCTAGATTACCTTTGCACACAAGAGTTTTGAGCCCAATCCGGGATTTCTTTTTTAAAACACCCTAAAAATTTTGTTGGGTACCATTAACTTGCTGCCAGGTTTGAAAAACGAGCATTAGCATTCCGTTTGGAATGGCCAGGATGACTAAAAGTAGTTCCCTTGTGAGGGACGTGTTTATACACTCATCCAAAAATAAACCTCTAGCATGGTATGCGATAGTAACTGACAAACGATATGTGAATGGTTGCTATATATAGCCTAGCTCCCTCATTTTGAGGCGGCCGAAGTACGGCAGATCGGGCTTATTATGTCAAAACCTCCTTATCCCTTTTTATACTTTGGTTAAGACCAACCGCTGCGCTGCTTGCTCCGCCCGGACTCATATCAGCAAATTAGGCTTAATGTGATACTGTAGTATTAAAAGTAACCCTCAGGTTGAACTCTCTTTATTAATGACATAGATGGAAAAGTAGGCAACGCTTCAGTGAAGGATCCGACGTTGTGTGTTTAATGTTGATGGCGGTACCGTTCCTTAAAATGACTTTTCAACGGTGAAACATCAACAAAGGGCGGATGCGATGAGATGTGTTCACTCATGGTAGTGAAGGATCTCCTGATTGTTGAGAGTTCGGCTTGTGGGCTGAAGCCTAGTTCTCGGTCTACGAATAGTGTTCCAACGACTGGGTATTCTTTCGGAATAGACGACCTACTAGAGAAGTTTCATGAGAAATGAATGTAGAGGTAGAGTAGCGTTCTAGGACTTTTCAAAGAGCCAGTCCTGTTGCCTAGACAGCCTACTCCAATTTTTCGTGAGGACCAGGTGTCCCACGATCATGAGGAAACTCATCAACAAGGTTGGACCTCACCTCCTCATGCTCAGTAAAACGTATCAGTATTTTTTTGAAGGAGATCCAGCTGTTCGCCCGGAGTTCAATTTTAACGAGAACGACACGCGCGTCATTCAGTCGTTGAACGATTGCGTTGAAGGAGACCAGCTTCGTCTTTGTGTAGCAGCTATGATCCTCACTGAACAAGTACACTGTTCCGTCTTCAGTGAACATATTTATGAGGTAGGTTTCTTCTTCACGTACTCTGAAGGTGCTCCGTATAATAGGTGTCGCATCGTTTCAGAACTCCATCAAGTCTGCAGCTGTACGTCTCAAGAAGTTCGTGTATGAACAGGGCGTACCTAGCGACGAGCCTACAACGCATGAGATGATAAGGAAGACTTAGGGTAGGCGAACCGAGTGTGCTTTATTCCCTCCGGCGATCCACAGCATTTTCAGCTCGATATCAAAGATGCGCAGTACGCCAGCAACTTCAAAGGGGTGCACCGCACAGTGCAGACGCGTGACGTCGGGAGGTCGATCCCAAGTGAAAGAAGTTTGGCAGTTGGAAGCTGCGTTAACAAATGGCACATTGAAGCGGGCGAGCCCTTTGTAAAGGTACATACAACTCTCAGTTCGCAAACATCAATAAAATCGCCAATGAGAGCATTGCAGATTTGGATAAACGAAGTTGCTTCTAAATGGAAGCCAAGAATAAACGACTCTAGTTTTCAACAGGCAACTTCCCTCTTCCGGTACCTCTTCCAAAGAGTGAGTTTAATGCAAATGGGTGATAGTTGAAACAAATATGATGAAACTTCTGAAAAACACTTTTTTAGCTCACGAATCCTGCGGATGTTATCAGGACATTTGCGGTCCGCATAAATGGAAATCGCGGCAGGTCGGCTCTTTTAACTCTGCCAGAAAGCGTCGAGGACACTCTGATCGGTAGTTATTGATCATTTCAATTTAAGATGCTAAACTTATTTCCAATGATTATTAACCTATTCAGAATTCATGCTGGATGCGTTTGGGTACGGCTATGAAGAGCTCAAGACTGGCACTCCTGAAGGATATACGCCGTCAAGGTACTCTTGATCGTCAGATTGAAACATAACGAACTGCTCCGTTATATATATCTTTCAGTTTTTTCCTGTCGCTGGGATCGTCAGATGCTCAACGCAAGATGGTGCTCGACTGTCTCTCAAGCGAGAGAATCGCCTGGCGCACCCAGCTCTTCAAATCGATTCAGAAGGCGTTGTAAGTTTTTTCTTAACCATCCATTCCCATTCCACCGTTGGCCCACTCACATAGAAGATGCTTAATTTCAGGCAGGATATACGATCCTTCGATTACAAGGAGGGCTGCTGGATTCCATTCGACGTAAGTATGACTTGTTTCTATTTCTATGTCTGACCGCTTTCAGGGTTAGGCGCGGGGGGGGGGAAGCTGTACTTGAGCTGTCTGAGCCGCGGAGGGGGAAAGAGGTCTGAGTTTTGCCGGAGCACCAAGTGGACCTTCCCAAAAGGGGGTATACATTGTTAAAGATCTGTTTTTATTGGGTAAACTTCGCCTTTTGAGGATGTGTAGAATAGTGCGATATATTGCGCAACACAGTTCTTGAATACTTAAGTTTTCGGAGACAGATTCAGGACTGCAATGCGGACTACGATCTACCAACTGATAATATCACATGATATGATAAGCAGTAATAAGAGAAGTAGTTAATGTTAAACAGTAAGAAACACACTTGTTAGTCACTTCACGTGTCCCCTCCCTTCGAAAAGCACAGCCTACAACGTGTTTTAGCGATTTGATCTACCAACTGATAATATCACTTGATATGATAAGCAGTAAAAAGTAAAGAAATCGATGGTAAACAGTAAGTAACTAACTTGTTAGTAACTTTCCCTGTCCCTTCCCTACGAAAAACTGCAGCTTACAACGTGTTTTAGCGATTTGATCTACCAACTGATAATATCACTTGCTATGATAAGCAGTAAAAAGTAAAGAATTCGATGGTAAACAGTAAGTAACTAACTTGTTAGTCACTTCCCCTGTCCCTTCCCATCGAAAAGAACAGCCTACGACGTGTTTTAGCGATTTGATCTACCAACTGATAATATCACTTGATATGATAAGCAGTAAGAAGTAAGTAGTTAATGTTAAACAGTAAGTAACACACTTGTTAGTCACTTCCCCTGTCCCTTCCCATCGAAAAGAACAGCCTACGACGTGTTTTAGCGATTTGATCTACCAACTGATAATATCACTTGATATGATAAGCGTTTAGAAGTAAAGTAGTTAATGTGAAACAGTAAGTAAAAAACTTGTTAGTAACTTTCCCTGTCCCTTCCCTACGAAAAACTGCAGCTTACAACGTGTTTTAGCGATTTGATCTACCAACTGATAATATCACTTGCTATGATAAGCAGTAATAAGTGAAGGACGTCCGTTCTCAGAGTTTGGAAATTTTATTATGCGTTTTGAACGGTACAAGAACGACATTTTTGAGATTACAACTTTTTTTAACTAGCAGCTCGGGGTGGCATGCTAAGCACTTTCAATAGCGCTTTCTTGTATGATTAATGATAAAATTAACTTTTCTTGCAGAATCGCACAAAACGCGCACGCAGGGCTGAACCTGAAGGAGATGTCGAGGATGCCTCCATAGAGCCATGAGTTGTCCGCTTGGTCTCCGCTATTCGACACCGGTTTATATGATTGGTGCTTGAGCATACCAAACGATCTATGTTGACCTATCCAGTAGTTTTAATTTTTACTTCTATGTCAAATTGTTTGAACCGTTCTGGATTAGATTAATTATGCTAACGGGAAAGTTCGCGTCATCGATGAGAAGCCTTGACGAAACTGTGTTTATTCGACGTAGATTCGAACCTTTGAAAATGTTAAATAAACTACATTTTCGGTGCGGCGTATGGACGGAACTATATCATCAGTAGTGGGAGCGCCCCTCCTAGCGTAATCCATCGAACCAAGAACGGTTTCAAAAATTTGATATAGAAGCAAAAAATAGAACTATTTGATGAGTCGGCATTAATCGTCTGGTATACACTATGTTCACTTACGCTATTTTTGTGTTTTTAAAACACTAGGATATATGTATTTTTGTGTTACGTCGATGGCGCTAGTTGAGAATTATTAGAAAATTTTTGTAGTTTGCATGCCCTGTTATATAATCAGTTTCTGGGTTCCTGAGAAGATCTCTTGTTAGGTTACATGGTTGTGGATCATATTCTAGTACCGGTCTTGTTTTGGTTGTTATAGAAGGATATATTAGATAAAGATCTATATATGTGTGTAACCTGTGTAACGTAAGTCGCTACCGAGGTCGATCGGTGGAATCGATACTAGCTTCTCAGTGTTATGAAACAGCCTTCCCGTTCCCCGTGCTGCGACCATCCCGTTCCCCCAAACGTTGACGATGGCGTTGCATGGAAGCCATTCATCCCGTTCCCCATGTGGCGACCATCCCGTTTCCCTTAGCGTTGAAGATGGCGTTGCGTGGACGGCTATTCATCCCGTTCCCCGTGCGGCGACCATCCCGTTTCCCTTAGCGTTGGTGATAGCGCTGCATGATAGGCTGACCATCCCGTTCCCTGTGAGGCGACCAGCCCGTTCACTCTATCGTTAATGGTCCGGCTGTGTGAGCACTCCATCGGGAACGCGCCCGTCAACGGGATGGTCGTCGATTATGTCTGAGCAGTCGAGCGTCTGACCCTAGTCCTTTCGGTGCTTTGTGGGAAAGGGGGGGGCACCATGGCACGATGGACTTGGCCACGCCCATTTTACTGTGCCGCAACATTACGTAAAGTCGCTCTAGTCGCTGTCGTGCGGCGCAGCTAGGGCCTCATCACTATGCGACTAGCGGTGGATGTAACTATATTGTGAGAAGCACGCTTCATCGCACCGCGACGTCCCAGCCATGCCGCGCGACGGCGACCAGAGGTGTCTTTACGTAACATCCTGTGCCGCACTAAATTTGAGCACCTACCCGGGGTTTCCCTCCCCTGCCAAAATCAGGAGTCATTGCGGCATGGAAAAATGGGCGTGGCCAAGTGCCATACAATAGTGCCCCCCCCTTTCCCACATAGCACCGTCCTTTCTCGTTACACTCAAAATCCTCCAAATTTTGTTCCCTGTTTTCCTTTCCTATCACTTTTTGATAACTGTAGATTGAACTTTCCGAAACGAAATAATAACCGTAAAAACAACGAAACGTAATAAAATCTTTATAATCGGTATTGCGACGTCGAATAGACGAGGGGGACGTTATTCTAGAACGGAGAGGCTGGCGGCAGCATCGTTGCGGTTCTGCAAGGCTCTGGTTCCCGACGACGGATGGGGCCAGGCATTTTCTGATTTTCAAAAGCAGGATGTCCCACTTCAATCTCAGGTCATTGCATGGGACAGATGACCGTGCTTTTTGCTAGAGCTTTAAAAACAGGGTAGTTTCATTCTAAAGCCAATAATGGTGGGACTTCGGCGTATTTGTGCTGTGTATGAATGAAGCAGCTATCATTATCACCATCTCCTATGGTGGTATATAAGCAGATCATTGCTATAGTAACGTTGGCATGGATCCTGAAGAGACTTCGCGTTCACTGTTATAGGTTGGCGCAAACACGGTGTCATATGGCGGCAGATTCGGAGCAGCAGCTGTCGCAATTCATCGCTGCCCTCACCGATGTGCTGTGTGTCGTCAATCAGCAGCGGTCGACGCCCCAGTTTGCCAGAGTATAGATTAGGCCTATTGTATATGACACGGGGGTGTGTATACAAGTCTGTTGGTACCTGCTCGTTGGTGCCCCTGCTTCTACTGAACCCAGCAGACGTTTGAGTGTACACAGGGAACGTTCGAGCGATATAGCGTGCACAACTATATCGCGAAAGTATCCCGCACATTGCATAAAGGTGTCGCCGTCCGGCACACTAAGGCCTCTGGTCCATAACACCTTAGGATCCGTACCTAGGGAGTCATGGAGTCTTTTTCCACAAGCCACAATTTCGCCACCCTGAACTGTCGATCGCTGTCGAGTGATATCCAAAAAACTGCGCTTCTTCTTCTTCTGCAGCCTCAAAGTGGTTTTTGTCATAGGTTGAGGAACTGGGCGGCCTTCACAGGATTCGTCCAAAGGTCCATTGTTGTTAAGGAGGTAGGTCTCTTCGGGCACATGAACAAGTGCGCCGTGTCGTGTCCGGGAGCACCACAGTCCGGGCATGCGTCTGGTCGGCTGCTGTCGATCTTGTTGACGTAAGACATGAGCAGAATAGAGTGACCACAGCGCAGCGATGCAAGAGCACATCTGGCTCGTCTGCCGAGTTGAGACTCGGACTCGCAAACCCGAGGCGGCACCGTTCCCAAGATAGGGTTCACAGCCGCCTTTGCTAGATATCCTCGAACAAATTGCGTGTGCTCCTCACGCAGAAGACGAAAGCCTTTCCATGTTGGAGTCGGCCCATCTCTGTACATCAACTTTACGAGGAGCATCGGCGAACGGCGTCCTAATCGACCTCTCTCTTATGGGCTTCATGATTCTCTTTGACGGATGATTCGGCTGCCTCAGAACATTAATATACATCTGCTGTGCCTGGAGTTCACAATGCTCCTTGACCGGCAATATGCAGGCCTCCGCGTGAAGATGCTCCACCGGGGAGCTCCTTGCACAACCGGTAGCAATTCTAAGCGCAGCATTCTGTACACGCTGCAGCTTATTCCAGGAGCTGTCAGACACCAGGTGCTGCCACACTGGTGCCGCATATTCCAGAGCCGGCTGAAGTATTGCTCTGTAGGTTCTCAATATAGTCTCTCGGCTGCTTCCCCATGATGTTCCTCCGAGAGCTCTCAAGATATTAAGTCTAGCCTTGACGACTGTTTGTTTCTGTTCCGCGTTTTTGTGGAGCTTCAGTGAGGGATCAAGAATAAGGCCAAGCAGCTTGGGGAATTTTGCTGCTGGCAACAGGTCACCATCCCATTTGACATCTGGATGGGCGCTGTGTTCCTTGGTGTTCGTTGTGAACACTGAAACAGAGGATTTTGCGGCAGAGACTGTGAGCATCATTTTATCGAGGAAGAGCTTCAACTCGACGAGATAGGCGCTGATCTTGTTAGCGGCTATCTGCAGGTCACGATCCTGGCACATGATGGTGATGTCGTCGGCATACATAACAATCCTTACATCATTGGGAGGCTCGGGAATGTCCTCAAGATACAGGCTGAATAGGGCAGGGGACAACACTCCGCCTTGCGGAACACCGGCTGCTATTGGAATGCTATCGGATACATGATTCTGGAACAGAACCTTAGCACGGCGGCCTTTAGTGAACGCTGCAATCCATCGCTTCTGCCATGATGGTAGCGACGACTTGAGCAGTTTCTCGGACAGCAGTCCCAAGTTAACAGGAGTCAAACGCTTTGCTCAGGTCGAGGGCGACGGCCACCGTTCTCAGGGCTTTCATGTTGAACCCATCGACCGCAAAGCTCACGATCTCTAATAGAGCTGTAGTAGTGGAGTGAAGTTTCCTGAACCCATGCTGGTGCTGCTGTCGCTCATTTTGATCAGCCAGGTCCGTCACGATCAACTTTTCAGCTAATTTAGCGACGGGCGATAACAGGCTTATTGGTCGAAAGCCCTTTGCCGTGCTTTGGGACTTGCCTGGCTTTGGCAACGGTATCACATTGGCTGTCTTCCAAGCTTGGGGTAGAGTGCAGGTCCGGAAAGAAGTGTTAATGATATCTGCAAGCATCGGTAGAAGTTCCGTGGGAAGCTTCTTCAGGATGGCTGGGGAGATACCGTCAGGTCCGATAGCCTTCGAATTCCGCATTTCTTTGATAGCCTTCTCTACTTGCGTGAGAGTAAAGGCCTCAGAAGCGTTCATGAGCGGCAACCGGCTCAGTTCTCTAACCGTGACTCTGTTCTGCACGCCTCGCTTGGCACGTGTGATGAAGAAGTTCTTGCCGAGCGCATAAGCAGCCGCTTTCCCTGATTTGAAGACGTTCTCCTCGAACTCAATAGCGGAGCTCATCGAGGGAGCGGACTTTGCCGGAAATTTTCCTCAACACTTTCCACGTCGTAGTTCCGTCAGCCTTGAAATTCAGCTTTTCAGTGAACTTCTCCCAGCATTCCTTTTGTTCTTATCCAGATCCTGCTTGATCTCGTTATCCAGCACAGCTATGTCCGGGTCTAGATGGTCTGCGGCTCTCTTCTCATCTCTGGTTCTTATCTTCTGCAGTATTTCCTGCTGACATTTGGAAAAAAGGTCTTGACACGACCCTCAGCAATTGCAGCTTTCATGGCCTTGCGGATGCCACTTGTTAGATGGCGCTCTTTCTGATGAACATCACCATTCCATGGGTAGTCGACCGCATGGCGAAGTGCAACATCTCTGAACAGGGTCCAGTCTGCTAGGCCTAAATTAAGATAAGTACGATGACGAAACCAGAGGAAGGGGCAAGAGAGTCAGAGAGATCAATAAAGACAAAGGCGGGAATGTGATCACTGGAGAGAGTTGTGGATGTGGACCACGTGCAAGCATTAGAGAGATTGGATGACACAAGAGAGATGTCTGGGCTAGAAGGTCGGCCGTTGGCAGGGAGACAGAGTGGGCTGGTCATCATTGAGGATAACCAGGTCACACTCCTCAGCCCATTCTTCGACATCTTCCCCTCTGGCGTCAGAATCAAAGAGCGGAACAGAACGTGTGAGCATTGAAGTCACCCGCAAAGACAGCTGAAGGGGGGAGAGTGAGCAGTCGTACAACTGTAAGGAGGGAATAGGATTATAAGAGGGGGACAAGATGATATAGGAGGAATATATATGTTAAATAGAGATAAAGGGGTTTTGAGGGGAGGTGGACAGGAATGTACTGAGAGTACCGTCCTTAGAAGTATTAGGGATAATATGAGAAGGTAAGGCAGATTGAACGAAAGTAGACACTCCGCCCCCAAAGAGCTGTCCTTGGCATGTGATAGGCGGTGTAGCCCGGAATGTTAGGTTGGGGATAAGTGGTAGATGGAGAGAGCTTGGTTTCTTGAACCATGATAACATCCGGAGTGATGAGAACGTGCGAATAGAGAGAGTTCAGATAACTTGTTGCGAAAGGCCGTTGAGATTAATGTGAACAATGGAGAGGGGCGGTTGGTAATTGAGGAATCAGAGTTGTTGGGGGCAGAGCATAGAACACAACGAAAGGATGAGTCATGATGCCTCACAGAACTGAGGCCCGAACAGGAGAAGTGCACCCACCTTTGGCATCCGAAGCACTGGACACTTGTTTTATGCCAGGTAACATCCTCCCCGCAGGTGGCACATGGATACTTCCGTGCTGGACCTGGATTCCTCTCGACGCCGGCCCTTTGTAATAAAATCCTCAGGAGAGCTGCGGCCGACCAGCACCTCTCCCATGACAAAAACCCTCTTCTCGGAGGGGTTGACGTCGGTTTGCACGGAGGCGATCTTCTTTCCTCCACACTGCCACGGCACGAACGTACGACATCTCGGCAGCAAAAACTGCGCTATCCAGACTTCTGAGCTATTTCCATGCACCGTTTGCTGCTTTGCAGGAAACCCGCCTCAAGGATAGACCCGTCATCAGCGTCGGAGAGTACACCATCTACTGCGGTAACGCTGACGATAGGAGAGTGGGAGGCTGTGCAATAGCTGTAAGGAAGGATTTCCATGGTATGGTCAAGGAGTTCGGCTCAACGTCGTGTCGGAATGCATTCGTACGACTGCGGGATCACAGAGGATTCAATCTGTGGATAGTGAGTGCTCATGCGCCCACTGAAACCGCCGAAGACAATTCGAAGGATGCGTTTTATGAGGAACGCAATACTTTGCTGGCCAGGATACCTTGTCAACATGCTGTTGTCGTGGGGATTGACGCAAATGCGAAGATGGGACTTGATCAGGAATCCGAAGTACTCGGTAAATGGTTCTACCCAGTGGAGCAAACATCGGACAATGGCTACCGCCTTGTCGACTTTTGTGAACGCAGTGGTGTGATTATTGCATCGACATTCAAGAGGAATCATCGCCGCCATCAGCTTACGTGGCAGGGACTAACCCAGCTATCTCCAGAAGAGCAGCGGAAGCGGAAGATGACAACTTTGAAACTACAGCTTGACTATGTCCTGATGAGGAATATTCCAGTAGCGGACATTCGAAAATCTAGAGCTGTTTGGGATGTCGCATTCGATTCGGATCACCGTCCTATTCTGTTGAACTTCACTGCGAGGATTCATAAGAGGAAGCGAGGGGCTCAGCCTCTCCAGAGGATTGACATGACAAGTCTCAGAGATGAAGAGTGCAGAAGGAATTTCCGACAACGCGTTTCTATTCACATCGGAGTACGGACTAAGAAGAAACTTTGCGACGCGGATTCTTTTGTCAAGTGCATCCAGGACGCTTCGAAAGAGGCACTCCCGGTTGTACAGCCTAAGAAGAAGTTCGCCTACGTCTCAGAAGAAACAACATCTACCTACAACAGAGTATGTATGCTCTCCGAAGTGCAGGAAACTTCAGGAGGAGAAAGCGTCTGAGGAGGAAGTTGCGTCGGCAGCTTCAAAGTGACCGCGAACGAGAGTGGACGTGTAGAGCTAAGGAGTTCGAGAAGGCTTGGGAGGAGAAGAATCCGAAGAAAGCCTACACGTTGCTGCGACAGTATAGCGGGAAGATGAAGAGATGTTCTGCTGTCCTCAACACTACCAATGGAGTTGCAGTTGGTGATGCGACGCTGCCAATATGGAAGGATTACTTCAGTTCACTACTGAATCGTCCAGCGCCATCAGTACCTGAGCTCCCGCATGTTCAGAGAGCTTATTACGATGTCAGTGAGGAACCGCCGTTTGAGTCTGAAGTTTTGGATTGTGTCCGGAAAATGAAGAATGGAAAGGCAGGTGGAGATGACAACATCACTGCTGAAATGCTGAAAGCTCTTCCTCCGTCTGGGATTCGTGAAATGACCAACACCATCCGTGCCATATGGATGAGCGAAAGGATACCCGATTCGTGGAGACATGCGATCATCCGTACCTCTTCACAAAAAGCTATCCGTCACGGATCCTAAGAACTACAGAGGAATCTCTCTACTTCGTGTCATGTACAAGGTTTCAGAACGTATCATTCTCGAGCGACTTATCAAACATCGTGAAAGAACGACCAGAGATGAGCAAGCCGGTTTTCGACCTGGAAGATCGACCATCGACCAAGTGTACGCCAAGAGAAGAGTAATTGAATCGTGGCAGCGGTATTCGAAGCCATTACAGCTTGCTTTTTTGGACTTTGAAGCCGCGTTCGACTCTCCTCATCGTGATCGATTGCTCAATGCTCTGCGAGCAGATGGAGTCCCGGAAAAGTATGTTCGGTTAATCGAGGACATGAACAAAGGAACAACAGCAGCAGTTCATACACCTGTCGGATTTACGTCAGCTTTCGAGGTGAAAACAGGAGTAAGGCAAGGAGCCGTTGCAGGACCTTTTCTTTTCAACTTCGCCGTTGATGACATCATGCGTAGAGTTGCAGAACAGTTTCCTGCGGATGTGATCCTAACACCATCAGGACGCTCCCTTGTCGACCTGGAGTACGCCGACGACATCGTGTTATTCTCTGAAAACAACGCAAAACTGCAAAGGATTGTGAACCTCGTTTCAGGCATGCCGCAGCCTATGGACTTCGTCTTCGTCCCGACAAATGCAAGCAGATGTGGGTCTCTCAGAGGCCTTCAACTGGAGTTTGTGTGGACGGACAACGTATCGAACTGGTGGGCGATTTCTGTTATTTGGGGTGGTTGCTGAAGAACGATGCAGTAGTTATGCAGCGGATATTCGACAACGATGTGCGAAAGCTACGTCTGCATTCAATTCTCTAACCAAGTGTTTGTGGTCTACCACCATCGCGAAGGAAGTCAAGTTGCGCGTCTACCTATCCGCTATTCGCCCTATCATGATGTACGGATCGGAGACGTGGGCAGCACCCGAAAACGCAGATGGAAAGGTTGGATTGCACGGAGAGGAAGCTTTTAGGCGTTTGCTTGGATATTTCTGGCCGCGTGTATGCCATAACGAAGACCTTTACAAGGAAATCGACGCAGTACATCAACGCTTGACACGAGGGAGGTGCCAGCATCTCCTAACGCCATCTCAAGCAGCAATGGAAAGTCGACTTCGACTGCTCGGGCATATACTAAGAAGAACGCCGGATCGTCTCGTACAACACGCTTTAAAAATGCTTCCAAATCCTGTCTGGAAACGGCCACCTGGGCGTAGGCGAAAGTTCTGGACGGATGTGGTTAAAGAGGATTTAAAGTCACTCGGCATCGAAAGACAGTTCAGGCGCGATGTTTCGTTTCGCAGGAAATGGAATAGTGACAGCTGGATGGAATGTGTTCAAATTGTGGCTGAAGACCGTGAAAAATGGACACGGCTGACTACTAGGACGGCACACCTCGGTGAAGATGCGGAATGACCGCGTCAGGCGAAAGCCAACCGATTAAGTCAAAAAGTATATGACACAAATCGTGGCGGGACCCGCATCGGAACAACGGGAACGGTCGTCGTAGGAACAGATGTCGCGTGTGGGTCGCAGCGACGTGTCGCGGAGGGCTGACATACTACGAATGTGCCATAGCCTGTCGCTGTGCAGTGCACTGCGACAGATTTAAAGGACGGGAGGCGGTCGCTGTCGCTGTGGAGAGCGACGCGACCGTGTGTCGCAAAAGTACCACTTATGCCTAACACCCCTCAACGACCCGTCGCCGCGACGGGCGCATGCAAACTGTACCTTCGGCCGACCCCGCCATGGTGCCTGTGCTAGTTCCGATACTATGAGTGATTGTTGGCGAAACCTGTCGCTGCAGCGAGAAGGAAGTATACCAGTGCCCTGCCCCGCACGGCAAAGTCGGTGCCGCCGGAGCTTTCGT
The DNA here is from genome assembly GCA_029168955.1 of Aplectana chamaeleonis. Taxonomy (NCBI): domain Eukaryota; kingdom Metazoa; phylum Nematoda; class Chromadorea; order Rhabditida; family Cosmocercidae; genus Aplectana; species Aplectana chamaeleonis. Next base: position 38,350 of record JAPDOI010001007.1, on the reverse strand, counting down.
AGTTGCTTTCCGCGCATGCGGCGCGATAAAAAGCTTCATAGTTCACCGCTCGCTTGGCGCGTGACTCGCTGTTGTGAATAGTATGAAGACTAGCGCGCGCACCCCCAACGTTACGCTGCGTACTTATGGGCGTGTCTCATGGTGTATCTATCGCAAGCTGGACAGAGAAGTAAAAAATGAGCTGTCGAGAATGTTCAAGCGCACAATATTAGGGCGCCAGTCTAACACTCCCAGAGTGCAACAGCCATTTAGGCGTCGACATGATGCGACGCGTTAAAAAATAACATTTTTCCAAAAATTCTGGTCACCAGGCAAGGGAAACGTTGGTCCGGGACTGCAGTGAGCTTGAATCTGGCGGCACGCGCGTGAAGCGCGGGGTAAACTTTCTTAAGGCCTCTGCATAGTCGGGAGGCAGAAGTCGCGCCGCCACCTTGAAAGATAGAGAACGTCTACGCATCATTGTGACTGCCATCTATACCCCATAATTGCGGCGCGTCTTTTGCCGCCAGACTATGCATTTACCTATAGTCCATCGCTCGTCCTTCGCGGGACGCCGCACTGGCGGCGAGGACTATGGCAGATACCTTTGAGTTCCAATACTTCACGCGAATTAGGGCTCCAAAGTGGACCTCTGAAAATATCGAAATTCCTGTAATCGTGGTGGATACGCGTTCTCGTAGAATTGTTAATGTCTCACGTTTCTAAATTTTGGAAATCGCACCTAAAACGATCTCTCTGATGCTGACTTGTGCTTGTTTTCTTTTCAGTATCTGTCCTTCTACTCTTTCCGTACGATTTCCCGTCTTGTAATGAACTATTTTCCAAGTTTTTTCCAGTGCAGTCGGGGACGATCAAAAAGTTCAACTTTTGGCAAATGCGTTTAGGAAGGCTTTCCTTGAGGATGCTGACTTGGATGAACGTGTTAGTTCTTCTCTTTTTTTCCTGTTATGCCTGACTCTGTATGGTTTCACCCGGGGGAATTGTCGGAGCTACTAGTCGCATAGTGGTGAGGCCAATGCTGGCAGAGTTTTGATTCATATCGCATACCTTTTTTCTAGGATACGTTTTTAGCCCAAATACTGACATTGGATCCATTATTAGAGCTAATTTCCAATTGTAGTGGAAAGCGACCACGCCAACACCTGCTGAACTAACAGCACCTGAGTATTTCGCTAATGATGACAACTTGCTCATTCACAGAGAATTTCACGAATTTACGCTTCTTTCCTCAACACGTGTTCAATGATGTATTCAACATTAGCTTCTAAATGTATCAAAATATATTATATAGGCTCGCAAAAAATCAATAATTAACAACACATTTCTTCATGAGAAAGTTTGTTTATGAATTCATGCTATGGGATGCAATTTTTTAAAACCCAGTTCTATGTTAAGCTGAGCTCCAGTTATCTCCTCCTCTGCGGGCAAATTCACTTCCTCTAGATGCTGTGGTTCCGTCTCAGGAGAATCACTTTCCAGCTCGTCGGCTTCCAAGTCAAAATCGGAAATGTCTACAGTACTGTCCTGCTGATCTAGGTCGTCATAGGTTTTAACGGCATGCCTATGCTTACAGGAAATGCCCGTTCTATTATCTAGGCACGTGCAGAACCAAGAGTAGGGGCACACGTCGCAGAGACGACAGTGAACGTTGCTCTGAAAAAAAAATTGACGGTTTTTAAATCTTAAAAATCTAAGTTCTGAATATACCATCACATTGCAAGAGCATCTTCCCTGCCACTTAACGATGTAAGATTTATCTGAGTCTGCCGACTCAACGTTCCACTGATTGCTTCCAATATTCTTCTTCTTCTTCTGCAGCCTCAAAGTGGTTTTTGTCATAGGTTGAGGAACTGGGCGGCCTTCACAGGATTCGTCCAAAGGTCCATTGTTGTTAAGGAGGTAGGTCTCTTCGGGCACATGAACAAGTGCGCCGTGTCGTGTCCGGGAGCACCACAGTCCGGGCATGCGTCTGGTCGGCTGCTGTCGATCTTGTTGACGTAAGACATGAGCAGAATAGAGTGACCACAGCGCAGCGATGCAAGAGCACATCTGGCTCGTCTGCCGGGTTGAGACTCGGACTCGCAAACCCGAGGCGGCACCGTTCCCAAGATAGGGTTCACAGCCGCCTTTGCTGGATATCCTCGAACAAACTGGGTGTGCTCCTCACGCAGAAGACGAAGCCTTTCCATGTTGGAGTCGGCCCATCTCTGTACATCAACTTTACGAGGAGCATCGGCGAACGGCGTCCTAATCGACCTCTCTCTTATGGGCTTCATGATTCTCTTTGACGGATGATTCGGCTGCCTCAGAACATTAATATACATCTGCTGTGCCTGGAGTTCACAATGCTCCTTGACCGGCAATATGCAGGCCTCCGCGTGAAGATGCTCCACCGGGGAGCTCCTTGCACAACCGGTAGCAATTCTAAGCGCAGCATTCTGTACACGCTTATTCCAGGAGCTGTCAGACACCAGGTGCTGCCACACTGGTGCCGCATATTCCAGAGCCGGCTGAAGTATTGCTCTGTAGGTTCTCAATATAGTCTCTCGGCTGCTTCCCCATGATGTTCCTCCGAGAGCTCTCAAGATATTAAGTCTAGCCTTGAAGACTGTTTGTTTCTGTTCCGCGTTTTTGTGGAACTTCAGTGAGGGATCAAGAATAAGGCCAAGCAGCTTGGGGAATTTTGCTGCTGGCAACAGGTCACCATCCCATTTGACATCTGGATGGGCACTGTGTTCCTTGGTGTTCGTTGTGAACACTGAAACAGAGGATTTTGCGGCAGAGACTGTGAGCATCATTTTATCGAGGAAGAGCTTCAACTCGACGAGATAGGCGCTGATCTTGTTAGCGGCTATCTGCAGGTCACGATCCTGGCACATGATGGTGATGTCGTCGGCATACATAACAATCCTTACATCATTGGGAGGCTCGGGAATGCCCTCAAGATACAGGCTGAATAGGGCAGGGGACAACACTCCGCCTTGCGGAACACCGGCTGCTATTGGAATGCTATCGGATACATGATTCTGGAACAGAACCTTAGCACGGCGGCCTTTAGTGAACGCTGCAATCCATCGCTTTTGCCATGATGGTAGCGACGACTTGAGCAGTTTCTCGGACAGCAGTCCCAAGTTAACAGAGTCAAACGCTTTGCTCAGGTCGAGGGCGACGGCCACCGTTCTCAGGGGCTTTCTCATGTTGAACCCATCGACCGCAAAGCTCACGATCTCAATAGAGCTGTAGTAGTGGGTGAAGTTTCCTGAACCCATGCTGATGCTGCTGTCGCTCATTTTGATCAGCCAGGTCCGTCACGATCAACTTTTCAGCTAATTTAGCGACGGGCGATAACAGGCTTATTGGTCGAAAGCCCTTTGCCGTGCTTTGGGACTTGCCTGCCTTTGGCAACGGTATCACATTGGCTGTCTTCCAAGCTTGGGGTAGAGTGCAGGTCCGGAAAGAAGTGTTAATGATATCTGCAAGCATCGGTAGAAGTTCCGTGGGAAGCTTCTTCAGGATGGCTGGGGAGATACCGTCAGGTCCGATAGCCTTCGAATTCCGCATTTCTTTGATAGCCTTCTCTACTTGTGTGAGAGTAAAGGCCTCAGAAGCGTTCATGAGCGGCAACCGGCTCAGTTCTCTAACCGTGACTCTGTTTTGCACGCCTCGCTTGGCACGTGTGATGAAGAAGTTCTTGCCGAGCGCATAAGCAGCCGCTTTCCCTGATTTGAAGACGTTCTCCTCGAACTCAATAGCGGAGCTCATCGAGGGAGCGGACTTGCCGGAAATTTTCCTCAACACTTTCCACGTCGTAGTTCCGTCAGCCTTGAAATTCAGCTTTTCAGTGAACTTCTCCCAGCATTCCTTCTTGTTCTTATCCAGATCCTGCTTGATCTCGTTATCCAGCACAGCTATGTCCGGGTCTAGATGGTCTGCGGCTCTCTTCTCATCTCTGGTTCTTATCTTCTGCAGTATTTCCCTGCTGACATTTGGAAAAAGGTCTTGACACGACCCTCAGGAATTGCTGCTTTCATGGCCTTGCGGATGGCACTTGTTAGATGGCGCTCTTTCTGATGAACATCACCATTCCATGGGTAGTCGACTGCATGGCGAAGTGCAACATCTCTGAACAGGGTCCAGTCTGCTAGGCCTAAATTAAGATAAGTACGATGACGAAAACCAGAGTAAGGGGCAAGAGAGTCAGAGAGATCAATATAGACAAAGACGGGAATGTGATCACTGGAGAGTTGTGGATGTGGACCACGTGCAAGCATTAGAGAGATTGGATGACACAAGAGAGATGTCTGGGCTAGAAGGTCGGCCGTTGGTAGGGAGACGAGTGGGCTGGTCATCATTGAGGATAACCAGGTCACACTCCTCAGCCCATTCTTCGACATCTTCCCCTCTGGCGTCAGAATCAAGAGCGGAACAGAACGTGTGAGCATTGAAGTCACCCGCAAAGACAGCTGAAGGGGAGAGTGAGCAGTCGTACAACTGCTTAAGGAGGGGAATAGGATTATAAGAGGGAGGACAAGATGATATAGGAGGAATATATATGTTAAATAGAGATAAAGGGGTTTTGAGGGGGAGGTGGACAGGAATGTACTCGAGAGTACCGTCCTTAGGATTATTAGGGATAATATGAGAAGGTAAGGCAGATTGAACGAAAGTAGACACTCCGCCCCCAAAAGCTGTCCTTGGCATGTGATAGGCGGTGTAGCCCGGAATGTTAGGTTGGGGATAAGTGGTAGATGGAGAGAGCTTGGTTTCTTGAACCATGATAACATCCGGGTGATCCACAACAGCGAATAGAGAGAGTTCAGATAACTTGTTGCGAAGGGCGTGGAGATTAATGTGAACAATGGAGAGGGGCGGTTGGTAATTGAGGAATCAGGGTTGTTGGGGGCAGAGCATAGAACACAACGAAAGGATGAGTCATGATGCCTCACAGAACTGAGGCCCGAACAGGAGAAGTGCACCCACCTTTGGCATCCGAAGCACTGGACACTTGTTTTATGCCAGGTAACATCCTCGCCGCAGGTGGCACATGGATACTTCCGTGCTGGACCTGGATTCCTCTCGACGCCGGCCCTTTGTAATAAAATCCTCAGGAGAGCTGCGGCCGACCAGCACCTCTCCCATGACAAAAACCCTCTTCTCGGAGGGGTTGACGTCGGTTTGCACGGAGGCGATCTTCTTTCCTCCACACTGCCACGGCACGAACGTACGACATCTCGGCAGCGCTTCCAATATGAACAATTTTCTCCTGGCGACTCTCGTAATGTTCAACCGCTCGCCTATGGCGCCTATTCGTTTCCAAGGCGCGGAAGGAACACTTAAGAAGTCTGCGACGATCCTAAAAGATGACATGTGATGCTAATAATACTATTGTCTTTGCATGTACAGCCTCGCTCTAACTCGTTGACTACCCTTCTGGATGAACTTCCCGCGCGATTGTACCTAATTTCAACCAATGTGAGATGTCCTATAGATGAAGAAAAATATTTACCATTACCGCAGTCTACGATATTTTCCAGATTTTCTGAAATCCACCGATCTCTGCATTAATGTGAGGCAGTGTTTCTCGCATTCTATCGTTAACCATTGCTTAACCAGAATGAAATTTTTTCTCTTTTCCTCTTAAGGTGAATTAATATAAACGATACATATGTTCGTTTCTTTGAAACATCTAAGAATGCTCCCACACGAGAGGCTCGCGGGCGAAAGTTGCATCGTGCTCAGTTGGTTAAATTACGTGTGGATAGACTTGACGCACCTGCGCCGAATCAAATAGGGTGTGAATAAAAAAGATTGTGCCTTCTGTATCTATTAGTTATGAGGATTCAGTTCATACTAAATCAATTGTTGTTCGCAATTGTTTAAATTTTTTTATCTCTAGTTTCGAGACAATCTTGTTTTTGACTATCGAAACACATTGCACGGTGTTCATGAGCAGCATTGTTTCCGATACGAGGACAAGTTACGATTGGTAGCAATGGTTAACCCTTATTTATGGAAGAGCTGCCTACATGTAGGCGGTTTTCAGTTCAAATCGCGGCTCAACAATTGAGCCGGTTCATTTGCGTTCCTAGAACGTAAACAGTCTGGCACTCTGAATCAAATTATGACGAGAAACATAACCATATAAGTTGTTCCTCACTCTGTTTGTTTCATCACCATGCGACTAGCGGTGTGAGGATGTGACAAGCGCGCCCCATCATACCTCGCCGCGCCGCGCGACGGCGACTAGAGGTATCTTTACGTAACATGATCACATACCATCATGTTTCATTAAAAAGGTGATTGATCAAATAGTTAGTCCGCTTTCATACATTTGCAACCTGAGTTTTATGCGGGTGATATTCCGAGCAGGTGACGTACATCTTTTTTTTTACTCCTATACCGAAGAAGAAACCGTTTTCGGATCCCAACAATTAGCGACCCATCAGTATCACGTCTATCTTTGCAAGGCTTTTTGAAAAAGTGATAAAAAAAAGAATTATGGCTCATCTAGAGGAGCACTACATCATCTCGGAACATCAACATGGTTTTCAAAAGGGCAAATCCACAACTTCGGCGATGCTGCAGTCACTTGATGATTGGACACGTGCGCTGGACAAAGATTAGGTGTGGATGCTATTTACCTTTTATCCAAGGCATTTGACAGTTTCTCATCGCAAATTAGTAAACAAACTGGAAATAGTGGGTATCCATCCGCGTATAGTGGCTTGGATTCGTGCTTTTCTCACAGGTAGAACTTTCATTGTCAGGCTTAATAGTACGTTCTCCTCTCCCTTTGCAGTCCTTAGTGGTGTTCCCCAGGAGGGAGTGCTTTCACCAATTCTCTTTAATACATATTTATTTGTATGAACTTCCTTCGATCATATCTTTGAACAACGTCGGCTGTTCGGCATTCGCTGATGACTTTAAGTTGTATAATCCTATTTTGACAATGGAAGATTTGGAGTATTTGCAAAAAGCTCTTAATGATGTAGCCAAATGGTCGAATGAATGGAAATTGCCGCTTTTCAGCGAAAAGACTAAAGTGATGAAGCTTGGTAAGAGGCGAGTTAGTGGCTTCTATACTATCGACGGTTTGCAGTTGAGCGAGGTCAGCGAGATTAAGGACCTTGGTTTTCCTATCAAGGACGATCTTAATTTCGATTATCACTGCCTCCAGCTCGCGTCCACGGCTAACAGAATGATGCACAACGCGTTTCGAGCACTATCAACTACTAATGCAAACGTGCTGACCGAGGTGTATTAAACGTACGTACGTCCACTTATGAAGTACCGGCGGCGTAGGCCGGCTGACGCCGGCCTCTGCCGCTGGGGTCCGGCTACGCCGGCCCATTTGCCGGCATCTTGAGTATAAGGCAAATGGATTGAAATCCGCTGATTCTAGGTGAGATGGCGTTGAGAAGTTCTCACGATTGTCGGCTATAGCCGGCCTCTGCTGCTGGAGTCCGGTTGCGCCGGCCCATGAGCTGGTCTTGACGACAACACGCGAACAATCAGAAATTACAAAGCATTTCAAACCTTGCAAACCCTGCTAACCTTCTTTTTTATGCAGTTGCACACCGACCCTTTTTTAGTTTTAAGAGGTCCTGAAGTGGTAGTTCAGTTATATTCGTTTCTGTCATGATGAGGACAACCGCTGTTTGAGATTTAGTAAAGACCAACCGACACCCTGCTACCTTTATTGCCAAATGAAGTGTAATGATGTTTGTGTTTTCTGGATGCATATTTTGATTAACTCACATTTCCATCGTATATAAACCCGATTTAGAAAGGTTGGTGCACAGCTAAGCAGTTGAAATGAGTGGTTAAGGGGGGGGGGCTGAAGAAAGGGGTGGTATACACTCTCTTATAGACGCACAAAACGATTTTGAAGTTCTGCGCTCTTCTACTTGAGTCCCGCATACTTTCTACGACGTACGACGCACTCTACCTTGGGTCCAGCACAGTCTCTGCGGCGTCCGGTGCACTCTACCTTGGGTCCTGCACACTTTCCATTGCGTCCTGCGCACTCCCACTTGGGTCCCGCACACTTTATACGGCGTCCGGCACACTCTACTTTGGGTCCCGCACACTTTCTACGGCTTCCGGCGCACTCTACCTTGGGTCCAGCACAGTTTCTACGGCGTCCGGCGCACTTTACCTTGAGTCCCGCACACTTTCTTTGGCGTTCGGCGCAATCGCATTTGGGTCCCGTACACTTTCTACGGCGTCCGGCGCACTCTACCTTGGGTCCAGCACAGTTTCTACGGCGTCCTGCGCTTTCCCACTTGGGTCCCGCGCACTTTCTATTGCGTCCTGCGCACTCCCACTTTGGTCCCGCACACTTTCTTCGGCGTCCGGCGCGACCGCATTTGGGTCCCACACACTTTCTACGGCTTCCTGCGCACTCCCACTTGGGTCCCGCACACTTTCTACGGCGTCCGGCGCACTCTACCTTGGGTCCCGCACACTTTCTTCGGCGTCCGGCGCGACCGCATTTGGGTCCCACACACTTTCTACGGCTTCCTGCGCACTCCCACTTGGGTCCCACACACTTTCTACGGCGTCCGGCGCACTCTACCTTGGGTCCGGCACACTCTCTACGGCGTCCTGCGCACTCCCACTTGGGTCCCGCACACTTTCTACGGCGTCCGGCGCACTCTACCTTGGGTCCCGCACACTTTCTACGGCGTCCGGCGCACTCTACCTTGGGTCCCGCACACTTTCTACGGCGTCCGGCGCACTCTACCTTGGGTCCCGCACACTTTCTTCGGTGTCCGGCGCGACCGCATTTGGCTCCCACACACTTTCTACGGCTTCCTGCGCGCTCTCACTTGGGTCCCATACACTTTCTACGGCGTCCTGCACACTCCTACTTGGGTCCCACACACTTTCTACGGCGTCCGGCGCACTCTACCTTGGGTCCCGCACACTTTCTTCGGTGTCCGGCGCGACCGCATTTGGCTCCCACACACTTTCTACGGCTTCCTGCGCACTCCCACTTGGGTCCCGCACACTTTCTACGGCGTCCGGGGCACTCTACCTTGGGTCCAGCACAGTTTCTACGGCGTCCGGCGCACTCTATCTTGGGTCCCGCACACTTTCTTCGGCGTCCGGCGCAATCGCATTTGGGTCCCATACACTTTCTACGGCGTCCTGCGCACTCCCACTTGGGTCCCACACACTTTCTACGGCGTCCGGCGCACTCTACCTTGGGTCCCGCACACTTTCTTCGGCGTCCGGCGCAATCGCATTTGGGTCCCGCACACTTTCTTCGGCGTCCGGCGCGACCGCATTCGAGTCCCACACACTTTCTACGGCGTCCGGCGCACTCTACCTTGGGTCCCGCACACTTTTTTCGGCGTCCGGCGCAATCGCGTTAGGGTCCCACACACTTTCTACGGCGTCCTGCGCACTCCCACTTGGGTCCCACACACTTTCTACGGCGTCCGGCGCACTCTACCTTGGGTCCCGCACACTTTCTTCGACGTCCGGCGCGACCGCATTTGGGTCCCACACACTTTCTACGGCTTCCTGCGCACTCCCACTTGGGTCCGGTCACTCTCTACGGCGTCCTGCGCACTCCCACTTGGGTCTCGCACACTTTCTACGGCGTCCGGCGCACTCTACCTTGGGTCCCGCACACTTTCTACGGCGTCCGGCGCACTCTACCTTGGGCCAGCACAGTTTCTTCGGCGTCCGGCGCAATCGCGTTTGGGTCCCACACACTTTCTACGGCTTCCTGCGCACTCCCACTTGGGTCCCACACACTTTCTACGGCGTCCGGCGCACTCTACCTTGGGTCCGGCACACTCTCTACGGCGTCCTGCGCACTCCCACTTGGGTCTCGCACACTTTCTACGGCGTCCGGCGCACTCTACCTTGGGTCCCGCACACTTTCTACGGCGTCCTGCGCACTCCCACTGGCGTCGCGCACATTTTCTTTGGCGTCCGGCGCAATCGCATTTGGGTCCCACACACTTTCTACGGCTTCCTGCGCACTCTAACTTGGGTCACACACACTTTCTACGGAGTCCGGCGCTCTCTACCTTGGGTCCCGCACACTTTCTACGGCGTCCGGCGCAATCGCATTTGGCTCCCACACACTTTCTACGGCGCCCTGCGCACTCCCACTTGGGTCCCACACACTTTCTACGGCGTCCTGCACTCCTACCTTGGGTCCCACACACTTTCTACGGCGTCTGGCACACTCTACCTTGGGCCAGCACAGCTTCTTCGGCGTCCGGCGCAATCGCGTTTGGGTCCCACACACTTTCTACGGCTTCCTGCGCACTCCCACTTGGGTCCCACACACTTTCTACGGCGTCCGGCGCACTCTACCTTGGGTCCGGCACACTTTCTACGGCGTCCGGCGCACTCTACCTTGGGTCCCGCACACTTTCTTCGGCGTCCGGCGCAATCGCGTTTGGGTCCCACACATTTTCTACGGCGTCCTGCGCACTCCCACTTGGGTCCCACACACTTTCTACGGCGTCCGGCGCACTCTACCTTGGGTCCCACACACTTTCTACGGCTTCCTGCGCACTCCCACTTGGGTCCCACACACTTTCTACGGCGTCCGGCGCACTCCCACTTGGGTCCCACACACTCTCTACGGCGTCCTGCGCACTCCCACTTGGGTCTCGCACACTTTCTACGGCGTCCGGCGCACTCTACCTTGGGCCAGCACAGTTTCTTCGGCGTCCGGCGCAATCGCGTTTGGGTCCCACACACTTTCTACGGCTTCCTGCGCACTCCCACTTGGGTCCCACACACTTTCTACGGCGTCCGGCGCACTCTACCTTGGGTCCGGCACACTCTCTACGGCGTCCTGCGCACTCCCACTTGGGTCTCGCACACTTTCTACGGCGTCCGGCGCACTCTACCTTGGGTCCCGCACACTTTCTACGGCGTCCGGCGCACTCTACCTTGGGTCCCGCACACTTTCTACGGCGTCCGGCGCACTCTACCTTGGGTCCCGCACACTTTCTTCGGCGTCCGGCGCGACCGCATTTGGGTCCCACACACTTTCTACGGCTTCCTGCGCACTCTCACTTGGGTCCCGCACACTCTCTACGGCGTCCGGCGCACTCTACCTTGGGCCCCGCACACTGTCTACGGCGTCCGGCGCACTCTACCTTTAGTCCCGCACACTTTCTTCGGCGTCCGGCGCAATCGCATTGGGGTCCCATACACTTTCTACGGCGTCCTGCGCACTCCCACTTGGGTCCCACACACTGTCTGCGGCGTCCGGCGCACTGTATTTTGGGTCCAGCACAGTTTCTACGGCGTCCGGCGCACTCTACCTTGGGTCCCGCACACTTTCTTCGGCGTCCGGCGCACTCTACCTTAGCTCCCGCACACTTTCTACGGCGTTCGGCGCACTCCCACTTGGGTCCCACACACTTTCTACGGCGTCCGGCGCACTCTACCTTGGGTCCCACACACTTTCTACGGCATCCGGCGCACTCGCATTTGGGTCCCACACACTTCCTGTGGCGTCCCGCGCCCTCCCACTTGGTTCCCACACACTTTCTACGGCGTCCGGCGCACTCTACCTTGGGTCCCGCACACTTTCTACGGCGTCCGGCGCAATCGCATTTGGGTCCCACACACTTTCTACGGCGTCCTGCGCACTCCCACTTGGGTCCCACACACTTTCTACGGCGTCCGGCGCACTCTACCTTGGGTCCCGCACACTTTCTTCGGCGTCCGGCGCGACCGCATTTGGGTCCCACACACTTTCTACGGCTTCCTGCGCACTCCCACTTGGGTCCCACACACTTTCTACGGCGTCCGGCGCACTCTACCTTGGGTCCCGCACACTCTCTACGGCGTCCGGCGCACTCTACCTTGGGTCCCGCACACTTTCTACGGCGTCCGGCGCACTCTACCTTGGGTCCCACACACTTTCTTCGGCGTCCGGCGCACTCGCGTTTGGGTCCCACACACTTTCTACGGCATAACGCGCTCTCCCACTTGGGCCCCACCCACTTCCGACGGCGTCCCGCGCACTCTACCTTGGGTCCCGCACACTTTCTACGGCGTCCGGCGCACCCACTTGGGTCCCACACACTTTCTACGGCGTCCTGCGCCCTTCCACTCGGGTCCCGCACACTTTATACGGCGTCCGGCGCACTCTACCTTGGGTCCCGCACACTTTCTACGGCGTCCGGCGCAATCGCATTTGGGTCCCACAAACTTTCTACGGCGTCCTGCGCACTCTACCTTGGGTCCCGCACACTTTCTACGGCGTGCTGCGCACTCTACCTTGGGTCCCACACACTTTCTTCGGCATCCGGCGCAATCGTATTTGGGTCCGGCACACTCTCTACGGCGTCCTGCGCACTCCCACTTGGGTCTCGCACACTTTCTACGGCGTCCGGCGCACTCTAACTTGGGTCACACACACTTTCTACGGAGTCCGGTGCCCTCTACCTTGGATCCCGCACACTTTCTTCGGCGTCCGGCGCAATCGCATTTGGCTCCCACACATTTTCTACGGCGTCCTGCGCACTCCCACTTGGGTCCCACACACTTTCTACGGCGTCGGGCGCACTCTACCTTGGGTCCCGCACGCTTTCTACAACGTCCGCCCCACTCTACCCTGGCTCCCGCACACTTCCTACGACGCCCGGCGCACTCCCCTTTGGGTCCCACACAGTTTCTACGGCGTCCGGCGCACTCTACCTTGGGTCCCGCACATTTTCTTTGGCGTCCGGCGCAATCGCATTTGGGTCCCACACACTTTCTACGGCTTCCTGCGCACTCTAACTTGGGTCACACACACTTTCTACGGAGTCCGGCGCTCTCTACCTTGGGTCCCGCACACTTTCTACGGCGTCCGGCGCACTCTACCTTGGGCCAGCACAGTTTCTTCGGCGTCCGGCGCAATCGCATTTGGGTCCCACACACTTTCTACGGCTTCCTGCGCACTCCAACTTGGGTCACACACACTTTCTACGGAGTCCGGCGCTCTCTACCTTGGGTCCCGCACACTTTCTACGGCGTCCGGCGCACTCTACCTTGGGTCCCGCACACTTTCTTCGGCGTCCGGCGCAATCGCGTTTGGGTCCCACACACTTTCTACGGCTTCCTGCGCACTCCCACTTGGGTCCGGTCACTCTCTACGGCGTCCTGCGCACTCCCACTTGGGTCCCGCACACTTTCTACGGCGTCCGGCGCACTCTACCTTGGGTCCCGCACACTTTCTACGGCGTCCGGCGCACTCTACCTTGGGTCCCGCACACTTTCTTCGGCGTCCGGCGCGACCGCATTTGGGTCCCACACACTTTCTACGGCTTCCTGCGCTTTCCCACTTGGGTCCCACACACTTTCTACGGCGTCCGTCGCACCCTACCTTGGGTCCGGCACACTCTCTACGGCGTACTGCGCACTCTTCCTTGGGTCCCGCACATTTTCTACGGCGTCCGGCGCACTCTACCTTGGGTCCCGCACACTTTCTTCGACGTCCTGCGCACTCCTACTTGCGTCGCGCACACTTTCCTTGGCGTCCGGCGCAATCGCATTTGGGTCCCACACACTTTCTACGGCGTCCTGCGCACTCCCACTTGGGTCCCACACACTTTCTACGGCGTCCGGCGCACTCTACCTTGGGTCCCGCACACTTTCTACGGCGTGCGGCGACCGCATTCGGGTCCCACACACTTTCTACGGCTTCCTGCGCGCTCTCACTTGGGTCCCATACACTTTCTACGGCGTCCTGCACTTTCCTACTTTTGTCCCACACACTTTCTACGGCGTCCGGCGCACTCTACCTTGGGTCCCGCACACTTTCTTCGGTGTCCGGCGCGACCGCATTCGGGTCCCACACACTTTCTACGGCTTCCTGCGCACTCCCACTTGGGTCCCGCACACTTTCTACGGCGTCCGGCGCACTCTACCTTGGGTCCCGCACACTTTCTACGGCGTCCGGCGCACTCTACCTTGGGTCCCACACACTTTCTACGGCTTCCTGCGCACTCTAACTTGGGTCACACACACTTTCTACGGCGTCCGGCGCACTCTACCTTGGGCCAGCACAGTTTCTTCGGCGTCCGGCGCAATCGCATTTGGGTCCCACACACTTTCTACGGCTTCCTGCGCACTCCAACTTGGGTCACACACACTTTCTACGGAGTCCGGCGCTCTCTACCTTGGGTCCCGCACACTTTCTACGGCGTCCGGCGCCCTCTACCTTGGATCCCGCACACTTTCTTCGGCGTCCGGCGCAATCGCATTTGGCTCCCACACACTTTCTACGGCGCCCTGCGCACTCCCACTTGGGTCCCACACACTTTCTACGGCGTCCGGCGCACTCTGCCTTGGGTCCCGCACACTTTCTTCGGCGTCCTGCGAACTCGCATTTGGGTCCCACACACTTTCTACGGCGTCCTGCGCACTCGCATTTGGGTCCCACACACTTTCTACGGCGTCCGGCGCACTCTACCTTGGGTCCCGCACACTTTCTACGTCGTCCGACGCACTCTGCCTTGGGTCCCACACATTTTCTACGGCGTCCGGCGCAATCGCATTTGGGTCCCATACACTTTCTACGGCGTCCTGCGCACTCCCACTTGGGTCCCACACACTTTCTACGGCGTCCGGCGCACTCTACCTTGGGTCCCGCACACTTTCTTCGACGTCCGGCGCGACCGCATTTGGGTCCCACACACTTTCTACGGCTTCCTGCGCACTCCCACTTGGGTCCGGTCACTCTCTACGGCGTCCTGCGCACTCCCACTTGGGTCCCGCACACTTTCTACGGCGTCCGGCGCACTCTACCTTGGGTCCCGCACACTTTCTACGGCGTCCGGCGCACTCTACCTTGGGTCCCGCACACTTTCTTCGGCGTCCGGCGCGACCGCATTTGGGTCCCACACACTTTCTACGGCTTCCTGCGCACTCCCACTTGGGTCCCACACACTTTCTACGGCGTCCGGCGCACTCTACCTTGGGTCCGGCACACTCTCTACGGCGTCCTGCGCACTCCCACTTGGGTCCCGCACACTCTTCGGCATCCGGCGCACTCTACCTTGGGTCCCGCACACTTTCTACGGCGTCCTGCGCACTCCCACTGGCGTCGCGCACATTTTCTTTGGCGTCCGGCGCAATCGCATTTGGGTCCCACACACTTTCTACGGCGCCCTGCGCACTCCACCTTGGGTCCCGCACACTTTCTTCGGTGTCCGGCGCACTCTACCTTGGGTCCCGCACACTTTTTTCGGCGTCCGAGGCGACCGCATTTGGGTCCCACACACTTTCTACGGCTTCCTGCGCACTCCCACTTGAGTCCCACACACTTCCTGCGGCGTCCTGCACTTTCCTACCTTGGGTCCCACACATTTTCTACGGCGTCCGGCGCACTCCACCTTGGGTCCCGCACACTTTCTTCGGCGTCCGGCGCAATCGCGTTTGGGTCCCACACACTTTCTACGGCTTCCTGCGCACTCCCACTTGGGTCTCACACACTTTCTACGGCAACCTGCGCACTCTACCTTGGGTCCCGCACACTTTCTACGGCGTCCTGCGCACTCTACCTTGGGTCCCGCACACTTTCTTCGGCGTCCGGCGCAATCGCATTTGGGTCCCACAAACTTTCTACGGCGTCCTGCGCACTCCCACTTGGGTCCCGCACACTATCTACGGCGTCCTGCGCACTCTACCTTGGGTCCAGCACACTTTCTACGGCGTTCGGCGCACTCTACCTTGGGTCCAGCACACTTTCTACGGCGTTTGGCGCAATCGCATTTGGGTCCCACACACTTTCTACGGCGTCCTGCGCACTCTACCTTTGGTCCCGCACACTTTCTTCGGCGTCCGGAGCGACCGCATTCGAGTACCACACACTCTCTGCGGCTTCCTGCGCGCTCTCACTTGGGTACCGCACATTTTCTACGCCGTCCAGCGCACTCTACCTTGGGTCCCGCACACTTTCTACGGCGTCCGGCGCACTGTACCTTGGGTCCCGCACGCTTTCTTTGGCGTCCGGCGCAATCGCATTTGGGTCCCATACACTTTCTACGGCGTCCTGCGCACTCCCACTTGGGTCCCACACACTTTCTACGGCGTCCGGCGCACTCTACCTTGGGTCCCGCACACTTTCTTCGGCGTCCGGCGCAATCGCATTTGGGTCCCGCACACTTTCTTCGGCGTCCGGCGCGACCGCATTCGAGTCCCACACACTTTCTACGGCGTCCAGTGCACTCTACCTTGGGTCTCGCACACTTTCTACGGCGTCCGGCGCACTCTACCTTGGGTCCCGCACACTTTTTTCGGCGTCCGGCGCAATCGCGTTAGGGTCCCACACACTTTCTACGGCGTCCTGCGCACTCCCACTTGGGTCCCACACACTTTCTACGGCGTCCGGCGCACTCTACCTTGGGTCCCGCACACTTTCTTCGACGTCCGGCGCGACCGCATTTGGGTCCCACACACTTTCTACGGCTTCCTGCGCACTCCCACTTGGGTCCGGTCACTCTCTACGGCGTCCTGCGCACTCCCACTTGGGTCCCGCACACTTTCTACGGCGTCCGGCGCACTCTACCTTGGGTCCCGCACACTTTCTACGGCGTCCGGCGCACTCTACCTTGGGTCCCGCACACTTTCTTCGGCGTCCGGCGCGACCGCATTTGGGTCCCACACACTTTCTACGGCTTCCTGCGCACTCCCACTTGGGTCCCACACACTTTCTACGGCGTCCGTCGCACCCTACCTTGGGTCCGGCACACTCTCTACGGCGTCCTGCGCACTCCCACTTGGGTCCCGCACACTTTCTACGGCGTCCGGCCACTCTACCTTGGGTCCCGCACACTTTCTACAGCGTCCTGCGCACTCCTACTTGCGTCGCGCACACTTTCTTTGGCGTCCGGCGCAATCGCATTTGGGTCCCACACACTTTCTACGGCGTCCTGCGCACTCCCACTTGGGTCCCACACACTTTCTACGGCGTCCGGCGCACTCTACCTTGGGTCCCGCACACTTTCTTCTGCGTCCGGCGCGACCGCATTCGGGTCCCACACACTTTCTACGGCTTCCTGCGCGCTCTCACTTGGGTCCCATACACTTTCTACGGCGTCCTGCACTTTCCTACTTTTGTCCCACACACTTTCTACGGCGTCCGGCGCACTCTACCTTGGGTCCCGCACACTTTCTTCGGTGTCCGGCGCGACCGCATTTGGGTCCCACACACTTTCTACGGCTTCCTGCGCACTCCCACTTGGGTCCCGCACACTTTCTACGGCGTCCGGGGCCTTCTACCTTGGGTCCAGCACAGTTTCTACGGCGTCCGGCGCACTCTATCTTGGGTCCCGCACACTTTCTACGGCTTCCTGCGCACTCCCACTTGGGTCCCGCACACTTTCTACGGCGTCCGGGGCCTTCTACCTTGGGTCCCGCACAGTTTCTTCGGCGTCCGGCGCGACCGCATTTGGGTCCCACACACTTTCTACGGCTTCCTGCGCACTCCCACTTGGGTCCCACACACTTTCTACGGCGTCCGGCGCGCTCTACCTTGGGCCAGCACAGTTTCTTCGGCGTCCGGCGCACTCTACCTTGGGTCCCGCACACTTTCTTCGGCGTCCGGCGCAATCGCGTTTGGGTCCCAGACACTTTCTACGGCGTCCTGCGCACTCCCACTTGGGTCCCACACACTTTCTACGGCGTCCGGCGCACTCTACCTTGGGTCCCGCACACTTTCTACGGCGCCCGGCGCAATCGCATTCGGGTCCCACACACTTTCTTCGGCGTCTGGCGCAATCGCATTTGGGTCCCACCCACTTTCTCCGGCGCCCGGCGCACTCTACCTTGGGTCCCGCACACTTTCTACGGCGTCCGGCGCACTCTACCTTGGGTCCCGCACACTTTCTACGGCATCCGGCGCAATCGCATTTGGGTCCCACACACTTTCTACGGCGTCCGGCGCACTCTACCTTGGGGCCCACACACTTTCTACGGCGTCCGGCGCACAATACCTTGGGTCCCGCACACTTTCTTCGTCGTCCGGCGCGACCGCATTCGAGTCCCACACACTTTCTACGGCGTCCTGCACACTCCTACTTGGGTCCCACACACTTTCTACGGCGTCCTGCGCACTCCCACTTGGGTCCCGCACACTTTCTACGGCGTCCGGCGTCCGGCGCGACCGCATTCGAGTCCCACACACTTTCTACGGCGTCCGGCGCACTCTTCCTTGGGTCCCGCACATTTTCTACGGCGTCCAGTGCACTCTACCTTGGGTCTCGCACACTTTCTACGGCGTCCGGCGCACTCTACCTTGGGTCCCGCACACTTTTTTCGGCGTCCGGCGCAATCGCATTTGGGTCCCACACACTTTCTACGGCGTCCTGCGCACTCCCACTTGGGTCCCACACACTTTCTACGGCGTCCGGCGCACTCTACCTTGGGTCCCGCACACTTTCTTCGACGTCCGGCGCGACCGCATTTGGGTCCCACACACTTTCTACGGCTTCCTGCGCACTCCCACTTGGGTCCGGTCACTCTCTACGGCGTCCTGCGCACTCCCACTTGGGTCCCGCACACTTTCTACGGCGTCCGGCGCACTCTACCTTGTGTCCCGCACACTTTCTACGGCGCCCTGCGCACTCCCACTTGGCTCCCGCACACTTTCTACGGCGTCCGGCGCACTCTACCTTGGGTCCAGCACACTTTCTACGGCGTTCGGCGCACTCTACCTTGAGTCCCGCACACTTTCTACGGCGTCCTGCGCACTCCCACTTGGATCCCGCACACTTTCTACGGCGTCCGGCGCACTCTACCTTGGGTCCAGCACACTTTCTTCGGCGTCCGGCGCGACCGCATTTGGGTCCCACACACTTTCTACGGCGTCCTGCGCACTCCACACTTGGGTCCCGCACACTTTCTACGGCGTCCGGCGCACTCTACCTTGGGTCCAGCACACTATCTACGCCGTCCGGCGCACTCTACCTTGGGTCCCGCACACTTTCTTCGGCGTCCGGCGCAATCGCGTTTGGGTCCCAGACACTTTCTACGGCGTCCTGCGCACTCCCACTTGGGTCCCGCACACTTTCTACGGCGTCCGGCGCACTCTACCTTGGGTCCCGCACACTTTCTACGGCGTCCGGCGCACTCTACCTTGGGTCCCGCACACTTTCTTCGGCGTCCGGCGCAATCGCATTTGGGTCCCACACACTTTCTACGGCGTCCTGCGCACTCCCACTTGGGTCCCACACACTTTCTACGGCGTCCGGCGCACTCTACCTTGGGTCCCGCACACTTTCTTCGACGTCCGGCGCGACCGCATTTGGGTCCCACACACTTTCTACGGCTTCCTGCGCACTCCCACTTGGGTCCGGTCACTCTCTACGGCGTCCTGCGCACTCCCACTTGGGTCCCGCACACTTTCTACGGCGTCCGGCGCGACCGCATTCGAGTCCCACACACTTTCTACGGCGTCCGGCGCACTCTTCCTTGGGTCCCGCACATTTTCTACGGCGTCCAGTGCACTCTACCTTGGGTCTCGCACACTTTCTACGGCGTCCGGCGCACTCTACCTTGGGTCCCGCACACTTTTTTCGGCGTCCGGCGCAATCGCGTTAGGGTCCCACACACTTTCTACGGCGTCCTGCGCACTCCCACTTGGGTCCCACACACTTTCTACGGCGTCCGGCGCACTCTACCTTGGGTCCCGCACACTTTCTTCGACGTCCGGCGCGACCGCATTTGGGTCCCACACACTTTCTACGGCTTCCTGCGCACTCCCACTTGGGTCCGGTCACTCTCTACGGCGTCCTGCGCACTCCCATTTGGGTCCCGCACACTTTCTACGGCGTCCGGCGCACTCTACCTTGGGTCCCGCACACTTTCTTCGGTGTCCGGCGCGACCGCATTTGGGTCCCACACACTTTCTACGGCTTCCTGCGCACTCCTACTTGGGTCCCGCACACTTTCTACGGCGTCCGGGGCCTTCTACCTTGGGTCCAGCACAGTTTCTACGGCGTCCGGCGCACTCTATCTTGGGTCCCGCACACTTTCTTCGGCGTCCGGCGCAATCGCATTTGGGTCCCACACACTTTCTACGGCGTCTGGCGCACTCTACCTTGGGTCCCGCACTTTTTCTTCGGCGTCCGGCGCGACCGCATTCGAGTCCCACACACTTTCTACGGCGTCCGGCGCACTTCCACTTGGGTCCCGCGCATTTCCTACGGCGTCCGGCGCACTCTACCTTGGGTCCCGCACACTTTCTACGGCGTCCGGCGCACTCTACCTTGGGTCCCGCACACTTTCTTCGGCGTCCGGTGCACTCGCATTTGAGTTCCACCCACTTTCTACGGCGTCCGGCGCACTCTACCTTGGGTCCCGCCCTTTTTCTACGGCGTCCGGCGCACTCTACCTTGGGTCCCACACACTTTCTACGGCGTTCGGCGCGCTCTACCTTGGGTCTCGCACACTTTCTACGGCGTCCGGCGCACTCTACCTTGGGTCCCGCACACTTTCTTCGGCGTCCGGCGCGACCGCATTTGGGTCCCACACACTTTCTACGGCTTCCTGCGCACTCCCACTTGGGTACCGCACACTTTCTACGGCGTCCGGCGCACTCTACCTTGGGTCCCGCACACTTTCTACGGCGTCCGGCGCACTCTACCTTGGGTCCCGCACACTTTCTACGGCGTCCGGCGCACTCTACCTTGGGTCCCGCACACTTTCTACGGCGTCCGGCGCACTCTACCTTGGGTCCCGCACACTTTCTTCGGCGTCCGGCGCGACCGCATTTGGGTCCCACACACTTTCTACGGCTTCCTGCGCACTCCCACTTGGGTCCCACACACTTTCTACGGCGTCCGGCGCACCCTACCTTGGGTCCGGCACACTCTCTACGGCGTCCTGCGCACTCCCACTTGGGTCCCGCACACTTTCTACGGCGTCCGGCGCACTCTACCTTGGGTCCCGCACACTTTCTACGGCGTCCTGCGCACTCCCACTTGGGTCCCACACACTTTCTACGGCGTCCGGCGCACTCTACCTTGGGTCCCGCACACTTTCTTCTGCGTCCGGCGCGACCGCATTCGGGTCCCACACACTTTCTACGGCTTCCTGCGCGCTCTCACTTGGGTCCCATACACTTTCTACGGCGTCCTGCACTTTCCTACTTTTGTCCCACACACTTTCTACGGCGTCCGGCGCACTCTACCTTGGGTCCCGCACACTTTCTTCGGTGTCCGGCGCGACCGCATTTGGGTCCCACACACTTTCTACGGCTTCCTGCGCACTCCCACTTGGGTCCCGCACACTTTCTACGGCGTCCGGGGCCTTCTACCTTGGGTCCAGCACAGTTTCTACGGCGTCCGGCGCACTCTATCTTGGGTCCCGCACACTTTCTACGGCGTCCTGCACACTCCTACTTGGGTCCCACACACTTTCTACGGCGTCCGGCGCACTCTACCTTGGGTCCCGCACACTTTCTTCGGTGTCCGGCGCGACCGCATTTGGCTCCCACACACTTTCTACGGCTTCCTGCGCACTCCCACTTGGGTCCCGCACACTTTCTACGGCGTCCGGGGCACTCTACCTTGGGTCCAGCACAGTTTCTACGGCGTCCGGCGCACTCTATCTTGGGTCCCGCACACTTTCTTCGGCGTCCGGCGCAATCGCATTTGGGTCCCATACACTTTCTACGGCGTCCTGCGCACTCCCACTTGGGTCCCACACACTTTCTACGGCGTCCGGCGCACTCTACCTTGGGTCCCGCACACTTTCTTCGGCGTCCGGCGCAATCGCATTTGGGTCCCGCACACTTTCTTCGGCGTCCGGCGCGACCGCATTCGAGTCCCACACACTTTCTACGGCGTCCGGCGCACTCTTCCTTGGGTCCCGCACATTTTCTACGGCGTCCAGTGCACTCTACCTTGGGTCTCGTACACTTTCTACGGCGTCCGGCGCAATCGCGTTAGGGTCCCACACACTTTCTACGGCGTCCTGCGCACTCCCACTTGGGTCCCACACACTTTCTACGGCGTCCGGCGCACTCTACCTTGGGTCCCGCACACTTTCTTCGACGTCCGGCGCGACCGCATTTGGGTCCCACACACTTTCTACGGCTTCCTGCGCACTCCCACTTGGGTCCCACACACTTTCTACGGCGTCTGGCGCACTCTACCTTGGGTCCCGCACTTTTTCTTCGGCGTCCGGCGCGACCGCATTCGAGTCCCACACACTTTCTACGGCGTCCGGCGCACTCTTCCTTGGGTCCCGCACATTTTCTACGGCGTCCAGTGCACTCTACCTTGGGTCTCGCACACTTTCTACGGCGTCCGGCGCACTCTACCTTGGGTCCCGCACACTTTCTTCGACGTCCGGCGCGACCGCATTCGAGTCCCACACACTTTCTACGGCGTCCTGCGCACTCCCACTTGGGTCCCACACACTTTCTACGGCGTCCGGCGCACTCTACCTTGGGTCCCGCACACTTTCTTCGACGTCCGGCGCGACCGCATTTGGGTCCCACACACTTTCTACGGCTTCCTGCGCACTCCCACTTGGGTCCGGTCACTCTCTACGGCGTCCTGCGCACTCCCACTTGGGTCCCGCACACTTTCTACGGCGTCCGGCGCACTCTACCTTGGGTCCCGCACACTTTCTTCGGTGTCCGGCGCGACCGCATTTGGGTCCCACACACTTTCTACGGCTTCCTGCGCACTCCCACTTGGGTCCCGCACACTTTCTACGGCGTCCGGCGCACTCTACCTTGGGTCCCGCACACTTTCTACGGCGTCCGGCGCACTCTACCTTGGGTCCCGCACACTTTCTACGGCGTCCGGCGCACTCTACCTTGGGTCCAGCACAGTTTCTACGGCGTCCGGCGCAATCGCATTGGGGTCCCATACACTTTCTACGGCGTCCTGCGCACTCCCACTTGGGTCCCACACACTTTCTACGGCGTCCGGCGCACTCTACCTTGGGTCCCGCACACTTTCTTCGGCGTCCGGCGCGACCGCATTTGGGTCCCACACACTTTCTACGGCTTCCTGCGCACTCCCACTTGGGTCCCACACACTTTCTACGGCGCCCTGCGCACTCCCACTTGGGTCCCACACACTTTCTACGGCGTCCGGCGCACTCTACCTTGGGTCCCGCACACTTTCTTCGGCGTCCGGCGCAATCGCATTTGGGTCCCACACACTTTCTACGGCGCCCTGCGCACTCCCACTTGGGTCCCGCACACTGTCTACGGCGTCCGGCGCACTCTACCTCGGGTCCAGCACAGTTTCTACGGCATCCGGCGCACTCTACCTTGGGTTCAGCACAGTTTCTACGGCGTCCTGCGCACTCCCACTTGGGTCCCACACACTTTCTACGGCGTCCGGCGCACTCTACCTTGGGTCCCGCACACTTTCTTCGGCGTCCGGCGCGACCGCATTTGGGTCCCACACACTTTCTACGGCTTTCTGCGCACTCCCACTTGGGTACCGCACACTTTCTACAGCGTCCGGCGCACTCTACCTTGGGTCCAGCACAGTTTCTACGGCGTCCGGCGCACTCTACCTTGGGTCCCGCACACTTTCTTCGGCGTCCGGCGCAATCGCATTTGGGTCCCATACACTTTCTACGGCGTCCTGCGCACTCCCACTTGGGTCCCGCACACTGTCTACGGCGTCCGGCGCACTCTACCTTGGGTCCCATACACTTTCTACGGCGTCCTGCGCACTCCCACTTGGGTCCCGCACACTGTCTACGGCGTCCGGCGCGACCGCATTTGGGTCTCACACACTTTCTATTGCGTCCTGCGCACTCCCACTTGGGTCCCGCACACTTTCTACGGCGTCCGGCGCACTCTACCTTGGGTCCCGCACACTTTCTACGGCGTCCGGCGCACTCTACCTTGGGTCCCGCACACTTTCTTCGGCGTCCGGCGCAATCGCGTTTGGGTCCCACACACTTTCTACGGCGTCCTGCGCACTCCCACTTGGGTCCCACACACTTTCTACGGCGTCCGGCGCACTCTACCTTGGGTCCCGCACACTTTCTACGGCGTCCGGCGCACTCTACCTTGGGTCCCGCACACTTTCTACGGCATCCGGCGCAATCGCATTTGGGTCCCACACACTCTCTACGGCGTCCTGCGCACTCCCACTTGGGTCCCGCACACTTTCTACGGCGTCCGGCGCACTCTACCTTGGGTCCCGCACACTTTTTTCGGCGTCCGGCGCAATCGCGTTTGGGTCCCACACACTTTCTACGGCTTCCTGCGCACTCCCACTTGGGTCCCACACACCTTCTTCGGCGTCCGGCGCACTCTAACTTGGGTCACACACACACTTTCTACGGAGTCCGGCGCTCTCTACCTCGGGTCCCGCACACTTTCTACGGCGTCCGGCGCACCGCATTTGGGTCCCACACACTTTCTACGGCGTCCTGCGCACTCCCACTTGGGTCCCGCACACTTTCTACGGCGTCCGGCGCACTCTACCTTGGGTCCCGCACACTTTCTACGGCGTCCGGCGCACTCCCCTTGGGTCCCACACACTTTCTCCGGCGTCCTGCGCACTCCCACTTGGATTCCACACACTTTCTACGGCATCCGGCGCACTCTACCTTGGGTCCCGCACACTTTCTTCGGCGTTCGGCGCGACCGCATTTGGGTCCCACACACTTTCTACGGCTTCCTGCGCACTCCCACTTGGGCCCCGCACACTTTCTACGGCGTCCGGCGGACTCTACCTTGGGTCCAGCACAGTTTCT
This sequence comes from Aplectana chamaeleonis, assembly GCA_029168955.1. Taxonomy (NCBI): domain Eukaryota; kingdom Metazoa; phylum Nematoda; class Chromadorea; order Rhabditida; family Cosmocercidae; genus Aplectana; species Aplectana chamaeleonis. Next base: position 13,636 of record JAPDOI010001007.1, on the reverse strand, counting down.
ACGGCGCCCGGTGCACTCTACCTTGGGTCCCGCACACTTTCTTCGACGTCCGGCGCAATCGCTTTGGGTCCCATACACTTTCTACGGCGTCCTGCGCACTCCCACTTGGGTCCCACACACTTTCTATGGCGTCCGGCGCACTCTACCTTGGGTCCCGCACACTTTCTTCGGCGTCCGGCGCACACGCGGTTGGGTCCCAGACACTTTCTACGGCGTCCTGCGCACTCCCACTTGGGTCCCACACACTTTCTACGGCGTCCGGCGCACTCTACCTTGGGTCCCGCACACTTTCTACGGCGTCCGGCGCACTCTACCTTGGGTCCCCCACACTTTATACGGCGTCCGGCGCAATCGCGTTTGGGTCCCACACACTTTCTACGGCGTCCTGCGCACTCCCACTTGGGTCCCACACACTTTCTACGGCGTCCGGCGCACTCTACCTTGGGTCCCGCACACTTTCTTCGGCGTCCGGCGCGACCGCATTTGGGTCCCACACACTTTCTACGGCGTCCTGCGCACTCCCACTTGGGCCCCGCACACTTTCTACGGCGTCCGGCGCACTCTACCTTGGGTCTCACACACTTTCTACGGCGTCCGGCGTCCGGCGCGACCGCATTCGAGTCCCACACACTTCCTACGGCGTCCGGCGCACTCTACCTAGGGTCCCGCACACCTTCTACGGCGTCCGGCGCACTCTACCTTGGGTCTCGCACACTTTCTACGGCGTCCGGTGCACTCTACCTTGGGTCCCGCACACTTTTTTCGGCGTCCGGCGCACTTGCATTTGGGTCCCACACACTTTCTACGGCGTCCTGCGCACTCCCACTTGGATCCCACACACTTTCTACGGCGTCCGGCGCACTCTACCTTGGGTCCCGCACACTTTCTTCGGCGTCCAGCGCGACCGCATTTGGGTCCCACACACTTTCTACGGCTTCCTGCGCACTCCCACTTGGGTCCGGCACACTCTCTACGGCGTACTGCGCACTCTTCCTTGGGTCCCGCACATTTTCTACGGCGTCCTGCGCACTCCCACTTGCGTCGCGCACACTTTCTTCGGCGTCCGGCGCAATCGCATTTGGGTCCCACACACTTTCTACGGCGTCCTGCGCACTCCCACTTGGGTCCCACACACTTTCTACGGCGTCCGGCGCACTCTACCTTGGGTCCCGCACACTTTCTACGGCGTCCGGCGCACTCCCACTTGGGTCCCACACACTTTCTCCGCCGTCCGGCGCACTCTACCTTGGGTCCCGCACACTTTCTACGGCGTCCGGCGCACTCTACCTTGGGTCCCGCACACTTCGGCATCCGGCGCGACCGCATTCGGGTCCCACACACTTTCTACGGCTTCCTGCGCGCTCCCACTTGGGTACCGCACATTTTCTACGGCGTCCAGCGCACTCTACCTTGGGTCTCGCACACTTTCTACGGCGTCCGGCGCACTCTACCTTGGGTCCCGCGCACTTTTTTCGGCGTCCGGCGCAATCGCATTTGGGTCCCACACACTTTCTACATTGTCCTGCGCACTCTCACTCGGGTCCCACACACTTTATACAGCGTCCGGCGCACTCTACCTTGGGTCCCGCACACTTTCTACGGCGTCCGGCGCACTCTACCTTGGGTCCCGCACACTTTCTTCGGCGTGCCGCGCACTCCCACTTGGGTACCACACACTTTCTACGGCGTCCTGCGCACTCCCACTCAGGGCCCACACACTTTCCACGGCGTACGGCGCACCCTACCTTGGGTCCCGCACACTTTCTACGGCGTCCGGCGCACCGCATTTGGGTCACACACATTTTCTACGGCGTCCTGCGCACTCCCACTTGGGTCCCACACACTTTCTACGGCGTCCGGCGCACTCTACCTTGGGTCCCGCACACTTTCTACGGCGTCCGGCGCAATCGCGTTTGGGTCACACACATTTTCTACGGCGTCCTGCGCACTCCCACTTGGGTCCCACACACTTTCTACGGCGTCCGGCGCACTCTACCTTGGGTCCCGCACACTTTCTACGGCGTCCGGCGCACTCTACCTTGGGTCCCGCACACTTTCTTCGGCGTCCGGCGCAATCGCATTTGGGTCCCATACACTTTCTACGGCGTCCTGCGCACTCCCACTTGGGTCCCACACACTTTCTACGGCGTCCGGCGCACTCTACCTTGGGTCCCGCACACTTTCTTCGGCGTCCGGCGCGACCGCATTTGGGTCCCACACACTTTCTACGGCTTCCTGCGCACTCCCACTTGGGTCCCGCACACTTTCTACGGCGTCCGGCGCACTCTACCTTGGGTCCCGCACACTTTCTACGGCGTCCGGCGCACTCTACCTTGGGTCCCGCACACTTTCTTCGGCGTCCGGCGCGACCGCATTTGGGTCCCACACACTTTCTACGGCTTCCTGCGCACTCCCACTTGGGTCCCGCACACTTTCTACGGCGTCCGGGGCCTTCTACCTTGGGTCCAGCACACTCTCTACGGCGTCCTGCGCACTCTACCTTGCGTCGCGCACACTTTCTTTGGCGTCCGGCGCAATCGCATTTGGGTCCCACACACTTTCTACGGCGTCCTGCGCACTCTACCTTTGGTCCCGCACACTTTCTTCGGCGTCCGGAGCGACCGCATTCGAGTACCACACACTCTCTGCGGCTTCCTGCGCACTCCCACTTGGGCCCCGCACACTTTCTACGGCGTCCGGCGGACTCTACCTTGGGTCCAGCACACTTTCTACGGCGTCCGGCGCACTCTAACTTGGGTCACACACACTTTCTACGGAGTCCGGCGCAATCGCGTTTGGGTCCCACACACTTTCTACGGAGTCCGGCGCACTCTACCTTGGGTCCCGCACACTTTCTTCGGCGTCCGGCGCAATCGCATTTGGCTCCCACACACTTTCTACGGCGCCCTGCGCACTCCCACTTGGGTCCCACACACTTTATACGATGTCCGGCGCACTCTACCTTGGGTCCGCCACACTCTCTACGGCGTCCTGCGCACTCCCACTTGGATCCGGCACACTTTCTTCGGCGTCCGGCGCAATCGCATTTGGGTCCCAGACACTTTCTACGGCGTCCTGCGCACTCCCACTTGGGTCCCACACACTTTCTACGGCGTCCGCCGCACTCTACCTTGGGTCCCGCACACTTTCTACGACGTCCGGCGCACTCTACCTTGGGTCCAGCACAGTTTATACGGCGTCCGCCGCACTCTACCTTGGGTCCCGCACACTTTCTACGGCGTCCGGCGCACTCTACCTTGGGTCCCGCACACTTTCTTCGGCGTCCGGCGCGACCGCATTTGGGTCCCACACACTTTCTACGGCTTCCTGCGCACTCCCACTTGGGTACCGCACACTTTCTACGGTGTCCGGTGCACTCTACCTTGGGTCCCACACACTTTCTACGGCGTCCGGTGCACTCTACCTTGGGTCTCGCACACTTTCTACGGCGTCCTGCGCTCTACCTTGGGTCCCACACACTTTCTACGGTGTCCTACGCACTTCCACTTGGGTCCCTCACGTTTTCTACGGTGTCCGGTGCACTCTACCTTGGGTCCCACACACTTTCTACGGCGTCCGGTGCACTCTACCTTGGGTCCCGCACACTTTCTTCGGCGTCCTGCGCACTCCCACTTGGGTCCCACACACTTTCTACGGCTTTCTGCGCACTCTACCTTGGGTCCCACACACTTTCTACGGCGTCCGGCGCACTCTACCTTGGGTCCCGCACACTCCGGCGCAATCGCATTTGGGTCCCACACACTTTCTGCGGCGTCCGGCGCACTCCCACTCGGGTCCCGCACACTTTCTACGACGTCCGGCGCACTCTACCTTGGGTTCAGCACACTTTATACGGCGTCCAGCGCACTCTACCTTGGGTCCGGCACACTTTCTACGGCGTCCTGCGCACTCCCACTTGGGTCCCACACACTTTCTACGGCGTCCGGAGCACTCTACCTTGGGTCCCGCACACTTTTTTCGGCGTCCGAGGCGACCGCATTTGGGTCCCACACACTTTCTACGGCTTCCTGCGCACTCTACCTTGGGTCCGGCACACTCTCTACGGCGTGCGGCGCAATCGCATTGGGGTCCCACACACTTTATACGGCGTCCGGCGCACTCTACCTTGGGTCCGGCACACTTTCTTCGGCGTCCTGCGCAATCGCATTTGGGTCTCACACACTTTCTACGGCGTCCTGCGCACTCCCACTTGGGTCCCGCACACTTTCTACGGCGTCCGGCGCACTCTACCTTGGGTCCCGCACACTTTATACGGCGTCCGGCGCACTCTATCTTAGTTCCGGCACACTTTCTACGGCGTCCTGCGCACTCCCACTTGGGTCCCACACACTTTCTACGGCGTCCCGAGCACTCTACCTTGGGTCCCCCACACTTTTTTCGGCGTCCTGGGCGACCGCATTTGGGTCCCACACACTTTCTACGGCTTCCTGCGCACTCCCACTTGGGTCCCACACACTTTCTACGGCGTCCGGCGCACTCTACCTTGGGTACGGCACACTTTCTACGGCGTCCGGCGCACTCTACCTTGGGTCCCGCACACTTTCTTCGGCGTGCGGCGCAATCGCATTTGGGTCCCATACACTTTCTACGGCGTCCTGCGCACTCCCACTTGGGTCCCACACACTTTCTACGGCGTCCGGCGCACTCTACCTTGGGTCTCGCACACTTTCTACGGCGTCCGGCGCACTCTACCTTGGGTCCCGCACACTTTTTTCGGCGTCCGGCGCAATCGCGTTAGGGTCCCACACACTTTCTACGGCGTCCTGCGCACTCCCACTTGGGTCCCACACACTTTCTACGGCGTCCGGCGCACTCTACCTTGGGTCCCGCACACTTTCTTCGACGTCCGGCGCGACCGCATTTGGGTCCCACACACTTTCTACGGCTTCCTGCGCACTCCCACTTGGGTCCCGCACACTTTCTACGGCGTCCGGCGCACTCTACCTTGGGTCCCGCACACTTTCTTCGGCGTCCGGCGCAATCGCATTTGGGTCCCATACACTTTCTACGGCGTCCTGCGCACTCCCACTTGGGTCCCGCACACTGTCTACGGCGTCCGGCGCACTCTACCTTGGGTCCCGCACACTTTCTACGGCGTCCGGCGCACTCTACCTTGGGTCCCGCACACTTTCTTCGGCGTCCGGCGCAATCGCATTTGGGTCCCATACACTTTCTACGGCGTCCTGCGCACTCCCACTTGGGTCCCACACACTTTCTACGGCGTCCGGCGCACTCTACCTTGGGTCCCGCACACTTTCTTCGGCGTCCGGCGCGACCGCATTTGGGTCCCACACACTTTCTACGGCTTCCTGCGCACTCCCACTTGGGTCCCCCACACTTTTTTCGGCGTCCGGCGCACTCTACCTTGGGTCCCGCACACTTTCTACGGCTTCCTGCGCACTCCCACTTGGGTCCCGCACACTTTTTTCGGCGTCCGGCGCAATCGCGTTAGGGTCCCACACACTTTCTACGGCTTCCTGCGCACTCCCACTTGGGTCCCGCACACTTTCTATGGCGTCCGGCGCACTCTACCTTGGGTCCCGCACACTTTCTACGGCGTCCGGCGCACTCTATCTTGGGTCCCGCACACTTTCTTCGGCGTCCGGCGCAATCGAATTTGGGTCCCACACACTTTCTACGGCGTCCGGCGCACTCTACCTTGGGTCCTGCACACTTTCTATGCCGTCCGGCGCAATCGCATTTGGGTCCCACACACTTTCTACGGCGTCCGGCGCACTCCCACTTGGGTCCCTTACGCTTTCTATGGCGTCCGGCGCACTCTACCTTGGGTCCGGCACACTCTCTACGGCGTTCGGCGCACTCTACCTTGGGTCCTGCACACTTTCTATGGCGTCCGGCGCAATCGCATTTGGGTCCCACACACTTTCTACGGCGTCCGGCGCACTCTACCTTGGGTCCCGCACACTTTCTACGGCGTCCGGCGCGCTTCCACTTGGGTCCCGCACACATTCTACGGCATCCCGCGCACTCCCACTTGGGTTCCGCACACTTTCTACGGCGTCCGGCGCACTCTACCTTGGGTCCCGCACACTTTCTACGGCGTCCGGAGCACTCTACCTTGGGTCCCGCACACTTTTTTCGGCGTCCGGGGCGACCGCATTTGGGTCCCACACACTTTCTACGGCTTCCTGCGCACTCCCACTTGGGTCCCACACACTTTCTACGGCGTCCGGCGCACTCTACCTTGGGTCCCACACACTTTCTACGGCGTCCGGCGCACTCTACCTTGGGTCCCGCACACTTTCTACGGCGTCCTGCGCACTCTACCTTGGGTCCCGCACACTTTCTACGACGTCCGGCACACTCCCACTTGGGTCCCGCACACGTTCTACAGCGTCCGGCGCACCGCATTTGGGTCCCATACACTTTCTACGGCGTCCTGCGCACTCCCACTTGGGTCCCGCACACTGTCTACGGCGTCCGGCGCACTCTACCTTGGGTCCCACTCACTTTCTACGGCGTCCTGCGCACTCCCACTTGGGTACCGCACACTTTCTACGGCGTCCGGCGCAATCGCATTTGGGTCCCATACACTTTCTACGGCGTCCTGCGCACTCCCACTTGGGTCCCACACACTTTCTACGGCGTCCGGCGCACTCTACCTTGGGTCCCGCACACTTTCTTCGGCGTCCGGCGCGACCGCATTTGGGTCCCACACACTTTCTACGGCTTTCTGCGCACTCCCACTTGGGTACCGCACACTTTCTACAGCGTCCGGCGCACTCTACCTTGGGTCCCACACACTTTCTACGGCGTCCGGCGCACTCTACCTTGGGTCCCGCACACTTTCTTCGGCGTCCGGCGCGACCGCATTTGGGTCCCACACACTTTCTACGGCTTCCTGCGCACTCCCACTTGGGTACCGCACACTTTCTACGGCGTCCGGCGCACTCTACCTTGGGTCCCGCACACTTTCTACGGCGTCCGGCGCGCTCTACCTTGGGTCCCGAACACTTTCTATTGCGTCCTGCGCACTCCCACTCGGGTCCCGCACACTGTCTACGGCGTCCGGCGCACTCTACCTTGGGTCCCGCACACTTTCTACGGCGTCCGGCGCGACCGCATTTGGGTCCCACACACTTTCTACGGCTTCCTGCGCACTCCCACTTGGGTCCCGCACACTTTTTTCGGCGTCCGGCGCACTCTACCTTGGGTCCAGCACACTTTCTACGGCGTCCGGCGCACTCTACCTTGGGTCCCGCCCACTTCCTCCGGCGTCCGGCGCAATCGCGTTTGGGTCACACACATTTTCTACGGCGTCCTGCGCACTCCCACTTAGGTCCAACACACTTTCTACGGCGTCCGGCGCACTCCACCTTTGGTCCCGCACACTTTCTTCGGCGTCCGGCGCAATCGCGTTTGGGTCACACACATTTTCTACGGCGTCCTGCGCACTCCCACTTGGGCCCCACACACTTTCTACGGCGTCCGGCGCACTCTACCTTGGGTCCCGCACACTTTCTACGGCGTCCGGCGCACTCTACCTTGGGTCCCGCACACTTTCTACGGCGTCCGGCGCAATCGCGTTTGGGTCACACACATTTTCTACGGCGTCCTGCGCACTCCCACTTAGGTCCAACACACTTTCTACGGCGTCCGGCGCACTCCACCTTGGGTCCCGCACACTTTCTTCGGCGTCCGGCGCGACCGCATTTGGGTCCCACACTTTCTACGGCGTCCTGCGCACTCTACCTTGGGTCCCGCACACTTTCTACGGCGTCCTGCGCACTCTACCTTGGGTCCCGCACACTTTCTACGGCGTCCGGCGTGCGCGACCGCATTCGAGTCCCACACACTTTCTACGGCGTCCGGGGCCTTCTACCTTGGGTCCAGCACAGTTTCTACGGCGTCCAGTGCACTCTACCTTGGGTCTCGCACACTTTCTACGGCGTCCGGCGCACTCTACCTTGGGTCCCGCACACTTTTTTTGACGTCCGGCGCGACCGCATTTGGGTCCCACACACTTTCTACGGCGTCCTGCGCACTCCCACTTGGGTCCCACACACTTTCTACGGCGTCCGGCGCACTCTACCTTGGGTCCCGCACACTTTCTTCGACGTCCGGCGCGACCGCATTTGGGTCCCACACACTTTCTACGGCTTCCTGCGCACTCCCACTTGGGCCCCGCACACTTTCTACGGCGTCCGGCGCACTCCCATTTGGGTCCCGCACACTTTCTACGGCGTCCGGCGCACTCTACCTTGGGTCCCGCACACTTTCTTCGGTGTCCGGCGCGACCGCATTTGGGTCCCACACACTTTCTACGGCTTCCTGCGCACTCCCACTTGGGTCCCGCACACTTTCTACGGCGTCCGGGGCCTTCTACCTTGGGTCCAGCACAGTTTCTACGGCGTCCAGTGCACTCTACCTTGGGTCTCGCACACTTTCTACGGCGTCCGGCGCACTCTACCTTGGGTCCCACACACTTTCTACGGCGTCCGGCGCGACCTTGGGTCCCACACACTTTCTACGGCTTCCTGCGCACTCCCACTTGGGTCCCGCACACTTTCTACGGCGTCCGGCGCACCCTACCTTGGGTCCCGCACACTTTCTTCTGCGTCCGGCGCGACCGCATTCGGGTCCCACACACTTTCTACGGCTTCCTGCGCACTCCCACTTGGGTCCCGCACACTTTCTACGGCGTCCAGTCCACTCTACCTTGGGTCTCGCACACTTTCTACGGCGTCCGGCGCACTCTACCTTGGGTCCCGCACACTTTTTTTGACGTCCGGCGCGACCGCATTTGGGTCCCACACACTTTCTACGGCGTCCTGCGCACTCCCACTTGGGTCCCACACACTTTCTACGGCGTCCGGCGCACTCTACCTTGGGTCCCGCACAGTTTCTACGGCGTCCGGCGCACTCTATCTTGGGTCCCACACACTTTCTACGGAGTCCTGCGTACTCCCACTTGGGTCCCACACACTCTCTATTGGGTCCTGCGCACTCCCACTTGGGTCCCGCACACTGTCTACGGCGTCCGGCGCGACCGCATTTGGGTACCACACACTTTCTTCGGCGTCCGGCGCACTCTTCCTTGGGTACCGCACATTTTCTACGCCGTCCAGCGCACTCTACCTTGGGTCCCGCACACTTTCTACGGCGTCCGGCGCACTGTACCTTGGGTCCCGCACGCTTTCTTTGGCGTCCGGCGCAATCGCGTTAGGGTTCCACACACTTTCTACGGCGTCCTGCGCACTCCCACTTGGATCCCACACACTTTCTACGGCGTCCGGCGCACTCTACCTTGGGTCCCGCACACTTTCTTCGGCGTCCGGCGCGACCGCATTTGGGTCCCACACACTTTCTACGGCTTCCTGCGCACTCCCACTTGGGTACCGCACACTTTCTACGGCGTCCGGCGCACTCTACCTTGGGTCCCGCACACTTTCTACGGCGTCCGGCGCACTCTACCTTGGGTCCCGCACACTTTCTTCGGCGTCCGGCGCAATCGCGTTTGGGTCCCACACACTTTCTACGGCGTCCTGCGCACTCCCACTTGGGTCCCACACACTTTCTAAGGCGTCCGGCGCACTCTACCTTGGGTACCGCACACTTTCTACGGCGTCCGGCGCAGTCCACCTTGGGTCCCGCACACTTTCTTCGGCGTCCGGCGCAATCGCGTTTGGGTCCCACACACTTTCTACGGCGTCCTGCGCACTCTACCTTGGGTCCCGCACACTTTCTTCGGCGTCCGGCGCACTCTACCTTGGGTCCCGCTCACTTTCTACGGCGTCCGGCGCACTCTTCCTTGGGTCCCGCATACTTTCTGCGGCGTCTGGCGCACTCTACCTTGGGTCTCGCACACTTTCTACGGCGTCCGGCGCACTCTACCTTGGGTCTCGCACACTTTCTACGGCGTCCGGCGCGACCGCACTTGGGTCCCACACACTTTCTACATCGTCCTGCGCACTCCCACTTGGGTCCCACACACTTTCTACGGCGTCCGGCGCACTCTACCTTGGGTCCCGCACACTTTCTTCGGCGTCCGGGGTGACCGCATTTGGGTCACACACACTTTCTACGGCTTCCTGCGCACTCCAACTTGGGTCTCACACACTTTCTACGGCGTCCGGCGCACTCTACGTTGGGTCCCGCACACTTTCTACGGCGTCCGGCGCACTCTACCTTGGGTCCCGCACACTTTCTTCGGCGTCCGGCGCAATCGCATTTGGGTCCCACACACTTTCTACGGCGTCCGGCGCACTCTACCTTGGGTCCCGCACACTTTCTTCGGCGTCCGGCGCGACCGCATTCGGGTCCCACACACTTTCTACGGCTTCCTGCGCACTCCCACTTGGGTCCCACACACTTTCTACGGCGTCCGGCGCACCCTACCTTGGGTCCGACACACTCTCTACGGCGTCCTGCGCACTCCCACTTGGGTCCCGCACACTTTCTACGGCGTCCGGCGCACTCTACCTTGGGTCCCGCACACTTTCTACGGCGTCCTGCGCACTCCCACTTGCGTCGCGCACACTTTCTTTGGCGTCCGGCGCAATCGCATTTGGGTCCCACACACTTTCTACGGCGTCCTGCGCACTCTACCTTTGGTCCCGCACACTTTCTTCGGCGTCCGGCGCACTCTACCTTGGGTCCCGCACACTTTCTTCTGCGTCCGGCGCGACCGCATTCGGGTCCCACACACTTTCTACGGCTTCCTGCGCGCTCTCACTTGGGTCCCATACACTTTCTACGGCGTCCTGCACTTTCCTACTTTTGTCCCACACACTTTCTACGGCGTCCGGCGCACTCTACCTTGGGTCCCGCACACTTTCTTCGGTGTCCGGCGCGACCGCATTTGGGTCCCACACACTTTCTACGGCTTCCTGCGCACTCCTACTTGGGTCCCGCACACTTTCTACGGCGTCCGGGGCCTTCTACCTTGGGTCCAGCACAGTTTCTACGGCGTCCGGCGCACTCTATCTTGGGTCCCGCACACTTTCTTCGGCGTCCGGCGCAATCGCATTTGGGTCCCACACACTTTCTACGGCGTCTGGCGCACTCTACCTTGGGTCCCGCACTTTTTCTTCGGCGTCCGGCGCGACCGCATTCGGGTCCCACACACTTTCTACGGCTTCCTGCGCACTCCCACTTGGGTCCCACACACTTTCTACGGCGTCCGGCGCACCCTACCTTGGGTCCGACACACTCTCTACGGCGTCCTGCGCACTCCCACTTGGGTTCCGCACACTTTCTACGGCGTCCGGCGCACTCTACCTTGGGGCCGCACACTTTCTACGGCGTCCGGCGCACTCTACCTTGGGTCCGGCACACTCTCTACGGCTTCCGGCAATATCGCATTTGGGTCCCACACACTTTCTACGGCGTCCTGCGCACTCTTCCTTGGGTCCCGCACATTTTCTACGGCGTCCTGCGCACTCCCACTTGCGTCGCGCACACTTTCTTCGGCGTCCGGCGCAATCGCATTTGGGTCCCGCACGCTTTCTTTGGCGTCCGGCGCAATCGCGTTAGGGTCCCACACACTTTCTACGGCGTCCTGCGCACTCCCACTTGGATCCCACACACTTTCTACGGCGTCCGGCGCACTCTACCTTGGGTCCCGCACACTTTCTTCGGCGTCCGGGGCGACCCCATTTGGGTCCCACACACTTTCTACGGCTTCCTGCGCACTCCCACTTGGGTCCCGCACACTTTCTACGGCGTCCGGCGCACTCTACCTTGGGTCCCGCACTCTTTCTCCGGCGTCCGGCGCACTCTCCCTTGGGTCCCCCACACTTTCTTCGGCGTCCGGCGCGACCGCATTTGGGTCCCACACACTTTCTACGGCTTCCTGCGCACTCCCACTTGGGTCCGGCACACTCTCTACGGCGTACTGCGCACTCTTCCTTGGGTCCCGCACATTTTCTACGGCGTCCTGCGCACTCCCACTTGCGTCGCGCACACTTTCTTCGGCGTCCGGCGCACTCTACCTTGGGTCCCGCACACTTTTTTCGGCGTCCTGCGCACTCCCACTTGGGTCCCGCACACTTTCTTCGGCGTCCGGCGCGACCGCATTTGGGTCCCACGCACTTTCTACGGCTTCCTGCGCACTCCCACTTGGGTCCCACACTTTCTACGGCGTCCGGCGCACTCTAACTTGGGTCACACACACTTTCTACGGCGTCCGGCGCACTCTACCTTGGGCCAGCACAGCTTCTTCGGCGTCCGGCGCAATCGCGTTTGGGTCCCACACACTTTCTACGGCTTCCTGCGCACTCCCACTTGGGTCCCACACACTTTCTACGGCGTCCGGCGCACTCTACCTTGGGTCCGGCACACTCTCTACGGCGTCCTGGGCACTCCCACTTGGGTCCCGCACACTTTCTTCGGCATCCGGCGCAATCGCGTTTGGGTCCCACACATTTTCTACGGCGTCCTGCGCACTGCCACTTGGGTCCCATCCCACACACTTTCTACGGCGTCCGGCGCACTCTACCTTGGGTCCCGCACACTTTCTACGGCGTCCGGCGCACTCCCACTTGGGTCCCACACACTTTCTACGGCGTCCGGCGCACTCTGCCTTGGGTCCCACACACTCTCTACGGCGTCCGGCGCACTCTACCTTGGGTCCCGCACACTTTCTACGGCCCCCGGCGCACTCTACCTTGGGTCCCGCACACTTTCTTCGGCGTCCGGCGCAATCGCGTTTGGGTCCCACACACTTTCTACGGCGTCCTGCGCACTCCCACTTGGGTCCCACACACTTTCTACGGCGTCCGGCGCACTCTACCTTGGGTCCCGCACACTTTCTTCGGCGTCCGGCGCGACCGCATTTGGGTCCCACACACTTTCTACGGCGGCCTGCGCACTCCCACTTGGGTCCCGCACACTGTCTACGGCGTCCGGCGCACTCTACCTTGGGTCCCGCACACTTTCTACGGCGTCCGGCGCACTCTACCTTGGGTCCCGCACACTTTCTTCGGCGTCCGGCGCAATCGCATTTGGGTCCCACACACTTTCTACGGCGTCCTGCGCACTCCCACTTGTGTCCCGCACACTTTCTACGGCGTCCGGAGCACTCTACCTTGGGTCCCGCACACTTTTTTCGGCGTCCGAGGCGACCGCATTTGGGTCCCACACACTTTCTACGGCTTCCTGCGCACTCCCACTTGAGTCCCACACACTTCCTACGGCGTCCGGCGCACTCTACCTTGGGTCCAGCACACTTTATACGGCGTCTGGCGCACTCTACCTTGGGTCCCACACACTTTCTACGGCGTCCTGCGCACTCCCACTTGGGTTCCACACACTTTCTACGGCGTCCTGCGCACTCCTACTTGGGTCCCACACACTTTCTACGTCGTCCGGCGCACTCTACCTTGGGTCCCGCACACTTTCTTTGGCGTCCGGCGCACTCTACCTTGGGTTCAGCACAGTTTCTACGGCGCCCTGCGCACTCCCACTTGGGTACCGCACACTGTCTACGGCGTCCGGCGCACTCTATTTTGGGTCCCGCACACTTTCTACGGCGTCCGGCGCGACTCGCATTCGGGTCCCACACACTTTCTACGGCGTCCGGCGCACTCCCGCTTGGGTCCCGCACACTTTCTACGGCGTCCGGCGCACTCTACCTTGGGTCCCGCACACTTTC